>JANEYF010001659.1:202500-243348 GCA_029963845.1 Rhamnusium bicolor
GCAACAATCAAACTACATCTCAAAACCCTTAGCTGCTGGAACTGTTTTGAGGGCGGCTTTTAGTTGTAACAAAATTATCTAAAACTTTCCCTATTCAACCGTCATCCTATCTCTTATAAATTCTGAGATCCCAATATATGTATCACCAAAATGGCCCACACTGTATATGATTTTTGGACAAATACTGAAAAAATATGAAAGAATAATCTGCGACTTGTCGTTTTAGTAAGTGTATTGATTTAATTGTTAATAATTTCTCATCATATTGCATATACACAATGAAATTCTTTCCAAGTAAACAAAATGTCTACTATTTTATAACTTTATAACTTTTATCTATATTCATGTATTCAGCCTACAAGTTTATGACGATGTGTGACAAGATATATCTTTGTGAATATCACAAACAAAACAATAACTTTGTAAAAGCTTCGTGAATCATGTCGATAAAGCCCCATATTGACAGTGTTTTGTTTTATAATCTGCTGAAACCAGTGTCATTGTGGATGATATGTCACCGGCAATATTGTGTTTCAGTATTGTCCAATTGTTTTTTAACAACATAAAGCGGAACTTCCCTAGGCTGTTATTATGGGCAAACATCATAGTCTGAAGTTTCAGTTCTTAATGCATCCGTTGATGAAAAAAGCGATAAATCTCCCCTAGGGCGGAAAATGGGGTAGAAGAATAATGCGGTGCATCGGAATGACTGTATTTAGTATCTACAGGCACTGACTCTGTTGGCCAGAGAGGTTTCGAAATAATTCATGGCTTCGGTCGTTCAGAATCCGAGATAAGCAGACAAATAAAAATGTTAATAGGGTCTATCACGATGGAAAAAATCAATTTTTTGTAAGCTGGAGATTTTATGGTGCAGATGTAATTTAATATATCTAGTAAATGGGAAAGGTTATTAAATTTGACAAGAATATTTTATATTTAATTCACTAAGGATATTTTTGGTTTAAGCTTGGGTGTGATATATTTTTAATATATCGATTGCACCACTGTCAGTAGGGAATTTTTAATTGAAATTACTACTACCTGTAACAGTATGTCACCATTATACCAGCCCACAACAGAATATGATGTGGGTTTGATATATTTTTCTTGTGACTCTCGGCGCGACATCTCGTAATATGGTGGAGAATAAGTATTTTGATATTTTGGAAAAAAAATTCTAAATAATGTGCACCAGGAACTACATCGATCGATATAAGGAAAAGTACGCACCAGAAAATTTTGAAAATTTAGGGAGCCACTAACAGCAGTGTGGCGAATCCAATTAAAATAATTAGAAGCATCTAGCACTTCCGGTTATATCGGAAGTCGATACCAACTTGCTTATCGATGGCTTAAACTGCAAACCTGCTAACTCCAAAAATGTAAATTTTACAGGAGACAATAAAAACTATTTACAGCTTTTGTAAACTTTAAATGTATGGTGCAATCACCATATTATTATAAAATTAAAATTAGGACGTGGTAATCGAATGAAAAATATTAAAATTTTATTATATTTTACTTTTTCTTAAGATAATTAAGGAGTTAGAAGTTTTTTATAAAATAATGAGATAGTTATTTTGGAGTTAGACGTTTATTCTCTAATTTCTAAGCAATATTACTGTAACTTGCAGATATCATTAAACAAATACTTTTATCAAAAATAACAAACGAAATATTGGTTCTTATTAAGAATAAAGAAAAAAACAAAATCTCACTTTGCGTACTGATCTATAGATCAGTTTATAGAATCTAACTTAATTTTCATACGGAATGTTGTCGTAATAGTCATGGTAATCAGAAGGAATCAGCTTTTTTTAATTCTTGAAGATGCTCATACTTCTTTTTTTTTTAATTTTACACCGGTTTGTGTATAATTTCGCCAATTCATCCCAAGTTCTTGTTCTAACTTCTCTATCTCGCCTTTGAGGTAGTAAGGTCCAGTCATCCGCAAATCGTAATTTAAAAAAAATATTACCATCAAAATTATATTGAAAAGCACGCACATCGGTAACTTTGGGGTTACCCTTTTTTTTCCCAGGCCGTACCGACTTGAAAAATTCGACATCAAACTTTTTAAAAATATCATGAGTCAAGTAGTAGACATTATATGGCTCGGGACTTCTAGTCTTGATACATACATCAATGTACTCAGCAGGGATATTGATCACTTTATGCTTTTTTAGCTGTTTTTCTATCATGGCATGCATACTGTCGGCCTCCATTAGAATATGACCAACTTTTAAAAATTTTTGTTCTATGGTTTGTCATGGCTAAATTAAGTAAAACGTTGCTTATTGTGATATTTCGATTTTGATATGTACAGCCATCAGTGTACAATATTATTTTATTGCTGTCGCCCTCTTTTTTCAACTGAGGTATCACTTTTTCCAATAAAAATTTAACCACAATTGTAGCAAATTCTTCTGCATTTAGCCCCCTCCTCTGATTCATTCCATAAATAGCAAGGTTTCTTCCTTAGATTTTAAGTTGAATAAACAAAAGTTGTGAACGCAAAGCTTAGTTTTGTAATATAAACTGGATACAGTGGATTGTGGTGATAAAAGAACAGCTTGCAAGGTCCATAGTGAACACATAATCTTCTCTTTCCTTGTCTTTTTGTTTTTCTTTTGTAGCATCTTTTTTCATTTCAATATGTAAGGCACGTTGATCATTTGAATAGTGTCCCAACTTGTGTGAATAACAAATTTGAAACTGGTCGTTTTTGGGCTGATATAAGGAGATGTTTCTTATATCCATAGCGTTATTAAATGTACATACAGATAGGGATTTTATATTAAGTTCTTCACACCATTTTTTCACGTAAAAGTTGTAGAGGGCTTTTTTTGATGGCCATTCAGATAAGAGATAATTTTTTTCTGTTGATTTGCGACCATAATGTGACTCCATCGTCAGCAATTCATTAAGAAAATCATTGATTGCTTTGTTTTCTTTCATGAAAGGATTGATTTTATTTGATTTTTTAAGAGCTGGTAACAACGAATCTTTTTCCTCGCTTGGTTCAATAACATCATTTTGTTTCAATGATTTCTTCCAATTTAGTACGCACCATTTCCCTATACACAATGTATTCAAAAACATTGTCTTACAGACTGTTACTAATCCATCCCCTTTTCTCAAGTTATAGATTACAGAACAAGTTTTTCTCGATACTTATGGATCTTTTCTGTCCCTGTGACGATTAGTAGGTAAAATTTGTATTAAACCATCCACATAATTTTTTTTACATTTATGCACTTATAATAATGTTTTTATATATTATTTTAACTTCCAAACTGAAAATTGGCAGCTAATAACAG
Source organism: Rhamnusium bicolor (assembly GCA_029963845.1). Taxonomy (NCBI): domain Eukaryota; kingdom Metazoa; phylum Arthropoda; class Insecta; order Coleoptera; family Cerambycidae; genus Rhamnusium; species Rhamnusium bicolor. The sequence continues at coordinate 205,824 of JANEYF010001659.1, forward strand.
AATTGTGAACTATTTTGGTTGATTCGCACATTGAAAATGGCTGCTGATACAGGAGTTAGAAGCTTTACAGTGTTGAAATTTTATATCGTGGAGATAGCCGGTATACGTGCCGTGAAATTTAAAGAAAACCTTAATGTCTTGGAGTTATTTGGTTTACCACACTATGGACTTTTATTTTTGCTAGCAGATGGCACCAAAATCTCAAATTCCGTAAAAAGTGGAGTTAGCCGGTTTGCAGTTTAAGCCATCGTTATCATATATGGAACACCCTATGTATTTTAGTGTTTTCAAAAAGAGCATAAAATTCTGAGTCAAAACCATGAGGATACCCTATGCCTAAACCCAGCCGTTTCAGAGATATTTGATATTTTAAAAAATTTTGACAGATGTAATGGTTTACAATAACCTATATAACTTTCTTCACGTAAAAGATAATCATTTGCTTTTCAGCATGCAGAAATACCATAAAGTGAGCTACGCTCTACAGTTTAAAAAAATTCAATAATAGTATACCAAGTGTTCCATTTTTGGCGTTACATTTTGTAAACTTCAAACCGCAAAAACTTGCTTAAATCAAATGGAACACTCTGTATTTTTTACACAAGTTATGTATGATTAAATTTCTTTTTTTCACATATAAGCATTGTGGGGGTTTAAGTTACAACTTTTTTGAAACATTTGCGATTTTCTTAGAAATACAAAAATTTTTAGTAAAAATTTTATCAAATTAGCCATGATTAGAAATAATCAGTAATGACCGTCATTCTCTTATGTCAAAAAATCCCACCGCGTTTAAATTACACCCACGGAGAGTTTTTGAATTTGTTTATTATTTATGTGATAAAGTAATATCAAGAACTTGTAGTACATTTGTTACTAGATATCCACAAAAACGGAAAATAACACTAAACACAGTAACATGCTTATTAATTGGATTGAAGACACTTTGCATAAACTAAATTACCTAAGATAAAATCAACTAAAAACATAATTCCATTTTAATTTAATAATTGTTCAAAAATTCCGCCCTAGAACTTCCACACATTTTTCGCACCTTCGTATTAGTTCTTCATGGGTATCTTTTCTAATTCAATCCTATGATAAATTTTGAAATGCATTTCTTACTCTCTGCATACAATCATAACAACTTTTAGACAACTCTACGAAAGGTCCCCGGTAAACGATCTCAACAAGAAATTGGGTGACTGCTCCCGATTCATCTTTTTGGACACTGTGCAACAAACTCCGAAATAAATTGTCAGAAATATTCCGAGTAACCATCTAGTTTCAACTAAAAAAGTAGGACAGAAGTTCTAAAATATTAGTAATGGTGTTAAAAAAAAGTAATAACAAGGTGCTGTCAGAGTTTAATTTGGGTCCCTCATTCCTGATTTCAAGTTTTATTTTGAGAAATCATCTTATTTTATTTGGAGATAATATTTTGCCCATCTTCTCCTTTATTCCAGTTCATTTTCTGGAATTCATATCATATATAAAATCATTTAATAGAATTGTATTTTGCAGAATTTTCATCTCTTGGTTAAATTTTCGGATTCTGTGATTCTGCTAGGACTGAATACTGAAAATATCAACTAAGACATGAAAACATTGTAAGATGTATTTGTAATGGATGACTTTATATAACAAATGATCTCATAAAACTAATGAAATTTATCGTTAGAGCTGTTAATTTAAACTTGTCACAATTAAAGTTAGAAACACCTCAGCCAAAACAATATCATCCTGCATTAAAACTTTATAAACTACTGCTAAACACTATACTGACCAGAAGCATATAGTTTCATTTTACGGTAACGTCTAGCGCTGTTTCAAATCAGAAGTTTAATTTCAATAAAGTATTTTTTATTTGTTTTCCTCATCAGTTATTCCATACATTGAAATTTCAATATGTCATTAAACTAAAATTATATTTTATATAAAAGGTAGAGAATTACTAGAAAGTTTATTATTTACATAAATATTATGATGATTTAAAATAAGCTTTTTTCATTATTTTAATATTTCAATGAAAAAAAGTTAGTTAAATATTTCACTATTTTCTTTTTTGTAAAAGAATTTTTTCTATCGGTAATCAAAAAACTGTTTTAGCAGGGGAATACTAAACTTTCTAACTAAAATTCAACCGTCACATCATAATGAAATAACTCACAGAATCAATATGCCTATATAATAATAATCATAGAAATATAAGGGCCACTAAAAGTCGGACGTTCTCTACCTACAATTAGGTACATCACATCTAACAGATGCGATCAAGTGCCCATAGATGCGGTATAATCATCATTACATTAGAGATACTTGTTTGAAGTTATATGCTGTATACGTATATAATTATATGTAATACATCTTTATCAAACTGTCTAAACTATAGATAAAGTGTTCCCTATATCTAGCGAATGTGAATAGTTCCAGAGCTGGGTATTACTCGAATACAGCAGTAGAAATAAAATCCAATTTGAACTAATACAATATTTGAGCGACCACATTGAAATTTCAATATGTCATTTAAGTAAAATTATATTTTATATAAAAGGTAGAGAATTACTAGAAAATTTATTTACATAAATATTATGATGATTTAAAATAAGCTTTTTCATTATTTTAATATTTCAATGAAAAAAAGTTAGTTAAATATTTCACTATTTTCTTTTTTGTAAAAGAATTTTTTTCTATCGGTAATCAAAAAACTGTTTTAACAGGGGAATACTAAACTTTCTAACTAAAATTCAACAGTCACATCATAATGAAGTAACCCACAGAACCAATATGCCTATATAATAATAATCATAGAAATATAAGAGCCACTAAAAGTCGGACGTTCTCTACCTACAATTAGGTACATCACATCTAACAGATGTGATCAAGTGCCCATAGATGCGGTATAATCATCATTACATTAGAGATACTTGTTTGAAGTTATATCATTACATTAGAGATACTTGTTTGAAGTTGTATGCTGTATACGTGTATAATTATATGTAATACATCTTTATCAAACTGTCTAAACTATAGATAAAGTGTTCCTATATCTAGCGAATGTGAATAGTTCTTCATACACGCCGTATAATCATCGATACATCACAGATAGTTGTCTGCTTATACATGAACAATTGTACGTATATGTCCTTATCAAACAGCTTAAAGCAAGTATATACTGTTCCCTACATCTAACGGACGTGATTAAATGTCCATACACTCGGTGTAATCATCATTACATCACAGATAGTTGCCTGAAGTTGTATACTGTATACGTAAACAAATATATGTAACATGTCCCTATCAAGCTGGCAAACATAGTGTTCCCTACATCAAATGGATGTGATTAGGTGCACATAGATGCGATATAATTCACTATCACATTATAGTCATATCTCAGTTAACATGCACTAAGAATATCCACAATTTTATATTCCGTAAATGTAAGAATGAAGATTAGCAAAAATGTTACATGTTAGGTCTATACAATATATATATATAGAATTATGTATATAGAATAAAAAGCCTAGTTGTGATGTACCAGCTATTGCTATGTCACAAATGTGTTTAGTGGGATTACTTGATTAATTCAGTCTGAGCATTCTCCAAGGCTTTGCTTCAGTTGGATTCCTAACATATTAACATTATGTCATTCACGTAAGATAATATTTTGCCATTAAATTATATGTTACATAAATCGTGAATATAAAACAGGAATAAAATTGTACCAATCACTGTCTGTTGTGGAATACCAGTAAATACGTTATTTATTCTGACACTTTGCGTTCTATCATGTAAGTAATCTTTAAACAGTGCCATACACTCTATCACGAATTTCTATTTTTTTATATTAGTTTAACAATTTATCATGTAACACAGTGCTATCGCGTTATATTATATTTTATATTTTTTGTATTTCATAAATTGTAGATTATAAAGTAACTTTTTTTATTTATGAAATATAAAAATATATTTCTAAAATATTACGTTGTAAAAATATCGATTGTTTTACGTAATATAAATTATTTTCAAAATATACCCATTAAACGACAAAGTATGGGCCTTTACTGGGCCTTTGTTCATCCTTCATATCCAGGCCCGGTAAACAACCAGAATTTGATGTTTGCTGGGTATTTATATCAATAATTTTTTATATGTAGGGTGTGGTAACTTTTTCCTTTTTTTTTGTCATAACTTTTTTTTTCTAAAAAAAAATAAAATAATTATTGGGTATTACAGAAGTTTCCTTTCAAACCTAACATGATAATAATAATAATAAATACCTATTGTTTTTTATATTTTATACACTCATTCTTATCTGAATGTGCTAATATAAAAGTTTTAGGCATAATTTTAAGGCACAGAAACTATTAAAACTATTTTTTTATCTCACGGAATTATGCAATGAAGTTTTTACAATTTGTAGGTTGATCTCTAATTTTTTTTGTGGATCGAGCAAGTGATTATAAAATTATAATTAGAGGTGCTATTAATAATAATAATGTTTATTTACACATCTCAATATAACATTTTTAATACATTGTTTAGCAACATGTTAAATTGTATAAGAGAAAAAAAAATTCAGAATGCCCAAAAAAAAAATAATAAGTACTATCTAACAATTCTTATTAGTGTAAATAATAAGCTCACAAAAACAATAAATGTCTGTGATGAGCTTGTACGTCCCGCAAACATCTGAAGTAAAGCATTACTTTTAAAAGTAAGAAACTTGTAGAGACAAGAATTACATCATATTCGCAAGTAAAAAATATAAGACATATTTCTTCTTAACATAATTACACCTAATATAAAAAGATTATGAAAATAAAAGCACAATTGGAGAAAAAATAAATAAAGAAAAATCTGTATTAGAAGGGCTGTAGGTAACCAGTTATTACGATAAAACATTAGGTAGAAATTGAGAAATGCGATTTTTACTTCAACTTCTAATTGAAATTAAAATGTTTTATAAAAATTAATTAGACCTATTCGTTTTATAATTTTTCCTTTACACAATAACAAACTACGTCGAAAAATATCAAAAAATAATGGCTGCAGTACAAGTGTCATAACTTGGGAATTTATAAAATTCTGTGCTCTGAATTTAGGATGGATTATTTTCAATCTATGTTTGTCAATATCCTAACAAAAATTTTTGAAGTAGGTTCCGTAGTGTAGCGGTTATCACGTCTGCTTTACACGCAGAAGGTCCCCGGTTCGATCCCGGGCGGAACCAATTATTTTACTTCTTTTTTATATAATAATATACGTAGTAGGTACAATTTATTTTTTATTGACCACAGAAAATTTAAAATAATGGAGAAGAGAGGTTAAGAAAACTATAATGTGTAAATTTCTCGTCAAAATTTTTTTTACTTGCTTTAGTTTTATCGCCTTATTGATAACAACACCTCGATTTTGACGACGTGTAAACTCTCAACAATTAATTGAATTTGAAAAAGTTATGAGAAGCCTTTATTTCTTTTCAGGACATTGCTTACAAAGTTGCCTGAATTGTGTTAATAGTGATGATGATGTTGGAATGTGCGGAATGAACAGACTTCAACTTTTTAGAGGTATAGAGTTGTTAGAGGAACCACTGAATTTGAAGAACGCTTCTTAAGAACTGCGGCCCTACCACTAATTGTCTCCGTTGCGTCCCACGGCACTACTTCACGAGAGTCGCGATCTACGCTCCGACAGTCCACAACCAGGACGCGTGAAGAGCCAGAAAGGCAATAGCGAGTCCCACGCTCCAACGATCCAACTAGGATGCAGAGGAGACGGCGGGAACGGCACAACCGTATTCCAGAGACGACTGTTCCTAGTGATCCAATCCCCAAGGATGCAAAGAACACAGTCGAAAGGAGCAACGAGGTATACCTAAATACGCTGGTCGCTATTACAGTTCCACAACTCTTACGACCGTCCCCAAGGATGCAGAAGACGTAGTAGGTGAGCGCTACTGTCTACAATAAACGCAGCAGTGTCCAAAGTCCCCCCGACGTGTATGTAGGATGTTCGGCACAGAAGGCCCATACTCTAGCGACCCAATGTAAGGGCGCACCAAGCAGTTAACGTGCGAGTGACCGCTTAACGTTTACTACTGCTCCAATTCCAAGGATGCATGGAGGCAGATAGTAAAGCTTCGAGAGCAAACCGCCGGTAGTGACCTCTTTTAGAGTGATCTAACCAGGATGCGAGGAGGCAAACTCTAAAGAGAACTGCCGTTCTGGCCTAAGGGATCGAGTTTTATGCTGTTCGGACGGAGTGGTCGTGACGTCAGCGACCGGGATACCTACTCAGGGTGGCGCAGGCATATGGTCAATAGGGCAAGTCATCGGTGGCGCCCCGCATAAGGTTAGTACGAAGCGCTTTGGTACTAACTGGATGGTTTGTTACAGACTTGTTACAACAGTGATTTATGACTTATTTGAGCATTTATATTTACACTTACACGGGCATAAAAATGTCATCGTCTTAGGAGACTTTAACATAAATATGATAAAAAATAGCAGTGCATCAATATTTTTGAACAATATTATCTATGAACACTCCTGTATTCAATTAAATAACTCACCTACCAGAGTTTGCTCAAAATCAGAGTTTCTTCTTGATCTAATTATAGTAAGTGAAAATTTAAATATCTCAAAATCCGGTATTTTAGATCATAGTATCGCAGATCATAACACTATGTTCTGTACTGTACATACAAACCATGAAAATGCTGACATAGCAAAAACTTTCCAATCCTCAAATTTTGACAGAGAAAATTTTTTTTCTTGATCTAATTAGCATCGGTTGGCATAATATGTATACAATGACTGATGTAAATGAAAAGTTATTTTTTTTATAATACTTAATTTATAGCACTTTTTGACATCCATGCCCTACTCATAACTAAGACTATTAGTAACAAAAAACCCTCAGTGACTCTCTACGGGCAACAAAAAAAATTTGGAAACAGATATTAGGTACACCAATACCTAAAAATAGTAGGATAAGCACCATCATGGTTTACTTTCAGTTACCTCAAAAATAGCGGAGTCCCTTATCCATGGTCCACTAACATCATATGTGCTAGACGATAACGTAATTCCCAAAATACAGTCGGGTTTTCGGAAGAATTACGGAATATCCACGGCCTTGATCACTATTCTTGATGATGTTTTGACGTCAATTAATTCTGATAAAGTAACTTTCTTGACATTATTAGATGTATCAAAAGGTTTTGACTCCTTAAACACCGAACTGCTAATAAAAAAGTGAAAATTGTGCTGGACAGGGAATAATATTTTAATTTGACTCACGTCTTACTTACTAAATCATTTTCAATATACTTGTCTTGACACCACAAGTGGAAGAAAATTCTCTGACAAACACTTGTTACTCTCGGCAGTGCCACAAGGCTCGATTTTTGGGCCCATACTTTTTAACATCTACACCACAGACTTGCCTCAAGTTACGAAATATTGTTCCCTGCATATGTACTTTGCTTTTGATGTGATGAAGTCTGAGGAAGCCCAAACCATAATTAATCATGATTTAAATGAAATAAAAAAATTGGATCCTTCAGAATTCACTACTATTAAATCCAAATAAAAGTAAAAATATAGTCTTGTGCACTGCAAATAAATTAAGAGTTCTCACTCACTTTCAACTCTCAATTGACAATATAATTATAGAAGTTGACAAGGTGAAAAATTTGGGGCTAACCTTTGATAAAAATTTAAACTTTATTTCTCATATATCGGAAGTCCTTAGAACATGTTTCTGTTCTTTTACACAGATTTCAAACTTTAGAAATATCCTTGATAGAGCCACTAAACTTCTGTTATGTGAGTTCTTAATCTTATCACATGTCAACTACTGTGATTATGTTTATTGTCCTTACTTAAATTTATCAGAAGCAAACAAACTTCAAAAAATACAGAATATCTCTATTACATTTTTTTACAAATAGTTCTATCCACGAGCATATAACACGACATATCACGGAGTTAGAACTATTAAAAATAAATATGAGGCGTTCCTACACTTCACCTCACTATTAAATAATGTCATACTAACGCAAAAACCTATTTATCTCTTTAACAAACTAATTGCGAGAAATGTTACGCATAACTGAAATTTGAGACATACATACGACCAATTGCATACAATAAAGCCTAAATATTTCGATCATCTTTTAGGGTTTTCAATAAGACGCAATATTTCAAGGTTCAATAAAACATGGTTTTCTGTAGCAAAGTATTGAAATATTTATTGAGTTATAATGTAGACATTTGGGAGTTATGTATGGAACAACACATCTGGTAAATGGCCGCCATGGCTTTGCTGGCACATGCGTACTCTTTTGGCGAAATTTTGAATAATGGTGTTGCATACATGTGCATACATTCGTTGATATGACGTCTAATTTCGGCCTTCAATGCTTCGGTGGTTGCGGGCTTGTTGGCATGAACTTGTGACTTCAGATAACCTCAGCCAAAAATCCAATTACTACTAAAATAATAAAAATTGTGAAGCACTCATGTGTCTAGTAAATAAAGTTTATTTAAACAAACCTTAGAAAAAATACTCAATTTTGTCAGTTTAATGGTATAAGCTCCTATAGCTAAAAATAATAGGATTTTGATCCATACATCCCGCTAGGAGGGAGAATTGGGTCATATGTGCGGGAGGTTTAGGTTTAGGTAGATTTTCTTTAAAAGACGAAAATTAAATCATAAAATATGTTTACTTTAACACAAATAAAAACGGTATTACTTTATAAATCAGGTAACTACACAATACATAATTCCTCATATCAAACATTTTACTATATCTATAGGTAAGGAAGAACAACTGAAAATTCTAAAAAAATAAACTGAACTATTAACCTAACTTTAAAATAAAGCCAGATAGGAACAAAAGTTATACTGTTATAAATATTAACGCAGGTTTTTAATATTCCCCACGTTTAAACCAAATGTAATGTAAGATAGTGATTTGCTGGTGCCACCTGCGTAGGTAGGTGGTGGTGACCTTAAAACTACATCCCTAATTTCAACTTTGGCTTCATTTTGTCATCTGGAAAAGAGAAATAAAATCCACCACCACTTCTTCTTCTCAGAAAGTTTATCAAATATTCACCAGATTCTAATATTTTATCAATTTGTCCCACATAATGAAACTCCGTTGGTTTTTTATCGTTTGATAGAAATCTGACAACCACAAAATCACCTATTGCTGCAGAGCTAGCCGCATGATCATAGTCTGGTTCTCGAGAATCTTCGGCATAGAATTCTGAGTCACTAGAATCATTAACAATAGCTTCTTCTGTGTCTGTGCTGTCACACTCTGAAGATTTTTTTTCTACTTATTAATACATTTATTAGAATTTAACTTAACTTTGCTGGTTTTTATTTGCAATGAAATCTTTCGTTTAACACCCTGTTTCTTTACCCTTTCTTTTTCAATATTTTCAATTTCATCCTTTTCAGGAGTGTTTGTTAAGATCCTGGTGCGGCCCAGGTGACGTGTAAAACGTTTTTTTGCGGGGTTCCGCTTTTGGCCTCTTACAAATTTTGGAGTAATTATGACATCACTTAAAATTTGTACCTTTTTTTACAGGAGAGTCTTTGTCTTGCAGATCTACAATGTCGTCAGAGCTTTGAGGCGGAGTTTTTTGTTCAGGTTGGACATGTAATAAATTTTGAGTTTCTCCTAACTGTTCTGAATGTGCCCTACTGCACTCTGATGCAGGTGAATCTTGCTTAACCCTGTCCGTAACATGAGAAGTTAGAAAATCGTGCTCTGAAAACACGTCTGGATTAAAGGGATGAATTCCACTTTTTTCAAAAGCAGACAAAATATTGTTTCTGGTTATTGCATTATTGATAGCAGACTTAACTAGTTCTGGAATTTGATACCAAGATATTGTTTTGCCTGGATTTGATGGCAACCATGCCGCGGCAGCCGATTTATAATAAGCTTTAAAAGGGCCATACACCCCAACGTCTAACGGCTGCAACCGATGGCTGCAGTGTGGGGGAATGTGAGTATATGCACCCCTTTTTCCTTAGCCGACTTGATGACATCTAAATTCACATGACTTTGATGGTTATCCAGTAATAACAGACATGGATTTTCCTTTGACACTCCAGAGTGTTTAATAAAATGGTGAAGAACCTTCACAAAGTTTTCTTTAGTCATCCACCCTGTGAGATATGCCAGTCCTAAACAGTCGTCTGGGCCTCCGATCACCATATGTTCTAAATATTTTTTTCACAGGGAATACAAATGCTGGGGAAATTGATTTTCCCCCCTGCATTTACAAAACAACACACTGATACTAGTTTTCCGCGTTCGGCAGAAGTAACATGTCCTACCTAAAAGAGAAAATAAAATATAAAATTTTTTAATAAAATTAAAAAAAATGTCCTCGTACCTACCTGCTTCTGTACTTTTTTTGCCAAAACTTTTGGTGGTTTGTGGACGGTGGTACAACCAGTCTCATCACAGTTGTAAATGTTGCTTGAAGGAAAATTGTATCTTTCTCTTAAATCGGATAGCTTTTGAAAAAATATATTTATATTATGCTTAGCAGTGCTTCTTGATAAACTGGTTGCCTCTGGTTGTCTTACAGACAGGTCAGAATTCCTTTCAATAAATCCTGCTAGCCAGTCTTTTTCTGCAGCTTCCCGCTTATTCCACTTTGGGAAATTTAATGTTCAGTGCTTTTGCATATTCATATGTAAATTTCTTAGTTTCTTGGGTCGTTAGCCCATAATTCATATTACTAGAGGTTTTTTAATATTCAGTTAAAGATCTTTCTTGATCATTGTTAAAAACCAGTCGTGAATTCGGGTTTGCTACAAAATTGTATTTGCTTTGTTCATCCTCAGCAAGAGCTTTTGCTTTTTCTACATGCCTTAGTAGAGACGCGAAGCTATACCTAAATTCATGTGCAACTCTTCTTATCTTTAAGCCATCTTTTAAGACTCTATTTACAGCAACATTTATTTCCTCAGGGCTTTCACTTATTTTATCTGTTTTGTTTCTATATGTCCTTGGCATTTTCCTTAAAATTTTACAAAAAAAAAAATTAAACTTCTTTCTAACATTATCATAAAATTATATTCGGGAGGTATGGATCAGTGATTCAAACATCCCGCATTTTTATGACCCAATCCTCCCTACTGACTATTTTAAAGAAAATATATGGCCACTACAAAATATGAAATATAAGGTTATATTTGATATGTGCTTTTATCTGATTAAACCTCACAGAAAAACCCTAGTTAAAAGAAAAATTGAAAAACTTTACAACAAAAGCAATATTACCAAAAAATAAAATGTGAAAAACCATTTCTTACCTGCATAAAACACAATTTATTCACTAGAACATCGAATAACACAAGCTTTGTCACAATGGTCACTGGAAGTAAGTTTTGGTAATTTAGGAACTATGTAAACACTGCGCCTACAGAGAAAGTAGTATTGATATTGACCCAATCCTCCCCCGACCCAAACCTCCCGGTGCTCCTCTACACCAGTCATGAAAAATATAATTTTTTTTTATGAATGGTATAACAGCAAATCGAAACATGGAATAACTGTGATTTCTACAAAACACCAAAACGCAATGGCCGACGCCGATTCTGAGTTCTTGAGGCAGTCAAGTCAAGCAGTTGCTTGTGTTATGGGTTTTAGAAATACGACCAATAGAAATATTCTATTCAAATATTGCGCGCATAGGTGAGAAGTGGTTTAACTATTTCTGTTCATTAAACGTGGTATAGATGTTGATTTTTCTATGCCACATATTATATTCCATAGCATTTAAATTAAAATAAATTGTACTTGCCACAAGGTAAAAACAACTTTAACGATGCCCAGAAATAAGTGATGATTATTAATTATTAGTATCCGCCACAAATAACTTTCAAACAATATAAAACTATTAAAATATACAACATGCAGAAACTCAACATATTGTATTTTAAACTATAACATTTTACAATAAATTTAGCGACATGTTGCACGTAAAACTTGTAAAAGTTTGCTCTAACTCATCGGACGAAATGTTCATATTTTATTTTGCGAAAGTTCCCTCAAATAAGCACAAAACTGTTACGTTCAACAGATTGAACACGGTACGTTGGTAAGTTTGTTTTGATGTGACTTTAATTACCCCCAAAAGTTAGGAGGAACTGATGCTCGGCCTGGCAACATTAATAATTCACTAAAAGCCCATGGGTATTGCAGCATAATTTACGTAAGAAAAATACAGTTTTTATCAAAGAGTAAATGAGAAAGCTACGAGATGAATAAATTTAATGTAATTTTGACTGTTAATGGTAATATTCGGTGAGCATTGGCATACCTAATCTTCGTTACATTGAAAACATTGCTAAAAGTTGTTAAGCATATCTGCATGTAAAAATTTTCCAATCATATACATTGTATCATTAATTATGTTTTACAATAATCAATCCCACTGAGTGTCTTTTTTCATTGATGAAAGAAAAGTGACGACATGAGAAATACTACCTCTTAAAATGTTTTCTTAACCGCCTCCCAAGTCACCGAAGTAAGTCCCAGAAAATCTTGGGATTTTGTGTTGAGTAAAGAGAGACGAGGTCATACAGTTGATTATGGAGTTCGAACCACATCTAGGGCATCGACAGTAAAATTTTTAACTTGTTCCGGGATGGATTCGTACCATCAGTATTTATAACCTGAGAGATTATATTAACAAGGGTTTGGAAATTTTGACAATAAACATTAACGTAATTACTTAGAATGAAATAAATGAGATTGCAAAAGATTAGGATTTGAATACATTAAAAAGGGTTGACTGATATAGATCTAACTGGTCATTTAGAATATTGTTGGGACTTTTGTTGGATTTAATAGTTTCTATGGATTCTAATAAATTTAATTTAAAGCCTTTTTATTGTACATGTAATATGTTTAAATCGTTTAGATTTCGGAAATTGTGGCATGTCTCTAAAGTATGATTTGCGAAAGTTGAGTCTGTTTTTTTAAATCTAAACGAACGTAAATGCTCTTTATACCTTAATTCAAATGAACGATTAGTTTGACCTATATAGAAGGCATTACAGTCCGGACATGTTAATTTATAAACTCCTGGATTCTTTAAATAACTAGTCTTATCTTTGGCATTATAAAATATATCTGATAATTTGACAGCTGACTTAAAACTAACTTTAAGATTATGTGTTGACAAAATGTTACTAATTTTTTCAGAAATATTGTCATAATATGTTAGGGATACATATGTATCGTTTCTGGGTTCTTTAATATGTGGGTAAATGCTGTAACAGGCTAATTTAAATTGTCTTTTGTTAATTAAATTTTCTATAATTCTTTCTTGAAATCCGTTATTTAGGGCTGTTGTTTTTTACAGTGTCTAATTCAATTTTTAAATGTTCTTCTGAGAGAGGTAATGATAAAGCTCTATGTATCATAGAGTTGTATGCTGCTAGTTTATGTGATTTGGGGCTTACGTGAATAATTTGAAATAGTTGTGTCTGTGAATGTTGGTTTACTCTTAGGTTAAAAAAAAATTTATTAAAAATTCCCAAGATATAAAGTTTAGTGATAGAGTCATTAATTATTCAAATATAGAATTTTCCACTAAAGAATTAGAACTTCTAAAAATAAGGTCCCAAATATTCCCTTTGTATTAATAATAGTTCAATTATAGAGACATTTACAACTGAAACAGAGTTAGCCCTAAAAACGTAGAGAATACCCAACTCACAAAGTCAAAAATTGCTAACATTATAAAAAACATAAACTGTCAAAAGATAAAGAAACCCAGACAATTAAATACATCAGATATAAAATTAAAGACAATAAATTAATCCTAAGGCAGATAAATCAAATGCAATTGTAGTTATCCCAAAAAATGATTATGACGACAAAATGCATCGTTTCATTCAATTGGAATTAAAAGAAATTAAAAAGATCCTACAAATAACTTTCAATTAGAAAGCAAGCAAATTCTATCAAGAAATAATACTTTATTTAGTAGTTCAGATAAATATAGGTTAGTAAACATGAATCCGCGTTCTGCCAAACTCTATGACCTCATTAAAAAACATAAAGAAACTGCACCCATTAGACCAGTCGTTTCATATATAAATAGCCCTACACAAAAATTAGGTACAAAAGTCAATTCAATTTTTAAAAATTTGACTAAATTCACAGCACCACACACTGTTAAAAACTCCGTAGACTTACGAAAATATTATATAATCAAGAAATTCCCGTAAACAGTTTTTTAGTATCTTTTGATGTCTCAAATTTGTTTTCCAGCATCCCCACTGCCGAATGTAAATCTTTAATAATTGATATTCTAGATAAATCACATATAAACCCAATGGTAAAAAATGAACTAATTTTAGCTCTAAACTTATGTATTAGCCAAAATTATTGCCAATATAATAACAAATACTACAATCAGAATATGAGTCTAGCGATGGGATTTCCATTGAGGCTTCTCTTGGCTGATATTTTCATGTTGCATTTTGAAGAACAAATAACGAGTTCACAGCTAGGTAAAAATCATATCAAATTTTGGTATAGATACGTTGGCGACGTGTTAGCCTGCTTCACAGGTACACAGAGACAACTGAATACCTTTCTAAATTGTATAAATTACATTCACCCTAATATTCAGTTTACAGTAGAGATAGAAAAAGATAATAAAATCAACTTCCTGGATTTAACCCTAACACACTACGAAAATAAAATTCATTTTAATATAAACAGAAAACTAACAATCACAGACACAACTATCTCAAATTATTCACATAGCCCCAAATCACATAAACTAGCAGCATACAACTCTATGATACATAGAGTTTTATCATTACCTCTCTCAGAAGAATATTTAAAAATTGATTTAGACACCATAAAAACATTAGCCCTAAATAACGGATTTCAAGAAAGAATTATAGAAAATTTAATTAACAAAAAACAATTTAAATTAGCCTGTTACAGCATTTACCCACATATTAAAAGAACCCAGAAACGATACATATGTATCCCTAACATATTATGACAATATTTGTGAAAAAATTAGTAACATTTTGTCAACACACAATCTTAAAGTTAGTTTTAAGTCAGCTGCCAAATTATCAGATGTATTTTATAATGCTAAAGATAAAACTAGTTATTTAAAAAACCCAGGAGTTTATAAACTAACATGTCCGGACTGTAATGGTATCTATGTAGGTCAAACTGATCGTTCTTTTGAATTAAGGTATAAAGAACATTTACGTTCGTTTAGATTTAAAAAAACAGATTCAACTTTCACAAAGCATACTTTAGAGACAGGCCACAATTTCCCAAATCCAAACGATTTATTCATATTACATGTACCAGAAAAAGGCTTTAAATTAAATTTATTAGAATCCATTGAAATTATTAAATCCAACAAAAGTCCCAACAATATTCTAAACGACCAGTTAGATCTATATCAATCAACCCTCTTTAATGTATTCAAATAACCTTTTGCAATCTCATTTATCTCATTCTAAGAAGTTTCACATATCTCTCACCACTACTCATTCTAAGTAATTACGTTAATTTTTATCAAGATGTCCAAACCCTTGTTAATACAAACTCTCAGGTTATAAATACCCCCCGTACCTTTGTAAATTCATTCATTTGTAACAATGGTTTGAAAATGGCACGTTAAGGTGCCAAAACTGCAGTAACGTTTAAGTTATAATAAATTAGTGATAAAAAACAAAGTAAAGTGTTTTCCTTATATCATATTAAAAAACAATTAAGCGGCAGTTAATAGAAATTATTTGCTATTTTCTAATGTAACAAAAAATTATCTATTTTGCTTCATTTGGCCTTTTATCTGTCCAAAGCTAATATTACCGAATCCTAGTGGCGAAATTTGAATTTCAAACATCGTATCAAAATTTCCATATGCACCACAATGTGGATATTTGATATTGTCGCCCCTTTCAAATCTGAAACATCAAACTTACGCACCTATATCTTTTCTGCTTATGCGTCCGTCAAAACAAATTACGAATTCAGTCAAATTTAATAAACAAAAGTTAGAAATAGATACGCGACAGCAAATTCCTTTGAATATAGAACACAATGGAGGGTCGCAGTTGTAACTTTATATATTTGAATTGCTAATGTGGGTTTATTCTGTCTAAAGACCCAAGACGATGCAACTTTATGTTACAGTGGCGTATTTAGGAAGACAATTTGGCGTTGGAAATATAGAAAAAAATTGTTTATTCACTTGGTTTGTACAGGAAGCAAGAACGAACCATTAAACAAGTTTTGATCTTATATACTCTGAGTCGTTTTCTTCTTAGTAGCTGTTATATAAACATACCAGATTGGAACAATATTTAAATTATTAAGTCTACTGTAAAAGTCAGTCTCTATTAACATTAAAATTATAAAAATGTTCTTAAACATTTTCTGTAGTAATATCTTGTGCATTTAAAATTATCAAAAGTTATGCATTACAAACTGTTGCTTAGAAATGACTCGAGTTTGTTTTGATTATTATTTGACAAATATTTTGTTTTCTTAAAGCCAGTTAGCTTCTGTTTAATTTTTGACCATATCGATTCGAACTGATTTTTTTTAATTGATTCACCGATTCAAGAAAAAAATTGAAACGAAATATCGAATCGAATCGGCATACTGAATCGAATCAGTCTCTCGAATCAATCGACATATC
Source organism: Rhamnusium bicolor (assembly GCA_029963845.1). NCBI lineage: Eukaryota > Metazoa > Arthropoda > Insecta > Coleoptera > Cerambycidae > Rhamnusium > Rhamnusium bicolor. Next base: position 222,562 of record JANEYF010001659.1, read on the forward strand.
GAATTAAACGTAGAATTTAAATAACATGTGAAAATAAAAATGATCTTTTATTAAGAAAAAAAAACATTACTTTGTGTAGTAAAACTTTCGACACACATTTTTACGTAGTTAGTGTGATATATGTGATAAATCCAAGTTGTCAGTATTACCGGAGACGGGTAGATTTACCATTACTACTAGTTAATAGTCAACGATTCTAGCATGTCACTTGAGTTTGGATGCGCAATGGTCTAAACCCCGCCCTTTCAATGCAAAACGGTTTGGTTCGTCTCTGTTCCACACTCGCGATATTCCTTCTCTTTCTGCGTTGCCAAGTGCCCAGCTACAATCGTTGAGTAGTAAATAGATCAGTATACCTATGTGCCATCTAGCAAGGAATAGCTACAATAAATTGGGTTCTTCAAGTGTGAAAGTTAGTGTATAAAACATAGTGAAAGCACAACGGAAAATGATCTGCTACTGTCGTGTAAAGTCTGTTTCAGAGTTTGTTGGTATCATCTCCTCACGATTCGGTTTTATGCGAATCGATTCGATTCGATCCAGCTCCTTGCGAATCGATTCGCGATTTGATTCGAAATTTCTTTTGCTGTATTTTTAGTCCATCTTGAAAGTTCGTTTATGTAACTCTTTATAGCACTTGTCACTTAATTTCCAATAAAGCTTCGTTATTCGATGCATTTCATGTTTCCTCGTTTTTCTATTAATTTTTTTAGTCTACAGGGCTTAAATTTGAGATGATTCTATTAGCAACTAACCACTTTGATTTTACTCCAACTTGAGCAGTTTTTGCAGAAATCGGGGTTTACTGTACCTTTCCGTTTTGTTTCGCCTGCAATTCTCTCTTGCTTCCTCATACTCAATGGCTTCAAATGGATTAATTTTTCTCCCATACCCATTGCAATATTTTTGCATGAGCGTTTGGCTGTGGTATTCTAAATTTTTTTACCTATAATCTCGTTGTATTATCCGCCGTTTTTCGCATATTGTGTGACTAATCTTCAAGAATCTTGGCCAAAAAAGCATCTAATACTGTGCTATCAAACTGGTACTCTTCAGTTACAGAATATTGTAAACTATTTCCATACGTATGCTTTGGACTTTTTAGTATTGTAGGAATTGCTTTTATCGGTGTGTGTGATATTTTCCAAAGAAAATGCTCTGAAACGACATATTTTGAACACCGTCAAGAAGGATGGCAGCGTCACCTGGAATCACTGGACCCACAGGACAGGAGCATCTGGAACACCCAGCGTGCTCTGCGGAACAGGCCGAAACCAATGTCCCCAATCCACGGAGAGAATGGGATTGTCTACACATGCCAGGAAAAAGCCGAAGCATTCGCGGACAGCTTGGAACTGCAGTGTAGGGAAAACCAACTCGATGATGAGGACGAGGACTGGGTTGATGACGTGGAACGCAGAGTGCGTCGGATGCTCCGCCTGCCAGACGATGATCACATCCGTTCGACCACTCCAGAGGAGGTCAAGGAGATTCTAAGGAGCTTAAAGCCGAGGAAAGCTCCTGGATGTGACAAGATCGGAAACATCGCCCTCAAGAAGCTACCCAGCAAAGGGGTGGCAGCCCTGGTGAATATCATCAACGGGATCTTGAGGCTCAGATACTTTCCGGACAGGTGGAAGAAGGCCGACGTCATAGTCATCCCGAAGCCAGGTAAGGAACTACTCTTTCCCTCCTCTTACAGGCCCATCAGCCTACTCTCAGCTGTGAGCAAGGTAGCCGAGCGCGTCATCTTGAGAAGAATAGAAGAGGAAACCGAAGAGCTCCAAATCATCCCGGATGAACAGTTCGCGTACAGGACAGGACATAGTACGGAACTCCAAGTGCTCAGGATCACCGAAGAAGTCACCAAAGGTTTCAACCAAAGACAGGTCACGGCGGCACTACTCCTGGACGTTGCGAAGGCTTTCGACAGGGTCTGGCACGATGGTCTACTAGCTAAAATGATGAGTATGGGTTATCCCATTGCACTCGTCAAACTAGTTAGATCATACCTGCACGGGAGACAGATGCGAGTGAAGATCAGGGACTGTGTGTCCACGTATCGACCGATGGAAGCCGGAGTCCCCCAAGGCTCTGTGCTGTCACCCCATCTGTTCGCTGTCTTCACCTCTGATCTCCCAAGGGCCGAAGGCACCGCAATGGCACTCTACGCGGACGACACGGCCGTCACGGCCAGATCCTGGAGAGCGGAAACAGCCACCAGAAGACTCCAAGAGGCAGCCTCTCTTCTGGAAGAATGGTGTATCAAGTGGAAAGTCGCAGTCAACGCGGAGAAAAGCCAGACGATTCTCTTCAGGAAAGGACGCAAGGAAACCCCCACAGGACACGTCTCCATGTTCGGCGAGGACATCCAATGGCACGATTCCGTCAAGTACCTTGGCGTAATCATGGATAAAGGCCTGACATGGAGACAGAACACCGAAGCTATCGTGGTAAAGGCCAAGCGGACGAGAGCTCTCATCTACCCGATGGTAGGGAACCAGAGCAGGCTCAGTCTGAGAAACAAGCTTCTGCTAGTCAAAGCACTCATCAGACCACAGCTGACCTACGCCTCCGTAGCATGGGGATACCAAGCGAAGACCTATCTGAAGAAGATCCAAGCCGTGGAAAACGTGGCCATCAGGACAGCGGTGGGCGCGCCATGGTACGTTAGAAACGCTGACATTTTCAGGGACCTGGAGTACACACCAGTCACCGAAATCATCCGGGATAGAGCGAAGAAACTGTACACCTTAGCTGAGGAGCACAGGAACCCGCTGATCAAGGAGGCCACCTCCTATGATCCGGCCGACGCACCGAGGCACAAGAGGCCGAAGGTACAGTTACTGGATAACGGGTAAGTATAACTAATCCTTTCCTTACAGATGGACCAAACCCACTGAAAAGACATGACACGACCAACCACCCTCCCACAAACCTTGCGGGCGCCGGTCAGTAAACCGACCAGTGCCCGTTGTCCCCTGGCTCCGTGAAGGACGAAAGTGCTAAGAAAGCACTTAAGCCTTCACCTCCTAGAGCTACACAGTTCATCCTCACCTTGTCCGATGATCCAGATGGCAATGTGTCAATTGACACTTTGTGTACTGGCAGTCAATCCCAAGTCACAGAATATCCACACAGTCCCTGACAGACAGATGACTACCCCCGGGGGTGACAAGCTGGCGAAGAAAGAAGACGAAGACAGAAGAGCGCCAGAAGAGGCCCTAGCCAGCAGGGTTCATCAGCCAGGACCCAGGGAGGTTGACCGAAATCTTCGGCACCGCTCACATTTGTGAATGGGGCCGTTCGTAAAGTAAGTTAACCCGCCCTGCACGAGGCCGGTCCAGGTCTACAGCGATGACTAGGGTAAAAAGGCAATAGTCCTGTCTGGCCCTAGCATCCGAGACCGTCATCATGCCAAATGGATATTGGCGGCGACATATTTTGACACAAAAACTCTCAAACAAATTTTATTTATTACATGGTTTATTTATTACGCCTACTTTTTAATGTTATTTTTTATAACTGCCAAAAACAATAAAATTCCCTAGACCTACATCTTATTTGTCTACTTTGTTTTTTATAAATTTATTTTGTAAATATCTAACTGGATAAAACTTTATGCAGTAGTTTATTTCAAATGTTGTATATTTATCAGATTTACACCACTGCTTTTTAATTTAATTGTCTACGTGCACAATAATATATTAAATGCATGTTTAAATATCTAATAAAAAAAGTCATTTTACAAAATTGAACATAAATGTCTTGCTACTTCCTACTTCGAGCAAATATGAGTTCCAGACTGCGGGGCCCCGACAAGAAACTGAAGATAATAAGATGAGTTATAACGCCCATTATAAGGCAAGTTATTAACGGAAATTTTCTGGGAATGAGCTATTCTGCAAGAGCGAGTAACTTTACGCTCACCGGACGAAGTGTGAAACAGAGCAGTCTTAATATTAGGCAATATTCAGCGGCGCATATGTCGCAAATGTTGTCACGTCCTGGTGTACTCCAACAGCCACAGTTTTGAGAACCCCACGTGTCATCTCAATGTCCTTATGATGCCAAACTCGTTCATAATAGGGGCGATAAGGGTGAGTATTGACGGGTCTTTATAAGTTTTTATTATTTGATTGTAATTATTAGTGTTGTAATTACAGAACCAGAAACCAACAATGTATACTGTTTAGTCAAGTTTGTGATTATAATAACAGATTTGTCTTCAGGTTTACTCCAATCATTTTAGGTAAAATTTAGGATAGTGTAGGCAACTCTCAAACCAAATGATGAGTAATATAATACTCTGAAATATTAACAGTAATAATATATGGTTCTTTGACTACGACAGTATATCAATATTCTCTTCGTAAAATATTTGGTGGCATTACTAAATGATACATGTCAAAGGACTTCCTCGTAGTCAAAATACCCTAGATTGTCATATATGATATGCTAAATAAATTACTATTGTATTCTGAGCGAACAACGTTGAGATATGTACACACAGGTGTATTTTATTATTAGTCAGCTAGGAACGTCAATTGCGCTGCAACTCGTAATTGGACTAGTTTCTCTATCTTGAGATGGCGCGTTTTATCACCTGTGGTTTTAATCCACAAGAACTTCAACGAATATTGGTCACTTGTCATTGTGATGGCATCCCTTTCTGCAGCTTGTAGTACCGATGAGTTCGTAGTAGAGCGAAACACGTCTACTGCTATTGGTAAAGGGGATTACATCACAATACCCGACATACCCATATTCTCTACGTAAAATTGATAATGGCGTCAAGATCAATCAGTATGATCAAATCAATCAGATTAGTCTAGGATGAAAAATTATATATTATATTAAAGCTGGGCAATATGACCCTTTTCAAGGAATCGTATCTGTAATACAAATGATTCGTATGTTTCGTAGCACAAATAGTTGTTCTGTAGTACAAATCCTATCGAAGAACGATACGATTTGTCACGGTCACGGTCGTACTGTATTATTTCGATACGGCAGTATGATTAGTACAATACAATAAGACAATACGAAATTGGATTCAGTAAACTTTAACTCGTGTCTTTGTCTTTCAGCACTGCCTCAATCTCGAGTCATTTCTATCTGGGTATCTTACTAATATTAGTACGGATCCGAAACTATCCCGGTGCCAAAGATTCATACCATGCGATTCATCGGAAAGAGTTATCATTTATACGAATGATACAAATAATTACGCAATACATGATAATATATTCATTTCTATTCACACGTAAAAAACGTAATATTAATTTTTTTGCTAACAAGTTATTACCAATATATTTTTTTTAATATTCTGCAGAATCCGTGCAAGAACTTATATGCAAACCGTTTCAATTTTTAACCGATGGAAAAACCGTATAGGAATTTTTAGTTTACAAACTTCAGAAATTGTAGGAAAATTACTAGGAAATTGCAGGAATTAGTAGTGAATTGTGGAGGAATTGTGGAAATTAGGTACTAATTGCAAGGGACTTTTAGGAATTTGTAGGGACTTGCATAGGAGTTGCGGGAATATTTTGGGCTAGCACTTATAGATTTATATACATGGATTGGTTATTTAATACTTGGTAAATGGGTTTTAAGCATATCATAAATTGATCAAAATATAAACAGACTTGATTTTTTTTTTTTGTTGATTTGTGTGGTTATCCATTTATAGCCCAAATTATGGGAGTACCTTTTAGAAATATATACAAGTGTTTTTTATTGAGATTTAACTTTTTACTGTAATGTACGATGTATAACAAAAGAATTTGTATCGCACCCTTAATATTAGGGGTATGTAACTTGTAGGTAACATCAGGCAATAACAATATTAGGTTATATCAAAAAATATTTATTGAGTATGAAATTTGACAAAACAGTTTTGTGCAGGCGTTAGACATAAATGTACGTTACATTTCGTACAAAAATTTTTGGTACACCAATACAACTGGGGTATTTGCACCTTCCTCTTTTTTCTTGAAATTCTGGCCAATGCCCGGTGGAATCCCTTCTTGTGTCAAAGGTTGGCATTGCCGCAGGTTTACCTTTCTTTGCTTTCTGGTCAATTTCCTGCTGGACACCTGAAGAGCTGGGCCGGCCTCTTCGTTTTTGGTGATTATAGTCATCGCCCTTCGCACATAGGGTGTCAGCAATTGCTGTCTTGAACTGAAGTAGACTTAGACGATCTTTTTTTGACACTCCAGAAAAATTACAATCTCTCCTATACAAAAGCCAACTATTTACTACACAAAGATCCATAAGATGGAAATATAATTTATGGTACCATTTCTTGCTGCGAATTGTTGTTCTATAAAATGCCACAAGGGAATCAACTAATCTACACCCCCCATAAATTGGCTGTAAACAGTTACACTCTTGGGACATTCTATATCAATTTTAGATTTGGTCTTAGAATCCCATCGTTTGACCTGGCTTGTTGGATAAGCTCCCACAAAGGAATTTAGTAAGTAGACTTGCTTGTTGTCAAACCATTTTGAAGCCAAGAGTTCGACATCTTCTACTACTACACTCATTTCTTCCATGGTACATCTTCCTTTTTTCTTCATTTTCTTGTCATTTGTAAAAGCACAGCCCTCTAAACGATTGGACCGCACTGTGCCAAACCATATCTTGTATAATTCTATCTACAGCTGGAGGCTGTTGAACCAGTTATCGAAGTATGTCTTATGATAATCATTTCTGGGAATTATTTTAGCAAGCCGCAATACTACATTGTCACTTATTCCAATATCAGGCAGTTGGGGATCGTGATCTATAGATCCACTGTACAGCTCCCAATTATAAACAATACCATCCGAGCCGCATAATACAAAATTCGTATTATGCGACATTTAATGCTTTGTACCCCCATTTTTTTGGCTTCGATTTCATGTACTGTTTTATCGAGTGGTGACCCTTGAATGGTATCATTTGCTCGTCGACACATACTTTTTCATCCATGGGAATATTTTTAAAATTCGCTACCACTTTCAGTAAATGGGTTTTAAGCATATCATAAATTGATCAAAATATAAATAGACTTGATTTTTTTTTTGTTGATTTGTGTGGTTAAGAACTGAAACTGGTACTAATTAGAATTAGGTACGAAATTCTTCCTAACTAAAAATAAATGAATTTGACTTTAAGTGTTGGTCTTATGCCATTGCATATGATACAAAGACAAAAAGTCGAAAATAGTAAGTATAGTAGACTGATATGGTATACCTATGTTGTGGAACGACAATCCTAAGTGTTTTTACATCAATCAAAAAGAGCTGGTGAAGTATTCGAGATGAATTTGAACATATTTTGTATTTCAGTCGTTAATGGTCTCGTAGAAGCAACAACAAACTCTGACTCATCAAAGAGGAAGAAGTTTGAAAAAATTCGAAACAGGTAGATGAAATTTGCTCCCTCTGCCAAGTAGCGCATTACCTATTTGGGCTACATCAAGAAAATACTTTGAGTGTATAGTACCAGAGAACATAATCACGGAAACAAGTGGCAGTGCAGTAATTGTGAAATAACACTATGCCCAAATAAGTAAAGAAAAAAGTTTTTTTCGATAAATTACACAACATAATGTACTATTTTTGATCATTTAAAATGCTTGTTTGTCTGAGAGATCTAAACAGTTCAATTAAAATCCCAATGGTAGTAACACTATAAAACCATGATTATATCTCATTTGAATTATCTTTAAAAAAATCTTTAATTTTTTCATAAAGATGATTTCATAATGATAAATAAAATGATATCACTTAAAAATTTTTCAAAAACATTTATCGGTAGGTAGTTAAAGGGTTAACTTTTTGTTTCTCTCAATATCTCATTATTATCTTTTTACACACTCATGTAATTATAAAATATCACGAGAATAACTTCCTCAATCGGATTATTCTCGAGGACAGATACTGCATAAACAAATTATACATATTTCTAATATTCTATATCTTACGGCCTGACAATGCATTCATTGATTTTTGGTAAATTGTAATAAAGATGCCTGCCTAAAGTATTTGTAAATCGTATTGGCACGTGCTGATTTCCCCCATGCTAATAACACCTCGCTCGAAAGGAAATGCACATTCCCGATAACTTCTTTTAATATCCTCTCTTTCCAGAACTACTTTGTCTTTATGTCTTTTTGGAAGCTATTTCGATAAGAGAGTGCTATCTTCTGCTGATTATTTTGTATTACTATTTTCATTCAAATACTTGTTTGAGAATTCAATACTTTCCAGTATTTATTATCTCTGAATATATTTGAGAAATAACAATCATAACTAGAGTACATAAAGAAAATATGAACTAAATATCTAGTAATCAAAATTTTCTGTTTTGAGGCATTAAAAATATATATCAATATACAGGTAGTTCATTTCAAAATAAAGCCGAATCAAAACCGAAATTTTAAATTCTAAATATTAATTAAAATAAGTACTTTTTTAAATGGCAAAACTCTTTGAGCTGTGATGTCACATTGAATATAATTCTGTAAAATCAAAGTGTGTGATTTTACCTCTGAATTATCACAAATAAAAGTTAGATATTTGAATAGACATAAGGTATGGTCATTAGGGAGAAAAAAAATTGAAATATTTAATTTCATTTCGAAACTTCGGGAAAAGTGGTGGCTTTCGGTAAGATAAAAAAATTAAAAAAATTCCTTCTCGCCCTCAACTCCCCTAAATATTGGAAAAAAAATTAAATTGGTCTTTTAAAATTAGGAAATATTTTCTATGGCTCCAATAATATGCTACCTTAACCGTTTCAGACCTATAGCACACTACAGTGTACATAATTTTACATTGCAGTTGTAAAAAATTCTCACATATTCTATGTTTTAAGACCATGTGGTACTTCCCATGTACATGTGTTTTGAACAACTGTGACCTATAGCTACATCTAGTGGGCATGCATTGAACTAAACTCTCACTTGTTCATCATGGCCGCCGATTATACGAGTTTATCTGCTAAGTGCAGCTTTATTTATGTTTTTTTCTGAAATGTTGTATAATTTGAGTCACATTTTTATATAAAAAGATAATATATTACATATATGTACGGTTGCCTTGGTTTATAAGGTATAAAATACTGTATTTCATATTGAAAAAAGGCCTTTCAACTTCATGTACACTATAATGTACATTTAGTCCTAGTAATAATTTGTTTATTTCTTGAAATATACATTGTAATGTGCAGTAGGTCTCAATTTAATGTTATATTGATAATCAAATTATTCATTTTGTAGGCACTTCAGACACATCTAGAGGGAATAAGCTAAGAAAATCGACTTACAACCTATCATGTGAAAGTGATATACAAGAACTGACAGAATTTATTCAAGAGGACAATTCTGATATAGAGATTTTATCAGATAGCAGCGATGATGACTACGTGCCGCCCCAAACCAACAAAAGAATTGTAGTTGCTGAAAATTTGCCGGAATCATCCAGCGATTCAGACACTGAAGAAACTCAAACAGCAATTGAACAAATTCCACCAGAAGTTGAAGGAGTAAATAATAATCAAATTCAAGAAAAGAAAAAAAACAATTGTGTGCATGAGGGAGGGAATTATTGCACCAGATACAACATTTTTACTACCAGATCCAAATGATGACATTTCCCCACAAAATTTGAATTCACCTTTACAGTATTTTTTGAGGTATATTGGAGACGACTTGTTTGAGGAAATGGCTCAGTATACTAATATGTACGATCTTCAAAAAGGAATAACTTCTTTCAAACCAACTGATCGGTATGAAATAAAAACTCTTATAGCTCTTCATATTGTCATTGATTCACTGAATAAATTTCCAAAACTTAAGATTATATTGGGATGCTACTCTTGGTATAGGATTGTTTCTGGAAAACATATCAAGACACAGGTTTTTTCAATTATTCAGTATTCTTCGCCGTCCAGCAAACAACAAAGACAAATTTTATAAAATTCGTCCTTTATTAAATTCTGTTCAAAAGCGATGTTCTCAACTGGAACTTATCGAAAACCTCTGCATCCACGAACAGATGATATCTTTTACTGGCAACCTCAATATCAAACAATATGTAAAGGTAAGCCTTATCCTTGGGGTATTAAAAATTTTTGCTTGTGTGGACAGACTGGTCTTGCATATGATTTTATTTTATACCAAGAAGAGGAAACAGGATTAAATGAAGAAAATCTTAAAAAATATGGATTAGGGGCCAGTGTCATTTTGCAATTTGATTAGTAAAATTCCCGCAAATAATCACAAACTATTCTATGATAATTATTTCTCGTCCTATGCAGTTTTAAAGATCCTGGCAGAAAAGAACATATGGGCTGCAGGTACTGTACGACTGAACCGATTTCAACATCCGCCTCTAATGTCTGATAAAGGCAAACAAAAAGAAAAAAGGAGCTTTACAGATGAAGTTAGGAGTGCGGATGATATTTCTATGGTAAAATGGTTGGACAATCAAACAGTTTGTATGGCTTCAAATTTTATTGGTAAAGGACAGGAAGACACTGTTAAAAGATGGGATAAAAAAAATCCAAGACACATATACATATTTAGAGGCCAGAAGTCATTGCAAAATACAATCGTTCTATGGGTGGGGTTGACATATTAGATCAGATGATTAGCACCTATAGAATTTTCACAAAGTCGCGGAAATGGACAATGCGATGAATCATGCATATGATAGATTTTGTTCTGTCTAATTCATGGCTGGAATATAAAAGGGACTGCCAACTTAGAAATATTCCGAAAAATAAGGTAATGGATTTTCTTCACTTCCTTTTCGAAGTAACTAATGATCTGATAACAGCAGGATAGCCATATTGCATTTTAAGAAAAAGGGAAAACAAAGCTCAGCCTGTGATACACCACTGTCATCGAAAACTGTCAGAAGGAGAGAGAAAAAAGGTCCATTTCTGATGTTCAATTTGATACTATCGATCACATGCCTCAAAACAGGGAGCCTACAAGATGTAAAATTCCAGGTTTCAAACAGCAAAGTCATATTTTTTTGTGAAAAATGTAATGTACACCTTTGGTTTGTTAAAAACCGCAATTGTTTTCTAAATTTTCACAGATAATAAATGGTTACAACAGCAGTTATTGTTTGTTTTATGACCTTCTGTACATTGCTGTGTACTCTAAAAATATAACGGTATTTGTTGAGTCCCGGTGGACTGTATAATGTACATGCCACATTTCTTTTGCTAATTATAAAATAAAAAATATTACCTCAGTATGTTTCTTAACTTAGCTAAAAATCACTAAGTAACAAAAATATTTTTTGTGCAGAAAAATAAGTCAGGTCTGAAAGGGTTACAGATTTGAAAATTCTCCGTCCCAGCCCATATGAAATATTACAGTCAAACCATTCCCGGATAAATCATGCAGCAAACAAAAATTATAAGATATATTTTTCGCGCCTCAACGCGTTTAATTTTCTTTTCTAATAAAAGTTGCTCTGAGAGCAGCAATCCGATTACAATACCACCATTAGAATAGTTTCTCCTACACTTCAAATACAGTGCGCAATGTACGATGGTTAAAAAACATGAATTAGTAGTATATTTCAACGTAGGTATTTGTTTTATTTCAATTAGTTATTATTAAGCATTAAGAATGAGTAGTGCATGCTAGACTGAATTTATTTTATTCAATATTTAAATAGAAAGTATAAATATTATGGCTACAAGAGCTAAGTTTACCTATCCTATATTTAGGGTATCGAAAGAGTTTACTGAAAATTTGCTTTCGACATACAAGTACGTGTTAAGAAAATTTCACACCTATGTTTTACAACCAATAAAAGGCTTTAATTTTGTATCGTTACTATGGCAACTACAAAAATTTTAAAAAATTTTCGGATATAATTTAAGCACTAGGGAGATTACTAGTGATAATACAATAAGAGTTACTGCGCTTGAATTCACCACGAGAGGCGCTATTTTAGGGTAAGGTATTTGTCACTGAACGTTAATGTTTATTATGGCTTTTTAACGCGATATTTTAGTGATTTTTATAAAGATTGTGATACTTATGATGAAAATAGGGGAGATATACGGTACAACTTGATGAATATAAGTGCTGATGAAAACAGCGAACGGGCATGATTATTACTTACAATTTTCTGTAGTAGTCTCCTTTGGTAACGTATAATCGTCAGGATTAAAATGTTTCTTAAAACACGTTAATTTTCCGAAGGAGTAAAGTTATCACTGCGAATCGCTACCAACCACTGTTTTAGGCGAGTTTTGTCTGGGAAACATATGTCTCCTTTTGTTTCCCAACAAAATGGAACTGCACAACACTGAGGCATAACTAACTTTTTTTATTTACTGGTGTATGAAATAATTACGAAATTATAGTAATAAGTAATAAGAAATTATATTAATAAGTACGAAATAATAATAATAATAATTCCATTAACATGGAAGTGAACTTCGTTGCTCAGGATATATTTATAAAAATCTGGATCAGCAGCTTGATCCATCATGAACTCACTACGTTGTGTGCATTACCTGGACTTTGTACGGATGCAGATCAATGTCTCTATTCATAATTCAATGCAGGCTGATTTTTGAAACGCCCAGTTGTTGTGAACGTTTTGAATTCGAAAGCTTTGAATTATTTGCGACACTTTCCTCAATTGTGACTATGTTTTCGGCTGCCCGTGCACTACGATGACACATGGGATTTTGCATGTCCGTAACTTGATCGATTTGCTAACATTTTTTTGATTAGGTTGATTACTGCAGTTCTCGATGGTGCACTAATTTAACCAAAAAAATGGCACGAATTTACGAATCGTCTCAGAAACATCTTCACCATATTTTTAAAGTATTAAAATTATTGTCACACATTGTTCGACTATACATATAGCGCTCCATTCAAGGAGGTGGACATGCACAATTACCGCTCATTTTACATTTTGAGGACACATTTTAAATCACTTACGTACTTTTAGGGAAAATTAAAAATGTAATTCGAGTTTGTGCATAATGAGTCTGCAAGAATTAATAAATAAGTGAAAATATCCACTTAATACTGTATTTTAAATTCCAAGATTACGTTAACGGCAAAATAAAAAAAGGAAACTCTTATTTAACAGTATTTTGAGTGAAGATTTCATAATTTCACAATTTGTATGAGACTAAGATCCAAAAATGTGCCATTATTCCTGGTCTAGATTGACGTGAAATATAAATTTTTCATTTTGATTCTTTGGGTAAAATACTACTGCCCCACCCTGTATATCAAAATGTATACTAGTGATATAAAAAAATTGATTGATCAGTAATAGATAATTACTCAATTTTATTAAATTAGGAACGACACATTGAAATAATCAATAGAAGTAAATGTTTAAATTTCAAAAGGAAATAATGAACAAAGAGCGAGTGTATTGTCCCACATATAAGTAACTTGCCAATGCATAGATCTGATGAGGTGATTGATGTCATCTTGGGGTATCTCAACCCACCTGTATTTCATACTTGACAGCTTCTAAAATTGGTGGGATATGGGGTAAATATGATATGATAACCCACATACGTTCAATTGGCGAAAGATTCGGAGATCTCGATGGCTATGGTAGAAGATTAACTTATAAATCTTCAAGGTTGTTCAAAATTACCCCTGCCGCTTGTGGACGTACATTATCTTGTAGAAAAATGTGGTTGGGAGGCGTCCTAAGGTATAGCAGAAGTTGAGGTTTCACAATACTTTGAATATAAAGATGGGCGGTCATGTTGCCTCTAGCGAACACTAGAGTTATCTACTTCCATATTCAATGGCTGCCTAAACCATAACTCCCATAGTTCGATGCACGTGCCTTGCCACAGAAAACTGAGTATGACGTCTTTCTTCACTTCATCTTCTCATCCGTGCCCAATCATCAAACAAAAATGGGACTCATCACATAAAACAACCTCATTCCATTCCTTGTTTCACTACAGTAGTTCTCTTCACTGCTGCAGTCGTTGGCATCGGTGATTACTGATCTGCCGTGAGAGGTAACACCAAATGGGTACGATAAGAAATGAGTCCAAAGGACCTTATTCGACGGTATATAATTCTTATAGTTATTGGTCTTTCTTTCTCTGCAAACCATTGGTTCGTAATTGATTGTGAAGTCACATAGTTTCTTAGAGCTAAGAGTCCAAGGTGGCGTTTGTTGTTCGCTGAAGTTTTGTATCTTTGGCTTTATTCTCGACCTTTGTCTTATCACACTCAACAATAATTTAACACAGTGCTCCTATTCACTCTATTGATAATTTCGCGGAATGACATTTTGACCTCTCGTAACACGATTATTCGTGTTGTGTCAGTAAGTTGACTAAAATTTGCACATTTACTTACTCTAGTTATGGTAATTTATCCAAGGAAACACGAAGAAACACACTAGAGTGGAATAAATTACCAACTGTGCCAATCTAATATCAGCAAAAGATACCTACTGGCACGATAACGTTTAAATTATAACCAATTCTTATTTTGGCAATACTAAACTTCTATACACGTGTTGGTTAAACTAGCGACTCATTCCTAGTATCTCAAAAATCGCAAAAATAGAAATTAGTGCCAAACCATTGAAATCAGTTAGTAATATTATTTATGAACCCCTAACTTACCTAACAAATATATCATTAAATTCTGGTGTATATACTCTAAAACTGGCATGTGTTATACCATTATATATGTATGAAAGAAGATCCTCAAAAAATATAAAACTACCTGCAAATTTCACTGCTTAGTACTCTATCAAAACTTCTAGAAAGGCTAATATACAATATAATAATAAAATATAAACAAGCTGAATCTCATAATACCCCGCCAACATGGTTTCAGAGAATATATGTAAACAGAAACAGCTTCATATCACTTATTAAATTTCATTTATAAAGAACTCGATGAAGGTAAAAATGTCAAGCTGTTAAAGTTCGGTTTATATCGAGCTTTTGACACTGTTGATATTGTATTCCTATGTAATAATTTATTTTCTATAGAAATAAGAGGGAATATATTAATGTGGATACGGTTCTCTCTAGAAAATAGGAAAATGCTTGTAAAATATGACAATGCTAAATCTTCTGTACAAAATATAGATTTAGGAGTACCACAGAGTTCAGTGTTGGGACCTCTTCTTTCTATGCGATATATAAATGATCTCCCGCAATATTTATCAACGGTCAAGTTACTGTGTTTGCAGATGATACCTCAATATCTGTATCAGCGACTACACCACAGTAACTTAGTAGAAGGTTAATTAGGCTAATGTATAACCTAAAGCCTATTATTAACAGTTATTAAATTGAACGTATATTAACGGTACCTTCAATACTTTTGTGGAAATGTGTGCTATATGTTTTTAAAAATAAAAACAATTTCGAAAAAAGTTGGCCAATGCCACAGTTACAAAATAAGACATGGTAACAAATTATTAATACCGGCTCACAGGACAAGTGTGTATAAAAAATCCCCTGACTACAGCTTTATAAAAATGTTTGATACATTGCCTCAAAATTTAAAAGATATTAAAAATGCCTCCAGCTTTAAAAAGTAAACAAAATAATTTTTCCTGGAGAAGATTTTCTACTCTGTCCAAGAGTTTTTATCTACATAAATGGAGATATACCCCTTATATTTTACTTTGTCTTTTATTTTTATTTTTATTTCTATATTTTTTATATAAATATCCGTTTGTACGCAAATGCTGTGTATATGTGTTTATGCACGTATTATATATTTTTGTTATATTTTAATTATATATTTTAATGTACTTAGAAATACTATGACTTACGATATCTACAAAAAGGTACCTGAATAATGGGAAAATAAACTGAGTATATTTTTACATTATTTGTGACATTAAAACATATTGTGTATCCACGAATGTAGAAATTCGATCATTTTAAACAAAAACCACACTTGTTGGTCTTTGTCGAAAGACAAACAGTATTTATATGCTATTATTAAAAGTAAACACAATTTAAAAAAGCCTTGAAATGTAAGAAAAATTAACCAGAGTAATCTAGATTTTGTAGGCAATTTTTAAACTTTTTTTTCTTGGACAATGTTTAATTCTTTACCCAAAAAGTTAACTTAACAGTTGTTGACGTAACATGGCGTAGTCTAGTACAAAAACAGTGGCACAATTTTGAAACTTAGAAATTATGAAATGTTCGTTTCTTTTACTTCCCGTTAAGTATTTTTCTTATTTATTATTTTTTTTTTTAGAGTTGACATCATACAAATATGAAACCTATAAAAACTTGAATACATAACTGAAACCTAAATTTGATATGACAAGAAATAAATTCAGCGTTTTTTGATAAACGTGACTCGTAATTATGAAATTATGTTATATATATTTTTTCTTTTCTTGATCGTTAATATAAAATAATATCTCATAGTTTTTTTCTGTGGGGACTTCGGTCAGGTATAACTAATTTTATTATTTTTTTCTAACGGTTCGGTTTATTACACACATATATATATATATATATATATATATATATATATATATATATATATATATATATATATATATATATATATATGCCCCGAGAGGGACCGTGGTTGTCTGAACGACGTTTCGGCAGAATCTCATCTGCCATCTTCAGGTTCTAACCGATAACTGCTTACTGCGGTTAGAACCTGAAGATGGCAGATGAGATTCTGCCGAAACGTCGTTCAGACAACCACGGTCCCTCTCGGGGCCTATCACCTACGCGGGAGTATACCCGGAAAACGAATTTAACATTCACCACCCGCGAAAACCTGAAAAACAACATAATATGTCTCTACGGGGAGAAGACATTTCATCAGACAAGAAACTTCGAGAAATTATTATCAAAAAAGAAGGAAACTTCTTTGCAATCTCGCATTTCTGCAACGCTGCCGGGATGAAAATATCATTCCGAAATGCATGGAATTGACGTTCCATAGAAAGGATCAACACACAAAAAGAATTCTCCGAAAAACTAGCCTAACCCTGATGAGAAAATCAATCCACGACACTAGACGGACATTAGACAACATCAATACACAGTTACTAGACCAGCATATTTATTTAAGCAGAACTATCGACCCGACATTATGGACCATTATTGACCAACTTGCACATTTCAGGGAAGAAAGAGATAATGATTTAACTACAGAGAGGTTAAAGAATAAATTTAACCGCCTTCAACTCCAACAAAAGCCCATCAAGAAATCCGAACAATTAGAACCTACAAGAGTAGTTCACAATGTGTCCAGTTACCATCTCAATGAGGCCTCGTTGAATGTATTAGCCAAGGGATTTAACTTCGCGATAGCACCAGCACGTCTACCGGTAGAAGACATAATCTGTGGTGTAGAATCGGCCATTGGCAATTTAGATACAAACATAGCGGAAACTATACGCCAGGACACGTCACGTATATTAAGAACAGCCAGTATACCAAAGAGGAATCTACAACACGAAGAATTAGAAGCACTGAAGACCTTACGACAAAATGAGGACATCATAATCTTACCCGCAGACAAAGGAAACGCAACAGTAGTGATGAACAGCGACGATTATCATACAAAAATAGAAAGTCTACTAGGAGACACTGCATATCAACTTATTACCACAGATCCTACTACTTACCTGGAGAAGACGACAAAAGCCAAAATCAAAGCCAGTCCAATCGACAAAGAGACACAGAACCAGATCATCCCGCGAGAGAAGTCTTCAAGATGTCCCAAATTTTATGGTCTACCAAAGATTCACAAAAGAAGGAGCTCCTCTAAGACCAATTGTTAGCTCAATAGGGTCACCCACACAGCAGTTAGCAAGACACTTAGCCAGACAACTACAACCGTTTGCCGAGGAAGTTAAATCCTACGTGAAAAATGCAGACCATTTCATTGAGTTATTAAGAAATCAGACCGTCCAAGCGGAACATCTTCTAGTGAGCTTCGATGTCATATCCTTGTTCACCAATGTACCCGTAGAGGAGTCACTCGACATTATCAAGCGAAAATATCATCCAGCAGATCATATTCTTAGACTAACTCAACATTGCCTAAATAATACCTATTTTACATACAATGAGCAACGCTACAGACAAACCGAAGGAGCCCCGATGGGCTCCCCCTATCTCCAGTTATTGCCAATCTCTTTATGGAGGATTTAGAAACTCGAGCACTACAATCTGCACCATTAAAACCAAGCCTATGGCTAAGGTACGTCGACGACACATTTGTGATTTGGACTCATGGAAGAGAGAATCTCACTAACTTCTTAGAACATCTGAATAGTATACACGACAAAATTAAATTCACCATGGAGGTAGAGACTGACAGTCAGCTACCATTTCTCGACGTACTGGTCAAGAAGAAGCAGGACGGAAGTCTAGGCCACACAGTTTATAGGAAAGCCACTCACACTGACAGATACCTAAATGCACAGTCACACCACCATCCAGCACAACTAAACTCAGTAGTAAAGACATTAGTCACACGCTCGCAGAGACTAGCAGATGCAGACAACCTCAAAGAAGAAATGTCAACTCTTCACAAAGCGCTGCGAAAAGAATGGGTTCACACAACAAAGAATACAGAAGTTGTCAAAACCATCTCGGCCGAGAAATCAAGAGGACTCCGACCAACCCATAGCAAAAGCCTATCTGCCATATATAAAAGGAACAACGGATAAAATAAGCAAACTTCTACGTAAACATAAAATAGAAACAACTTTTAAGACTGACAAGAAAATCAGTACCATTCTTCGAAATCCAAAGACCAAAATTGCTCTAGAAAGTCAAGGGGTATATGAAATACCTTGCCAAGATTGCAACAAATCATACATAGGACAGACCAACAGAAAAATAAGTGCAAGACGCGAAGAACACATAAACGCTGTTAGAAAAGACGAGAGAACATCATCTTTAGCTCAACATGTCAAAACTACAGGACATAGGATTGATTTCGACAAAACAAAAACACTAGCCAATATCGAGCATTACAAGTCAAGAATCATCAGGGAGGCCATAGAAATAGAGAAAAGACCACACAATCTAAATACACGAGATGACACCCAAAGACTACCTACCACATGGAAACCTGCTCTAATATTACATGCTACTATCCATGAGGAAGCAAGAAACATAACGCAACGAACACACGAAGAGGAACCAACCAGAGCTAATCTAATAGGACCAAGTACACGGAGTCGCCCTCGAAATCAGGAGATGGGTGCAACAGACCGTGACATAAGCACAGATACACGCATGCGCGCCCGAACAGGACCGATTACACGAAGCCGCGCTCGAAATCAGGAGATGGGTGCATCAGACCATCACGCCCGGAGTGAGTCGAGAGCAACAGAGCGTAACATAGGTAGAGTATATAAAGAACTGCCAGATCCAGAAAACGTCATTTCAGTTCGAGTAACCAGAAGCCGCAGTAAGCAGTTATCGGTTAGAACCTGAAGATGGCAGATGAGATTCTGCCGAAACGTCGTTCAGACAACCACGGTCCCTCTCGGGGCCTATCACCTACGCGGGAGTATACCCGGAAAACGAATTTAACATTCACCACCCGCGAAAACCTCACATATATATATATATATATATATATATATATATATATATATATATATATATATATATATATATATATATATATATATATATATATATATATATATATATATATATATATATATATATATATATATATATATATATATATATATATATATATATATATATATATATATATATATATATATATATATATATATATATATATATATATATATATATATATATATATATATATATATATATATATATATATATATATATATATATATATATATATATATATATATATATATATATATATATATATATATATATATATATATATATATATATATATATATATATATATATATATATATATATATATATATATATATATATAT
Source organism: Rhamnusium bicolor (assembly GCA_029963845.1). Taxonomy (NCBI): domain Eukaryota; kingdom Metazoa; phylum Arthropoda; class Insecta; order Coleoptera; family Cerambycidae; genus Rhamnusium; species Rhamnusium bicolor. Next base: position 242,547 of record JANEYF010001659.1, read on the forward strand.
ATATATATATATATATATATATATATATATATATATATATATATATATATATATATATATATATATATATATATATATATATATATATATATATATATATATATATATATATATATATATATATATATATATATATATATATATATATATATATATATATATATATATATATATATATATATATATATATATATATATATATATATATATATATATATATATATATATATATATATATATATATATATATATATATATATATATATATATATATATATATATATATATATATATATATATATATATATATATATATATATATATATATATATATATATATATATATATATATATATATATATATATATATATATATATATATATATATATAATAATAATTAAATAAATATATATTATATATATATATATATATATATATATATATATATATATATATATATATATATATATATATATATATATATATATATATATATATATATATATATATATATATATATATATATATATATATATATATATATATATATATATATATATATATATATATATATATATATATATATATACAGGGTGTTTACAAACTTGGGAATTATTTTTTGAGGATAAGTACATCTTGATATAATAAATCGTATGGTGCATAAGAAAACCTTAAATATTAGAAAAAAATAACTGACCTTTCTCAACAAAAAAGTGCTAACATGTTGAGAACTGCTGGAATCGAAGGTGAATGTCCTGTCCCAAATACAGCAAATTTCACAATAACTGTTCCATGTTGCCA
>JANEYF010001660.1:0-195034 GCA_029963845.1 Rhamnusium bicolor
GACTACCATTGTTAGCTTTCGTATTGAATTACGAATACATAAAGTCGGATCTACGTTCATCCCCGCTTTTAATTTATACTATAAAAACTGAACTTTTTCTGATATAACTGTATTTTTCGCCTGTACAGAATAGAACAATTCATAAAGGGTAGCAAACACTTTTTTCTAAGTAAGTCAAAAGATTTGGGCTAATTTTACCAATAATGACCCCATATATACAAATATATTAAAATCAGTTTTAAGACGTGTATAGATACGTAGCGAGTGGATGGACGAAGAACAGTTCTTGTTTAGTATTCACCGTGTAGAAACGTCTATCGGTAATCTATTTTATCTACTCCTGGATATCGTCTTTTCCTGCTTTTTTATGTCGCTATTTTAGCCACGTTCCGCAGCTTTCATTTAAGGGGCTAACTACTATCTGTAATAAATATTCCTAAGACCCTTTAGTTACATCTGCTTCTCTTAAGTTCATTAGCTCCCTAGATTGTCCATAAAATTGGTTTATTCTTTTTTTACTAACTTCATAAGTCAGCTGCGAATATTTATATATCTACTCTTTTATATACAAGAGCTTACATATCCGTCATACATACATACAGTGCGGTCCATATATATATGGAATAAATTCATTTTAAGCGTAATTATGAACTTTTAGGAAAAACCCTGAAACAGGTCGATTTTTAATTTGAATTTCCATTTTTTAGCATTCAATTTCAAATGTTATAGTACGTGTACTGGACCCTCTTTCCACTGTCACTAACTAGCAAAAGACTAACTGAGTGTACTGGCCAATTACGCGGGTGGTGCTTACAAAATTGATCTGTCAAAAAGTAATGTGTTGATGTTTGTGACCGATGGTGCCGCGACAATGCATTTGGTAGGCAGCTCTCTTCAAGAACATGGATTTACCTCCTCTGAATTATGACTACCCCCCGAAAATTTTAAATTAGGAAGGTAGTCGTGAGGCACTTCGTTCGAAAGGGATTCTGATTCTCTATTCATTAGTACAATTTTTTTAAAATTTGTAGCATTAATTACTAAGAAAATTACTTTTGAAAATGTAAAATTTTGTGAATGTTGAGATATTTTTTTGGTAAATTATTGGTTTTGAAGAAAAATTAAAACTGATTTGTTGTTGTATTTAAAGTTTTTAATACAAAATTGTACCCACCAGAAAGATTTTTTAAAGTAGACACTAAAAAATTAGTCAAAAGAAATAACACCATTAACTGTGCCTCAAAAAAAATATCAAGTGGGTTATGGAATATTTTTGTTTCCATTTACGCCATTTTATTCCAAGTTACTTGCACGCATCAGTGTATTTAACGGGATTTCTTTATTTATTCAACTTTATGGCTCATTTATTCGAAACTGAGAACAGATATTCCAGTTATGATTGGATGCGGTAATAAAACAAGAAATCAAAAGGAAGTTTGTGAAATGTTCAATAACAAATACCCTGGTCAGCAATTATCACAATTTACAGTCAGTAAAATGGAAAACAAATTTCGTGAAACTGAACGTGTAAAAATATTCAAAAACTAGGTAGAACTTCTCGATTTGATGAGGAAAAACAATTAGATGCACTGCTGTAAGTAAATCATCGATTCTGCAAGTTTTCAAGAAAGAAAAATACTGTCTTTATAAAGTTAACTTGATTTAGGAGGTAAATGAGGATGATCCTGATCGAAGGCAAAAATTCTGTGAATTAATGTTGAACACAATGCTAACAGATTTGCAGTTTATAAACAAAATTAGTTTTTCTGATGAGGCCATATTTCAATTAAACGGAACGGTAAACCGCCAAAACTGTCGATATTGAAGCAGAGAAAATCCTCATTGGATGACGGAAGCTCACACACAATATCCTCACACATTTTCTGATAATAATTATCCAAGTGAAATAGATCGGTCTATTTGGTACCAACAAGATGGAGCTCCACCGCATTATTCACGTAGAGTAAGATCTGCATTACCGTATCATTTGAGGTTGGAAAGCCATATTTTCCAGCAGACTGCTTCATACTGCTGTCATGACCAGGAGGTTCGTACAAAATGCTGATGTGAATGCTCTTCGATGGTCCTCAGGATCACCTGACCTTTCGCCAACTGATATGTATGAAACAAGATAGGCAGACGGCTAGATTATTGATCGAGGTTCCTAGAAGATACTGATTTAAACGTTCTTCCATGATCCGTAAGATCATCTAACCTTTCGCCAACATGTATGGGACATAATAGGCAAACGGCTAGGTTAATAACCGGTCTCACCAATGGACCCTCAGTTCTAACACCAAGAGGTTCAGATAGCTTTGGAAAAAATACCTCAAGATATCGACCACCAAACTCGACGCATTCACAGAGTTGGCAAGTAAGGTTGCGCGGAGCACTAACCCACTATTAATTTTGAGGTAGATATCGTCTAATCATGATGAAATTTTAATCATTTGATACTTTTTCTGAGCTTAATTGTTTAGCAGAAATTTAATAAAATATTTTAACGATTACCCAAGTAATATTTCACCGACTACGGACTACATTTTTACTAATTTTAACATCAGAATTAGTACAAATAATAGTCAAGTAGCGCCTTAAATTTTATAGTTATGATGCAACATCGGAGCAACCTAGCTTGAACCTCGCAAACCTACTATTTACGTCTAGCACATTTACCAACGTTGGTTTGCTGTCAGAAATCTACTTAATATGTTGGGTATGTTTTGAGATCATTCTCCAACGTTGATTAAACCTTGGTATCTGACTAAGTAGGTTTAGGTAATTTTTGGGTAACCTTCCAACGTTGGTTAGAAGTTGCTAACTGACGTAGTCGTCTAGCAACGTCAGCTAAACATAACCTTAGAATTAATGTCGATAATGCAGGCATTGGTAGATATTTGGTAAAAATTTATACACCAACTACAACGCACGGTCGATATTATCGTGATTGTTTGGAATCAACGTTAGTGTTAGTGCAGATTTCTGCACTTGATCTACTAAAAGTTGATACAGATAAAATTATTTAACCTTGACGTCGCTGTTAGTAAAAATAATTGCACTTATCATAACGGTAAATCGGAATTCGTGTATTTATTTGGAACTGTGACAACATTTAGCCATATTTTCTAGTTCCACAGAAGGAAAGAATAGGCGGCCAATTTGATTATCTGTTTACAATTATTTTAAATACACAAAATTTGCCTTTTTTTCAAATAAGGTAAGCAAGAAAGTTCTTATTTATTCGTAAAATTTATTATACGATATTTCAATTGCGTTTTCTTTGGGAAAGGAAAACATTTTTTTAAAAGAAAAAGTAAAAATAGTACTTTAATTTTTTTAAATAAACATTATTCTTATGGGTATACTATATTTTTCGAACTACTTCATATACATTTATTAATAAAATTTTGTTTTGTATATAATATACCGGGTGTAACAGGATCATGTTACACCCCCTTTTCTCTTTAAGTTTTGAAGATAATTGATTCAAATTTGGGATATCCCATATACATAATAAGCGACAATTTTTGACATACAAATGATTTTTTTTCACTTCCGGTTTCGCCGGAGGTGACACTAACTTTCAATTTTTAAATAGAACACCCTGTATATTATTGCATTTTTGAATTCTGCATAATTTTCTGAATCCAACGATACTAAATAAGTGACATTTTAAATGTCAGTATTTATTATAATATAATTTTTAGTTTCCATTTAAGTGTGCCATGACGGTTCCGATTTATTCTAAATGACCCGTATAATGCTAGAAAAATTGAAATCCCGTCAAAAATACTAAATTACGTGATTTATGAGCAAATAAATTTCATCAAAATGGTTTTTGGGGAAAAACTCAATTTTTCCAAATGGAACCATATTGGTACCGTGGTATCATTTATTAGTACTATTAATAAGGAATTTATTCATATGTCGTATTAAAATATGCGATAAATATAAACAAAATTACAGTTAAAAGACAATAACAAAAGACAATTTTGTTCCGGCGAAACTGGAAGTGAAAAAAAGTCACTTGTATGTCAAAAAGTGTCACTTATTGTGTATATAGGATATCCCAAATTTCAATCAAGGATCTTCAAAACTAAAGGTGAAAAGGGGGTGTACCATGATCCTGTGATACCCGGTGTACTCAATGATAGACACGCCTTATCCATTTTATATACGTAAGTAGGTATAACTAATAGAATAATATACAAAGCTGGTTAGTTTCACCACCTAAACATGACTTTTGTAGGTCAGATTAAGGCCAATTTTAAATTAGGTTGGTAAATAGCCTGACAACCAACTTAAGCCGACGTAAAACTTGGTGAATATTTGGTCGGTAATCACAACGATTAAAGTCGGTCCTCTACTTCGAATCGACCCATATTTTATTGACCAGATTAGTACAAATATCGATCAGCACGACATTTTGCGTACGTCGCACACCGACGGTTCGTCGTCAGAATGTTGCTTGAGTAGTAGAGCGCGCAGAGTAAAAATAAAAGTGGATGGTATGAATGTAGCCCAAAACTTTGTCTTCTGTGATAAGCTGACGTTATTGAAACTGCCGGCTACAGCTTCCTTCCAGACATCTCCAGTTACTCTGGTTGAAGTAAACTTGTCCCTTAGAGCCAACATCCTCAGATGGATCATAGTATTCTGTGGTTTGCTAATCGACGTTATGTAGACGTCTATATGTATTAATCCCTTTCTCAGACCACCTTGTGCAGCATCGCAACACACTAGGATTCCAACATCTTTATATGTGTCTTATGGGAGGGTCAGCATCTTGGGAATGCCCTCGCATACTATGCCTACCATGACCAACTACGGGCTGACCTTCAACATCTTTTTCTGGAAAGAGATGGGTGGGATCGGAATAAAACTGACCTACGAAGGGCAGACAGTTACTCGTTTACAGACGACTGCAAAACTCCTGAGGGAACGGAAGCCGGCGTATAAGCTACAGACCAAGCCTAGGTACTCAACTATTTTTTACGCCGAGGTTCATGCCATTGAACTGTGTGTGCGAAGGCTGGAATATATGCATCTTACAAGTAGATCAATTAAAATTTGTTCAGATAGCCAAGCAGCTATAAAAGTACTTGGCTCCTACCGCTGTAACTCCAAAAATAATAAAGGACTCTGGTCTGGATACCCGGCCACTCTGGTATGGAAGGTAACGAAATAGCCGACTACTTGGCCAGAGAAGGAGTAGGATCACGAATCATCGGACCAGAACCGATACTTGGCATATCTTCAAGTACTGCTAAGATGGCTATCTCAACCTGGGCTGAAAGAAAAACTCTCCAGTATTGGCAAGAGTTACCAGGATTAGTTCATTCGAAGGCGGTTATAAAATACCCTTTGAAATCAAGAACTAAGAAACTTTTAGAGTCAAACAGGGTAAACTTGAAAACTTTAACAGGCATATATACCAGGCACTGCCGACTAAACTATCATCTGCACAAACTCGACCTAGCGGAAAACGCCGACTGCCGTCTATGCTTGGAGGATGATGAGAAGGCAGACCACGTCTTATGCACTTGTCCCGCTGTGGAGAGGATCCGATTTTCAATATTTGGCAAAGGGCAACTTCTGCCAGAGGATCTGTACACATTCTCACCCAATAAAGTTATCAGTTTCATTAAGAGACGGAATTTATTGGGTGAAATATAATTAGAAGTGAGCCACAATAGGCCTGCTAATGGCCGCAGTGGAGGGTCCACAAGGACCCACTCACAATAACCTAACCTAACCTATGGAAGGGCCCGCATCTCATACCAATAGTTAGCGTGCTCACGTTTTTTCGGCATTTTCTTAACAGGTGTAAAACTAAAACTGAATAAATATTAACTGGTCTTAAAACAAGCACACAAGAAAAACGATAATTACTTGACAACCTGATTATCAAAGAACTCTAATGAAACATATATAAAATATACTATGTTGGAAGACACATTTTTCAAATGATTTAGTCTATTTATAACAAAAAATACATGTAATTTTAAATATAGCTTTAATATTCCATTTGTTCTCAAATCACTAAGAAATCATTCATTTACTAAGTTAACTAATTATTAAAAGTATTTTATCAACTAGAACATGACCGATTAAACAATATTTTCCTATGTAGGTTGAACATTTCGAAAGCTCGATTTTGCATTGTTAAATCTATTATACAAATAACTCCTACCCCTATATGACATTCATGATACACTTCCTTAGCTATTCCCCCAGGCTATTACACTAAATGTCTTGAACTGAAGACATTAGACGGGCTATCATATTATGTCCATTAAATTATAAACAGTTGGTATTAATTAATATTTCTCTAAAACCATCTATAACTTAAACTCTTTAGAAGACAATTTTAAAAGTTTCGTCCATTACTGGTTTGGCATTAGCGCAAAGTCGACTTGGGAGAAGAAATAGATTGATTTTGACCATGTTTTCTATTTACCTCACAGAATTATCCACCTACGTGTATGAGTATATCCTACAAAATATAAACAAACACAATATTTATGTAAAAGAAAGAAATGTGACATTTTATAATTCAATTCCTAATTAATTATAATTATTTTTTATGATTGTTGACAGGCCATCTACTCCGGTCCTCTCTAATCTGAGAGACCAACCGATTAATTAAATATTGCGCAGTTTCTCGTAATAACTCGTATTAAAGGTCTTAAGTCAAACGGATTGTAAGCGTCCCTTATTAAATTTCTAATACCTGTTCTATCTTACTCAATGCAAAAAAATAAATGCGTCGGAAAGTCCATAGTTAATATTTACAATATATTTAATAAATAAATTACCAGGGCATCTTTTTAAAATAAGTTTAAGGAATACTCGCATGTTGTTCATACGACAACTCCTCTTTAAGCAATTAAATCGCACCAGTCATGAGAAAAGTGGTTAAAATTTTTACGTGTCCAATAGTGTCTTTCTTGAGAAAAGCTGCCGTCTTTATTATAAAATATATATCTTCAATGGAAACATTCTATGCCAACTCCCTCCACATACACACAGTACTGACACAAATCTTTTAATATTTTGGAAAATAAGCATTTTGTATTAATTAGATGCGTAAGTATATTAAGACGAAGTTTATTTTTGAAAAAATCTAATAAATTTAACAATATTAACTAGGTAGTTTTTTTACATTTATTTTTATTGTAAAAATTTTAATGAACTAAATGAAACAACGTTTAGCAATTCTAGTGATTTATTTAATTGCTAAAGTTTTATTTTCTAACTGAACGGTAGGTTGCTCTTTTCGAGGTCGTTTGAGCTGCAAAACGGAATACGGAAAAAGGCGTCTCTTAGGTCTATGTTTTAGTATCACCATGGACGGAGAATCTAGGTGCTAATGAAAAATTATAATTGAGGGATCCAATGCAAGAACTGGACATGTCTACTTTTCGGTACAACAACTAGCTGTCTATGATGTGCAACAGGGAATATCTACAATATTAGGATTTGTTTAAAATATATTACAGTGCAATAATAATAATAGGACATTTCCTGGAGACGCCCAGTTCTTGCACCGTATGATTCTGACATTTGTCAGCTTCTCAGTGATAAGTGCGTTGGGTTAGCTGTATTTAAAATACTAATTTATTTATTTATTTACTACACTATTTAACAGGAAAATCACCCAATTACAGAAAAGGGGCATACCAAAAAAAATCATATAATTGTATAAGAGAAAACTAACCCAATTGTATACAAAATATTAAATTGATTTACGATGTATCGGCTGGTCCAAAAAAAACCGGAATTTTTATTTTCGTTTATAACTTTTTGTTTATTTAGCGATTTTAATTTTTTTGGGGTCGTTTGAAAGCCAACGCCTTATACTAAAATATTAAAGATCAGTAATTGACATGGTTCATAAATCCAATATGGTGGATGTGATCAAATTTACCTAATATTTAAAAACCGTTGGAATTTTTTTTAAATGGCAAATTAAATGACAGTTTTTTTTATTTCGAAGCTTGTTTTTCTAAGAATATTTTGACATATAGATCACGAAAATCGGTTAAAAGCTTACAAAAATGTTACTAATAAAGTGAAAGGTGGTCTAAAAAACAGGAATTTTTATTTTCGTTTATAACTTTTTTGATTCTTAACCGATTTTAATATTTTTTGGGTCGTTTGAAAGCCAACGCCTTCTACTAAAATGTTAAATGTCAGTAATTGACTTGGTTCATAAATCCAATATGGCGGATGTGATCAAATTTACCTAATATTTAAAAACCGTTGGCATTTTTTTTAAATGGCAAATTAAATGGACGTTTTTTTTATTTTGTAGCTTGGTCTTCTAAGAATATTTTGGCGCATAGATCACGAAAATCGGTTAAAAACTTATAAAGATGTAGTTGACAACATAAGGTATGCCTCATAACAACAGTTTGCAGTTAATTCTTAAAAAAGTTAAAGTTACCCATGACAATAAACTTTTCGTCATGGTTACAAAACAAATGAACATTGATACTTTAGATAATTATTAACTGTCATTTCAGTTGCTTAGATAAGTGTTTTGTGCTAGTTTTGTTATAAGGGTGTTGTCAAATAAAGACAAGATTTTCATTAAGAATTTATTGATTTCCGGCTACAAAGTTTCCGAGATATTACAACGATTTCCAAACTTTAAAAAGAGTTGTATTTATGACTTAGCATGTAAGTTTCGAGAAACTGGAACGATTGAAAGACGTCAAGGAAGTGGTAGGCCGAGATCAGAAGACTAGAAGTACGTATTTATTACACTTTGTAATTAGTGTTAATATGAAGAAAAGATAGAGCCGCTTAATTTTAATATTTTTAAATATTTTTCAGGAGAACATTAAACAGGTCGCCAATTTGGCAATTATCCCTGTAAGGATACCGCATTCCATTTTGAGTGTGAGGTAAATTAAATTGTTCAACAAACTGTAGTATGTAGAAGTTCTGTCAACAGGATAATTAAAAAATACTTACATATGAAGTTTCTTAAACAGGTATATACATTTAGACTGACACCAGCACTAAAGGAACGTCGATTACTGCGATGCCGATACCTTTTGAATCATTTGAGAACACGAGAACAAATTAGCAAAATTTTGTATACGGACGAAAAAATTTTTTAATTTAACTTCACCAAAAAATAGTCATAATGATAGACTATGCGTTTTAGAAAACGAAAGAAGAAACGGTATCCCATTAGATCGCTTACTTAGGGAAAGGGATAAATTCAGCACCTATGTTATGGTATCTGCTGGAATTTGTAGAGGTTTTAAAACTAGAATAATTTTCATTAATCAGAGAATACGGCTTAATTCTCAACAGTATTGCGAAATTGTTCTGGGACCAATGTTGCCTTAAATTAGTGATGTCATGCCCGATTTTCTACTGATGCAGGTTAGTCGATGTTGGTATCTACAATGAAATTGTCTAATAGCATATTTTAAATTTTAGCATGGAGCAAGGTGTCACACAAGTAACTATACACTTGGATTTTTTAAGGGAACGAGGAGTAAATTTTATTGAACCAAAACACTGGCCTCCTAATAGTCCAAATGTAAATCCCTGTATCTATTACTTATGGGGTGATTTACAACAAAGGGTATACAAGAATGGTCGCCATTTCAATACTTTAGACGAATTTTAGAGTGTTGGGAGGAAACTGACCAGCAGACAATTGCTAAAGCAATAGACAGTTGGCGCAGGCGGGTTCAGTTCGTTGTGGATGCTAATGGAGGTCATATTCCTTTATTTAGGCATTAGTTTTAATTGTTGTTTAATTAATTAATTTGTAATTAATGTTTTTGTTTCAGTCCGTTATTTAATTATTAAATTTTATCACATCCGCCATATTGGATTTATAAACCATGTCAATTACTGACATTTAACATTTAGTAGAAGGCTTTGGCTTTCAAGCGACCCGAAAAATATTAAAATCGGTAAAGAATCAAAAAGTTATTAACGAAAATAAAAATTCCTATTTTTTAGACCACCTTTCACTTTATTAATCATATTTTTTTAAGTTTTTAACCGATTATCGTGGTCTATACGTCAACATATTCTTAGAAGACTAAGCTTCAAGGCAAAAAAACTGTCATTAATTTGCCATTTAAAAAAAATTCCAACGGTTTTTATGTATTTGGTAAATTTGATCACATCCGCCATATTGGATTTATGAAACATGTCAATTTCTGACATTTAATATTTTAGTAGAAGGCGTTGGCTTTCAAGCGACCCCAAAAGAATTAAAATCGGTAAATAATCAAAAAAGTTATAAACGAAAATAAAAATTCCGGTTATTTTTGGACCACCCGATATATCTACAATTATGCATATTATATACTCAAACATAGAAACATATATACACATGCACAAATATATACACTAAATTTATTTAAAAAAAATAATAAAGATGAAAGAGAAATTTTCTTTTTTTTTTGCTAACAATAAAACGCTAAATTATTGAGGCATATTCAATATGTAATCTAACATACGCTGTGTACGAACGTATTAAAATATTAGAGTATGTAAACTGTGCGGAATTTAATAATAATAATAATAATATCTTTATTTAGCATAGCTATTCATTACGAATTTTTTCAGTATTTCATTTATTTATACTAACACTATTTAATAAACTTAATTTCTAACTAAAATTCTTTGACCACGTGCTTGTATAGAATGCTCTTAAAGTTATTTAAATTTTGGCAGTTTCTAATAGTAGCAGGTAAGTTATTATACAATTTTAAACCTTTTGACAACACAGACTTTTCAGTATTAGTCTTGTTAAAAGTACATATAAAAAAATTATTTGCATTTCTGGATGGGTAATTATGAACATCATTGACGTACCTTACTTCATTATATAAGTACGGTGGTAACATTTTGTTTTTTATTTTATAAATGACTATTAATATTCTGTACACAATTCTTTGTTTTATATTCATTAAATTTAACACCTCTAGCATCATTCTGATTGGTGTGTATCTATTACATTTGAGAATAATTCTCATTGCTCTATTTTGGATCTTTTGGAGTTGTTGAGTTTGATTTTGATTTAAGTTAAATAATATTGAGGAACGAAAGTCGATATGCGGTGTAATAATTGATTTATATATTAATATTTTAGTAAACATAGAGAATGAGTTTCCAACTCTATTTAAGAAAGATACTGGCTTTGACATTTTGTTCATTATATAGTTGCATGTTTTTTCAAATTTAAGTTCTCATCAATTACAACTCCTAGATATTTCATGTCGTTAACTATGTCTAAATTAGTATCATTAATTTTTATATTATAATTGTCTTCAATATTATCTAATTTATAAGTACTTCCTATAATCATATATTTACATTTTTTTCACATTTATGCAGAGACTATTATCACACAACCGTTCATATATTACATTAAGTTCCTGATTTATTATGCATATTAAATCTACAACATTTTTCTTATGATGTACAACATTGTGTCGTCTGCAAACATTTTAATATTACATTTGTCTACACATTTTATCATATCGTTAATGTACAGAATGAACAAAATTGGTCCTAGGACTGTATCTTGAGGTATTCCATATTTGGTTATCATTGCTGGTGACGTACACTTTTTGTATTTAACTTTTTGTGATCTATGATCTAAATAATCCTGAAACCACTTTAACACATTATCACATATCCCCATTTTCCCCAATTTTTTTAACAACTCACGATCAACAGTTTCAAACGCCCTACGAAAATCCAAAAATACTGCTATAACTATGTCACTATTTTCAATACCTTTAATCCATGTATCATATATATTTAGAATTATCGTTTCACAAGAGTGACCTTTACGAAAACCAGATTGGTTCGGCACTATTATTGAATTTTTATCACAATAATCTAATAGTTGTTTTTTCACTACTATTTCTAATGCATTTCCGTAAGCTGGAACTGTGTTTATTGGCCTATATTCTTGACACATAGTTGTATTTATAACTTTGGGTACAGGGATAACAACAGACAACTTCCATTCAGTAGGAAATTTACCACTTTGAAAGTTGTTTATAACATTAAGGAAAAGATTTCCAATAATTATAAATGCATCTTCCAATATTTTCGTTGATATATCGTCTTTTACACCTGCTGTATTCTTTAATGCGCTCACAATTTTCAGATGAGGCAAATCAATTTTTTTCGAAATTAGGGAACGTTCTATATTTTTGTACCTACAATAGATAGTATATCATTTTCATTGTTGTATTTACTTATTTTTGTAACGATATCTTTGATGCTTTTAAAAAAATATTTATTAAATTCAGTCACTATGGTATGTCCTTGTGATGTTTCTACATTATTAAAATTTATTGTGTTTCCTAGTGGTTTTCTATTACTAGGCAGTAACGTTTTTAAGTGTTTCCACATTTCTCGAGTGTTACCCTTATTCTCCTTAATTACCATATTGTAATACTTCTCCTTCTCGTTTCTAATCATTGTTGTTACCTCGTTTCTTAGTATTTTAAATGTATTCCAATCCTCTTCCTTTTTTATAATGGCAGCTATTTCATATTTATTATCTCTTACTTTCATTTTATTGACTATATCATTGTTGATCCACTTGTTATCATGTTTCTCTGGAATTTTAATTTCTATTTTTGGGCATAGGTCGTTCAGTACACTTTTTATAGCTGTTGTAAATAAATTGGCCGTAATATTCACATCTGATATATCGTTATTCCAATTAGTTTTCACTAAATTATCGTGGAAATTGTCTATTGTATAATTTTTAAATGATCTTTTATTTATGTTTATAGTTTTATTTATCTTTTTTTTCAAGATTAATATTAACTGTTAGAATACAATTTCTTATAATAAAGTCGAGTATTTGGTAATTTTTAGAAACAGTATGGTTAATGTGATCCGCAAAGGAAAGTTTTTTGTCGAATATCACGCCCGTACCAAAAATTGTCAAGATGGGAGAGATCTTGACTGTTTGCATTGTAATCAAATATTTTAACATTACGTTTGATTGTAAATATCATAGCTTTACATTTAGCTTCGTTTAATGGTAATTTGTTTCTCATGCACCAGTTATGAACGTTGTTGAGGTTATCCTGCAAATTCGATAGTCATTTTCAAATATGATGTTACAATATAGTTTCAAGTCGTCTGCATAGATAAGGCAAACTAAAGTCAGATTTTCTACTGTCATTGACAAACAAATTAAAAAAGTGGGCCTAAATTTGATCCTTGTGGGACTCCTGATGTAGCAAGGACTTCGTTAGACTTAACACCACAGTATAAAATATATTGCTTTCTATCATCAAGATACGAGTTGAAAAATAAGAGCGTCAGAGAAACCGAATGATTTAAGCTTTTCTAATAGTATTCTGTGGTTCAGTCTATCGAAGGCCTTGGAGAAGTCAGTATAAATGACATCTGTTTGTACAACTTTGTCTAGAAAGTATGATATAAATTTTGTGATCTGGAATAAATTAGTAACTATCGAGCGGTATTTAAAGAATCCGTGTTGTAAATGTGTTATCTGATGTTTTACATGATTGAAAATGTAATGGTGTAAAATTCTTTCAAAGGCTTTGGCAAAATTGTTTATTATCAAAGTTGGTCGATAATTATTAAGTTCAATCAATCTCCTTTCCTAAAAACTGGGATAATTTTTGACAATTTCCATTGTGATGGAAATTTAGAAGACTTTAGCGATAAATTATATAACATTGTAAGCGGATTTGCAAAAATGGCACCACAGTTACGCAGCAAGAAGGCAGGGATGTAATCAGGTCCGAAAGTTAGTTTAGGTTTCATTTTTTTTAAGGTATTTAATATTTCAGTTTCCGTGAAGCAGGCTAAGTTTAAATTCAAGCTACATGTCACATAATATGTTCAATTTAGAATTTAAAAATCAAAATGATCCCTTTGCTGGAACACACTCACATACGTAAGGACTGCAAGAGTGGACTCCAAGAATATTTAGAAGCAAACGGTACAAAAAGTAGACATGTCCATTAGTTTGTGTTATTTTTCAATGTTATAAAGATTAAAAATAAAAGAATATGATTATTTAGTAACTATAACTGGTGTAAGGATCAATAAAGCTCATGTTCAAAGTACGAAAAAACAAATATTTTTGATTTATCACATTATAACAAAACACATGTTGCTACCTGGCTATTTGTCAAAATTCTCATTCATTTAAAATTTCTTTTGTGGAGAAACAGATCTGGATTGAACCTGATATATGTTTTGAATTTTGATACAAAATAAAATGACACAGTCAGTTAAAGAATCGCTCAAAACAAGCAATGATAAGTTTTACAATGTATCTTTTACCATTTGTTCCCTTTACTTTGCAAATTATGGTGATTTCTGTCACCACAACCTTAGGTAACTTTTTCTTAATCTCATTGCAAATATGTATCGGCGTCTACATAGTTTAAAGAAATAAAATAAACGATCCTTATTGTTTTTGCAGCTATTTTAAACAAAAGTATATATTTTTTTGGTATATTTTGAAAGAGATGTTAATACACAAATACCAAACCACTATTTAATACATTTCAGTGTATTTCGCAACCAAGTCGGCACGATCTGGAAAATAATAAAAAGACTGTTTTCTTCATATTCAGATGATGTCAACATTTTTAGCAAAACGTGTGTCAAGTGTGGTATATATTGGTTACGTGTATGGGTGTGTGAAATTAGTAATACTTTTAGAATATCGCCGTTTTGTCTTTTTTCACATATTGTCTGAATGTATTTTTTTATGTATATTGCAGAGTGTATTATCAAGGAGTTGCTCTGGTTTCTTGTACAATTATATGTACAGGGTTAGTCACCTAAAATTGACACCCCCTTTATTTCTCTTAATTTTATCGAATTAAAAAAATTCAAAAAAAGAATTTTACATGGATTATGAATTTTTTGAATAACTAAACAAATTTTAAAAAACTTGTCAAATTAAAAGATTGCAAAAAAACATGATTTTTTTAAATGGAACACCTTATATTTTTTTATTTCAAAAATTGTCCGTTAGTTTCTGATCACAAAAATGTATCATTATTGTGTTATTATTTCAACTGTTTTCGAGATATGTCGTGATATATTTTTTTTAATAAAAAAATTATGATAATTCTTTGATGCGAAAACATCTAATAATGACTTTTATTACAATAAAACAAAGTTTAATAAATGACAACCAGCAGTATAAGAACAACAATAAATAACAACAAAAAATAAAAACAATTCAAAAGGCTATAATAAATATCATAAGAATTACGATTTAATAATAATACGATATAATTACGTATTAATACAATAGGTTTGCAATATGTTTACCTATATGTTCTCCACGTACCCTCCTCTTTTCGTAAGTCACAGTTGGCATCTTTTTATAAATTCATTTCTCACATTCTCAAATAATTGATCATTTTGCCGCAAATTTTCTATTACTTGGCTAATGCGTTCCTTCAGCTCATCGATGTTATTATAAATCGAATTTTCATAAATATTTTGTTTTAGTGTTCCCCACAGAAAGAAGCCTAAAGGACTCAAGTCTGGGCTATTAGCAGGCCAATGTATAGAACCGTATCTTCCTACCCAAAGTAGATATCTCTCATTCAAATATTCCGTTACGTTGCGTAAAGAGTGTGGGGGAGCGCCGTCCTGTTGCCAAATAACAGAATTCCTATTTGGAAGGGGAATATTATCTAAATAGTTTTCCACTTCACCCAGAAGAATGTTCAAATAACGCACTGCATTCAAGGACCCATCAATGAATACGGGGCCTACAATTGTGTTTTGATGAATACCGCAGCACACATTTACTTTATTATGTCCTTTTTTTTTATCTTCTTTATAATATGTGGATTTTCAGGTGCCCAATAATGCGCATTTTTTCCTATTAAAAAGTCCGGCAGTTGAAAAGCTACTTTTATTGGTCCAGAATACGTTTTTTAAAAAAATATTATCCTCTTCTATTATATTGAGCATCTCTCTACAAAAAGCTCTTTTGTCGGCAAAGTTATTTACAGTTAAAAGCTGAACTGGCAAAACACTATAAGACTTATATATGTGACGTTTTAATATCCTCCTTACAGTTGCTTGAGAAATATTAAATTCCGCTGCAGCAGCCTTTGTAGATTTATTGGGGTATTCGGTAAAAAAAAAGCAAAACATCTAATTCCATACCTTGTCTTATTTTGGGCTTCTGTTTTTCTCTTTTCTTATCTTTCAAAGATGCACCATCCCTAAACATGTGATAAATATTAGAGAAGGTGTTCTGGAGGGAACGCATCTCTGAGGAAATTTTCTTGCATATTCTCTTTTAGCTAATGATTTGTTTTTATTGCTGGTAAGGTATATTTCCAATATTTTTTTCTTTCGGCAAAAGAATATCCCATATCAACAATTAGAAACACCAAATACTTTTGGATTCAAAGTGTCTTAATAAAATAATAATCTTATGTGAGACCCGTCAAACAAACTACTTATTGTTGCTTTAAACCATTTCGGTTCATGGCTCTCCTGACTTATGGTATTGTGTTAAACTTATTCCCGTGATGTGACAACATATCTTTACTAATATCTCAAGAACTACACTTACAAATATCATACATTTTTGTGATCAGAAAACTACGGACAAGTTTTATAAGTAAAAAAATATTGGGTGTTCCATTTAAAAAAAAAAATTTCTTTCCCACCCTTACAATTTGAGAAAATTTTTAAAATTCGTTTAAGTATTCTAAAAATTCGTTAAAAACCGTGTAAAATCCTTTTTTGAATTTTTCGATTCGAGACATGAAGGGGTGTCACTTTTAGATGACTAACCCTGTATATAAAAATTTTAATAAATTGAAACAATACCATAATCAAATTACTCAATACAGGCTTATCAAATTTACTAGAATTTCTTTGAATAATCTACGCCCATGGTTATCTAGTAGAGAAATCGAAGTAGACGTGAGAATAATAATCATGTTAGGGATAGTCAGCAGTGCCGCCTTTGCATTGTTGCCAAATGTTAATAGGTAAAATTTACCCTCGAAAATGGATAGAGCTAATTAAATTTATTCGTATTTAATGGTTTGTATGTGTACGGGAAATTAAACACTCAGTAGATTTGTCCCTAAATTGAATATAAATTAATTAATCCAACAAAGAGGGGAAATTTATTTAATCTCAAGTGGACTTTTAAACTTACAGGATGCATACACTAAGTTAAGATGGTTAATTGTTAATTAACTTATGAACTACTGCTTTCAAATGAGACATTTTAATCGATAGACTGTTATTTACTATTTATTGACTATAGCTTGCTTTTAAGGCAATATATTTGCGAAAATTATATTTTAGTAAATATTTTTAACTTTCTATAAGAGGAGTTATCTAATTGTACCAAACTAATATTTTATGCCTTGCATAATGTTTGTAGAATAGTACAATCAGATAAAAATAGCAGTAATACTGAACTGATTTGAGCATTTTCAGCTTCACATTTCTTCGTTATAATAAATTTAAGACTGTTTTTGTTTGCTCCGTAATATAAGTAAAGATAAGCTTTGAAATGGGTTACATTCGTCTTTAATAATTTTCACTGAGGGAAAGCGACCAAATAAAACGTTTTGCTAAGATGATCTGCATTATCATAAGTATTTTTTTAGACTACATTACCATCATCTAAGCATAAGAAAAACTGTTTTGCTAATGAGCTTTTGCAACCATAAATCTTTGACTAATTATCCCAATAAAGGTACTTACTTAAACTAAATCAAATATCTTTTTTTTGCTATTTTTTTATTAAGGATAACTAAGTGTTTTCTTATGGTAAATAAGTGCCGTTAGTTAAGATTTTCCTTTTTAGTGGTTGAAAAGCACATACCTACGGTTAGTAAGATATCTGTTAACCATAAATCTGCGCTTGATAATTATTCGACATTTTGTTTGTAGACGACGCACACGGTTTGACGCCATTAGATTATTACAGTTGATCTTTGTTGTTAGGTGGTAGGATTTGTTGATTGTTCTCTATATAACGTTTACTGAAACCGTAACTACTTCGTGCATTTATAAAATAAAGTGTTATTTGGATACTCGCAATCCTATTTCCTAAGTTATTAGTAATAAAATTGAATCACCCTGTATATACAGGGTGACTGGTAGATCAACATATTACTTTAAGGGCGTGTTATTAGAGCTGATCTGCAATTGATTTAACTATTATAACCATTATGCAAAACCCAATAGTTTTTGAAATAACAAGTGATTATAAAGTAAGGGATATATTTCAACTTATTATATATTCTTAACAAATCAAATTAATAACAAAAAGTAAATGGAATCTAATTGCTTACATAATGGAATTTCTGATGTCAAACATTAGTTACTGCAAATGCTCGATATGACCTCCATTTTGTTGTTGTAAAATTATCAACCGTTCTTCCAAATTGTATACAGCACTATTCAACATTTCTGGTTGAATTGCACGAATTTGCTCTCTAATACTGTCCTTTAATTCCTCCAGCGTTATTGGCCGTGTTCTAAGCACAAACTTTTTTAAATAACCCCACAGCCAGTAATTCGCTGGGTTAATATCAGGCGATCTTGGTGGCCATGAATTTGCAAAATGTCTGCTTATAACACGATCTTGAAAAACCACAGTTAAGAATTCTTTAACTGGTCGGTAAATGTGCGGAGGTGCTCCATCCTACATAAAAATCATGTTTTCAATTCCTTCGTGCTCGTTTTGCAACTGTAGAATTGCATAATCCCTTAACATCTGCAGATATCGTTCACCAGTTACAGTTACAGATACGGCCTCCCCATTCTGTATTTCCTCGAAAAAGTATGGACCAATGATGAAATTAGCTGTAAAACCGCACCAAACGGTGACTTTCTTGTCATGAAGGCCTTGCTGAACGATTTCACGTGGATTTTCTGTTGACCATATTCGACAGTTTTGAGTATTAATTCCACCATTAAGAGAGAAATGGGCTTCATCTGTCCATAAAATACGGGATAACCATTCGGGTTCAATTTCCATCTGAGCCAATACGTGTAATGAAAAATCGTACCTGAGAGCAAAATCTGCGTACTTTAATTCAAACAGCAGTTGCAGTTTATAGGGATACATTTTTTAGGATTTTCCATAAAACTCTCCAAACCTTGGTGTATGGCATTTGCAATCGTTTTGATATCGCATTCACACTACTGATTGCTAGCGGATTAATATTGGCTACGTTTTGATTTTCCTGAAGTACTTCTGCAACTTGGACATCACTAATCCTAGGTATTCCTGACCTCGGAAGGTATTTTACAGACCCTGTTCTTTCAAATTTGCTAATCAAATTACGATACGCCTTCATTTTGCACTGCCCTGCTCTCAAACCCATTTTCGTACGAAATATTCATAATCCAGTATTGTAATTTTTACCGCCTTCATAATAACATTACACTAAACCAATTCTTGTTTGCAGATCCATATTGAAATTGTTACAATTTACGTTACGCGGGTTTTATTTTGAGAACAATTCTCTAAATTACGATTATTTCGTCTGACACTTATATCGATAGTTGTCACGACAATTCATTTGTTTTCCATAGATACACTAAAAACCAATTATTGAGGCAACTAGATTCTGCTTACTTTCTGCAACTAGCATAATTTCTTAAAACTATATAAGAATTTAAAATAGACCTCTTACTTTATGATAACCCCATATTTTAATGTAGGTAGTTTCTACAAGTGAAGGTTTTATCTCTTGTATTTTTATCTTATCAAAGTATTTAACATAATTTCTGTTGCATAATTTATACTGTGTAAACTAATGATTAAAATATCTCAAGAAATATCGAGTTTTGCATAATGGTTATTATGGTTAAATTAATTGTAAATAAGCTCGCTACTAACACGACTTCAAAGGAATACGTCGACCTACCAATCACGCTCATATGTGCTCGCAAAATAATCTACGACTTGAAAGAATTCTTTCTATGGTAGCAATTTTTTTTCTAATGGCAGGAATAAAATTCTGCTAGATCCAGTATATATTTATACAATGTTTACAAAGTAAGATTACCAGAACTGAAAGGAGTATTTGCTGTCATTACTAGGTATTTATTATTTATAAAGTGTAAGCTATAGAATGGTTACAAAGTCATCTGTTAGCAGCAGGAAAAGTATAAAAATATTATTTTTGAACAATATAAATACCAGTGGCTAAATTGAACTTTCTAATTTCCAGTATTAGGTTAACTTTTCATTTATAACTAATAGTTTTGAAAATTTCTAGCATTCTAGGTACCTGAAAATATACACAGCTTTGCGTAAAGATATTTTCATGCTGTGAAGAATAGATGTAAATTTATTTGAAACGTTTAAAGAGAATGTTTACATCAATTTGAGCCAACTTTTTTTTCCATAAACAACCACTTATTTTTCTCAACGCAAACAGTACGTTTGTTATAAAATTACAGAATTTTTCTTTTTCTTTTGCTTTTCACCCAATATATTACACTCAGCATATAGGAACCAATTCTTAGAACAAGTTATAAAAGAATTTCAAGAACATCGATTTTTTAACGTGTTTTGTTTATGACTACAGAACTTTTTCTGCGCTTTCTGCTTCGACTATATTATTTGGACGACACGTGTTTAAAAATGGACTATTAAACTATATTTTAATAAATAAATATTTCATTAATTCCTGAAAGCCATGCATGTCTTTGTAGTGAAGTGTTGTTAAAACGTTTGTTTCACATAAATAATTCTGGTGGAATTTTTATAGTTTATTTTATTGTTCTTTGTGTTCACGCATTGATGTGTCAAAAAGAAACCATAAACGTTGACGTGTTCCTTCCCTTCTTATTAACACGCAATATTCTCAATTTTTATGCTAAAATTCCAACAAACAATAATTTTGTCAAATAAATATAAAATATTGTATTAAAAAAATAATTTAATTTCTATTACACAAACGAAAAGTCAAAAGTGACGTTTATATTTCGCGGCAAATCCAACTTGTCAAATAAAATATTTGCATTTTGTCATAAAATTAGACGGCTGTGCTATATGTTTCCACAACATTATTTATCGTTATTTGCGAACAAACAAATATGTTTAATTTGAAATTGAATTTTATTCTATTACTTTCGGTAGTGAATTATACAATTAGTGATTCCGAAGATAATAGTGAAATAGAAAATGTGTGAGAGATTGGATGTGCAGCAATAATTCCAGAAAAATTCAAGGATCGCTATGAAGAAGCCTATGAAATGGTCAAAAATTTGTGTGAAAAGAAGGATGGTGCTTTAATGAAAAAGTGTTGTTGGCGTATTTTGTTCGTCGGAATGAGGCATTAAAATCACCTGGTAGTCTCTGGACGGATTATTCAATGTTAAAAAGCACAATTTTCCTTAAAGATGCTATTGATATTTCAAAATTTTCTCCCTCGATTACTTATCTAAAAAGGAAAAATATTGGACACAGATCTGGTGTACTTACTAAAGAACACGTTAAAAAAGTGTTTAAATGAAACATCCGATGATGAATTTCTAATCTTTAATTATTTATGTTTATACTAATATAATATATCTTACATTTATATATTTACATTAATATATAATTTACAACACTACACCCAATAATTTCAAAGATCTTTCTATAAATCAGTTCAGGAAAAAAATTAAGTCACATCTTCTATCAAATTAGAAATATTCACTTTTTTTTGTAACAGACAATATGAAATTTAGTTTTTTTTTTTAGGTGTATACTTATTTTACTTATTTTCAATATTCTGTGGCGGTTAAGTGTAAGAGTAGCCCACTGGCTAAACCTCGCCGCGCACACCCCAACATCTTATATAAATTTATATGTGTATATTGTATAATATACCTATAGTATACTCAAATAAAGACGATTATTATTATTATTATTATTTTTCTTTCGGAATATACGATGCCTGTCACTCCTCCCGTGGCCTCCGACGCCTCACGGGAGTCGCACCGGCACATTAACTACAGCCACTCCCCACATCCCGCAGGGTTAGTGACTGTATATACCAGAATCATGGGCCCTAAGCAGACGGAGAGAACCCAGAATGACCGCCTTCTGCATTTGATCTACCAGCCACTCGGCTGATTTTTGGCAGGCCGGTATGATCTTCAGTTCCGAGAGCAGCGTAGGCTTTATCCCTCCGAGTACACCGATTATAAGGATAACCATTTTTACCGAGTAGCCTGGGTACAGCACTTGAAGCTCGTACCGAAGATCGCGGTATTTGGTCCGTTTCTCCTCCTCCTTCAAGGTGAGGTTTTTCTCCGCAGGTGCCGAGAACTCGATGACATACATCACCTCGAGTTGATGGTCGAGGAGGACTATGTCAGGCTTGTTGGCTTGAATTAACCTGATCGTCGGAAACGAGTAGTTCCAGTAAATCCGGTATTTCTCGTTCTCGACAACGGACTCAATATCTCCGGGGACGTAAGGCAGCAGTGGTGTCTGATCTACCCCGTATGAGTGCCTTAGATGGTAGTATAGCACTCGTAACGCCGCGTTATGTCGGTGGATGTAGGCCGAAATCGCGTATATGGGGCATGCAGATAGTAAGTGCATGAGCAATTCCGGCGCCTGATGGCAGGTCCTGCAGTTGATATCAAGAACCTATACACGCCACACACGGCTACGGTAGACCAAGGTGTTGATAACACCATCTTGGTAGGCCATAATGAATCCCTTGGTCTCTGACTTAAGCCCCGCTGACCTTACAAAGGCGAATGTCAGCCTGGTCAATAAACCCAGCGTTTATATGTTCTTATAGAAGATACAATGCTGGGGTTTATCGACGTGCTGCCGAAACAGATTTTCCTGTTCGGTAGCTCTAATTCGGATTTTCAGACGATTTGGCTGAAGTTCGGTGACTGACTCTACATTGGCACCTCGCCGGCCTCCTCGCCTGATGTTAAATGCGACAGAGTTCATCTGCGGCTCTTTTTGCTGCCTTGAACAATCCTGCTCCCACTCCTACAGTTTCGTGATGTTTTACGAACCGCAAGAGGGGATCTGAGCCCCTGAGGATGTTACATGCCATACTCAGTACTACTCTGCCATGCGTACACTCCAGGCTCAAGAGTCCTCGGCCTCCCCGTTGACGTGGGAGATACACACGAGGAACGGACGATCTAGGATGAATACTTCTGTGAATATTCATCATCTTGCGGGTATCTTTATCTAATTGACGCAGCTCATCTACCGTCCACTTTACTACTCCGAAGGAGTAGAGCAGAACCGGAACGGCAAGCATATTAGTTGCAGACACCTTGTTCTTCCCCGAAAGTTCGGAAGACCAAATTATAATTATATTTATATTAGTATAATATGACAACATTAAATAATGTTTGTTCTTTAAATAAAAAGAAATTTCCTCATTTTTGTAGAATAGATATATTATAATAATTTTACTTACCGTTCTGGCGTCGGTCAGTAAATTACTTACCGACGTATTAGGCCTAGCAACCAGTAAACATAATCTACCGTCTTGGCAACAGATATTGTAAACAAACAGCTGGATCGTGAAAAAGAACATTAATATCTATCAATATTAAACCTCAATTAGTAGTTCATAACAATGACATTTAAAAAAAGGACTTATTTCTGAGACAAATACGTGCATTTGAATTTATTATCCAGGATCAACACATATTTTTGTGCGAATCTGCAAAGTGAAACATCACTTTAAACGGCTTATATTTTCTTATATTTAAGCTTTTTTCAAATTCCCATATACTACGCAAACCAAATATTTAATTCAAGTACCTACCAATAAATGAACGTATAAAATGCAATGAATGAAGCTATTTTTACGAAGACATTAAATTTAAGGAAGAACCTATTGTAATGTGTTAGAAGAATAATTTAAAATAAAGATAAGAAAATGCCAAGAAACACCGAAAAAAAAAATTACGTTAATAATTAATATTGACATATCAAATTTACTAAATTAAAAGATGAATACGTTTCTTGTTTCTCTTTCACATTTTAATTCGATTCAAAGTTACACCTTTTCATAAAAATATTTTATATTTTGTTTAAATTTGTAATGTAAAGATCCTAAGTACACAAAAGTTTAAAATGTATTCCTTTACTTTAACTATGACAACTATCTCGTCTTATAGATTAAATACCAAAATACGTATTTCAAATAAGGTGCTCAAATGTTGCGATATTAGCCCAGGAGTACATCAGAAATAATAGTGTAGGCATGTTTGTTGCTGACAGAATTATTACTAGGGCTGTCAAAAATGTTCCGTGTGACAATGGCGTACGCGAAATTAACTAATACGAGAAACAATAAACTGTTACAATTTATAACAATGTATGTAAACCTTACCCTCTTAACTAGTTTGGTGAACTAGCTTGTTTATCACAAACTGGAAAAGATGTGTAGCCATTTTGCAGCATAAGGTATGTTTCTATGGTTGTCTCCATGAGTGATGTTCGCTTTGGTGAAAATATATTCTTATATTTTGAAAACGACCGTTCGACATCTACTGATGTAATACATGCTTACGTAAAATAGTCTTTGAACGCACTTAACGGATCTGGGGCTGCACCATCACATATTTGTCTTAATTTGGTAAAACCGGTGTCTTTATTTACCACACTTGCGAACTTTTCTTCAACGCGCTCATTTGTTTCGTCACCTATAGCGTGTAGCAGTAGATTTACTTCATCCACCATTTGCAGTGACTGCGCTAACGATAACGCACTGTCTTCTAATTTTTTTATGCTTTCATGTAATGGTTTATAGTTCTTCACAATATTTTTTAAAGCTGTTTCAACGGAAATGTCTTCGAATTTTGTCTGGCTTTCCTTAATAGCCGCAGGCTCATCTGGATTGAATTGTAGCATCACAGCTTTTATTTGTTGGAAATACTCAGCACAATAAAAAGCTACCTGCAACCATGTTCCCCAACGTGTAAGAATCGGCTGTGATGGTTCAGGAATACAGGGATATTTGCTATGAAATTCACGGAGACGTTTAGGAGATTTAAGAAACACTTTTTTTTGTATTGGCTATTAATGCATCCACCTCTGGAAAACCTTTTCGAATAATTTCTACCACAAGATGTAAAGCATGCACTTTACACGTAACATGTATAAACGTACAACCTTGTTCTTGCAAAGAACGGCCTACCGAACGCATTGTCACGGCGCCATTATTCACAAACATCAACACTTGACTTTTTGAGAGTTCAAATTTTTCTAACATCTCCAGCACCACCCTGATAATTGTTTCGCTAGTCTCTTGCTAGCTAGTAACAGTGGAACTGTCGGTTTAAGAGGATCCAGTACTCGTACTATAACATTTAAAATAGAATTTTTTTTTACAATCTGTTGTCTAATCAACAGATAACCACAGCCGTGTATTTTTTTAATTCACATTTCATCTTATTTACCATGTCTACGTGTACAGTTGGTAGATGGTTGCATAACGACTTGGTAACTTCACCTAGGCATTGTGTTTATTCCAGGACTCTCGAAATGGTTGTTTATCGAGTATGTGCAGCGGAATATCACAGGCAATCAGCATTAATAGTAAATCAAACATGAACTGTGTTGTCGAAGGCACGCCATTTTTTTTATTTTTATGGTGTACACTATTTACGTGAAGTCCACAATCACGCTTATCCCAGCACATCAAATCTTTCTCACATACTTTACAAATTATTTTAGCACCATCATAGAATAAATCCGGGAATTCACCTATGAATTTATTCACTTTGTCAGCAAATGGCCGTTTTCTACCCCTGCGTATGTCTGCCATGCTTTATTATTAAATTAATATCAGCAATATAGTACAACAAATAAAATAAAAACACAAAAACAGTATGCAATACGCCCAAGTGACTTAAAGTGTACACAACTCGAAAGCAAATAATAGACTGGAATGGAGAAAGAGTTTCGCGGTCAAAGTAAATGCCGGCGACAGTAAGTACATCTGTACTCTACGACCATGATACACAGAAACGATTTGCAGCTTTAATTATTACTGTTAGTCTTCTCTGAATACAAAGGAACTATATCTGATGAGATGCCCACCATAAGAGTACCGATTCTGTAAAATAAAAGTCGATGTATGATATGTATAATGGCTCTATGTATATACTGTATTCAGGTCAATCATTTTTGATCAGATCAATCATTCATTGGTAATATCTCAAACCCAAATGGGCGTGATATTTACCTCCAAAATTTCAGAAGAGGTCTTAACTGATACATTTTAAAGTCTGTTGAGGAATTCTCTTTACAATAAGCTATTAGTTTCCGAGAAATTGCGTTCAGCAGATTTAGTACCAATAAAGTAGGTTGTTTAAGTGACAGTTGATTAAATTAAATTAATTATGCTTTTCAGTATATAATTTTAATTGATCCAAAATGTAAATTTCTGCATGAATTGAATCAAAATTTAAATGATCAAAAATGATCCAGGTGATCAAAAATGATTGACTGGAATACTTTTTTTAAAAAAGGTAGCGCCTAGTACACCTGGAAATCTAACACATCGCATGTATTTATCCTTACCGTTAAGACTTCAAAAGCAGTTAAATGTGTTTTATATTGTATAATGTAATTCCAGAACGATCTCCATCAATAGATTTTCCATCGAGAAAATATCTACATGTTTTCGTGTTTATCTAAGTCAGACAAAAATTGTTTTATTTTACAGATATTTAATAGGGGTTTTCGTGTGTAAAATTGCCATTAATTTTTCATTGAAATATCCGCTTTTATCTCATATTTTATTAATCCATATGGTCCAATTAAAGTAAGCTATGATATTACGACATTTTAGTAAACTGTGGGATTTGAACAGGTGTTTTTGATGTATGGTGGGATATTCTTTAAATAGTCTTGGTCTCTGTTATAGAAACATAATGGTATCTAGGGGAAAGCTGATTTTGTGAAGAATAAGATTAAAGAAAAATTTTTTTTGGTACTATAAATACGGTCAATAATATTTTATTGACTATATAGTTTATATCGGTTGTCACTGAGATATGGTTCACACCCTTTTTTTTTTGTTTGATTTTTAACTTAAAAAAATGATCACATATAATTAATACATAAATAAAAATACATTATTTGACATAAGAAAATTATTTATCACTTCCGGTTCCAACGAAAGTGATAACGAAGCTGTAATTTTTATCACGACTCCTTGTATATTGTTACGTGTTTGCTATCCACACAAACACCTATACTCGTAGATTTGTTGATTGAAAGTTCAGGTAACACTTACTCACTACTTTATTAACTAATTAATAATAATTAACAACAATAGGTTAATTAATGTCTTAACTATAATCACAATTAGACACTTATAAGTCTCTTTCTTATTTATTCTTCACTCGTCCACGTTCAACTTAAGACTGAGTCTCGGCCCACCGTGCGTCTTATTTATACATTTATTCACACGGTCTAGAACATTCCAGAACATTTCCCGCCATTCTCGTACAATTCCAGTCTCATCTAGCCAGTCTACACAGTCCAGTGGCGTAACACTACCCCCTCCTTAAGCGTGTACGTCCTGATCAGGCAATTCATTGTTCCTGCATACTTGACTAGTCTCTATATATGCACCACCTTCATCTTTGACTTTGAACTTTGCTGAATTCGGTATACTACGTCGATTATTCTAGTTACGACAGTGTATGGTCTTTCCCAAGGATGGTGAAGCTTCGGGGACTTCTTTTCGTGCTGGAGTCAAACCAACTCTCCCGCGCACCAAACCTCCACATATTGTTGACTGTTTACCCAGTAGAAACGTTCTCCTACTTTTGTCAGGGTTTTGTTGATGCCAAAATATCCACCAGACGTTCCATTATGCACTTGCTGAAGTACATTTGCTGCGTGACACCTGGAGATTACCAATTTCACAGTAACTTTCCTCTCATCTGGACTTTCCCACGATCTCTTCAACTGTCCATCCTGTGCTCTAAGGGAATCACATTGTGCCCATAAAGTCTTCAGCCCCACTGATTTACTTGAAATGTTCTTCCAATCGGGTCGGGTTCCTCTTTTTTTCCATTTCAGAATAGGACCAGTTTCCTTATCGTTTAACTGCAGTTCCCTTAACGACTTATTGTTCAATAATCCGGAACATCAATCTTAACGGTATTCATTATTTGTATATTTTGCAGTTTTTCCTCACGGTGGCAAGGCTTGCAGACTTTCTGACACGGTCTTTTGGAAAGGCCATCTGCCATATTCCCCGAAGTACCAGCTTGCAGGTCTAATACTTGGCTCCTTAGTGCTAATACTAATGCTGTTGCTTTTTTCTCAACGTTCCAGTTATTTGAACGTACAGCTACCTCAAACTGTCTCTTATAAGTTGACCATTAACTTTGACCGTCGAAGGAAGGTGGTTGTAATCTAGTACCAGACGACAGTACCAATTGGCCACTCCTCCCTCTTAATTGTTGTTTGAGCCGGGCTACTTCTCCTTCAACTATGCTGACTTTTCCCTCAACTTGACCGACTTTTTCAATAACTTTTACTTTAAATTTTTCAGTGAGGGAGAAAATGGCTGCCTGCTATTCCTCTAGGCTTCTTTTTATATCTTCATTTTTCTCCAATCGTCTTATTTCCAGGCCCTCCATCATTTTCTTCTTTTTCTTCCTGGCGTCTTCTTTCTTATTCCTCTTTTTCTTCCTGGCGTTTTCTATCTTGTTCTTCTTTTGCTTCATACCGTCTTCTCTCTTGTTCTTCTCTTTCTTCTTGTCGTTTTCTTTCTTAAGCCTCCATAATTTTTCTTTGTTCGTCTTTCTATTCTTGTCGTATTGTCTCTTGTTCTTCTTTTTCTTCTTTTCGTATTCTTTATTAATCGTTCATTCGTTCTAACAACGCTGCTAGCAAGACCTGTTTTTGTTCCTTCTCCATACTTCTTGTTGTTGGCATTAACTCACAACACGTAAATCAGTTCAAAATAAAGTTTATTACACTATAATGTCCATAAAATGCATCTATTGCATCTATTTTAATAATGGAATGTTCCAGAAAAATCTCGAAACAGCTTTAGAAAGTCTTATTTAGAGTCTATACTACTTTTGTGTTGACAAAATTCACGTATATCCACTAATTGTGCAATGCAATGTTTTAGAACTTTCACGAAATGTCACTAGTAAGTCTTGTTCTGCGTCTATAACCCGTTTCCATTAACACAGTTCACGTGTGGTTTCCAAATCGAATGTTCTAGAATTTTCACGAAAAGTCACTTAGTGTCTTACTTTTAAGTCTATAACACGTTATTGTTAGCGGCACTTGCGTATCTGCGGCGGTTTCTAAATCGAATGTTGTAGAAACTTCTCGAATATCCACTTTAAAGTCACTATTCGGTCCAGAAATAGTCCTCAAAAACTGTCCAGTAGTTTAATTCTTCGTGTCACCACTAATTTCTGAGGAGAATTCTGTAGAACATTTTCGAATATTCCAGAAATTTGTCTTCCAGTCCACTTCCGACACCAAATTGTTACGTGTGTGCTATCCACACAAACACCTATACTCGCAGATTCGTTAAT
This sequence comes from Rhamnusium bicolor, assembly GCA_029963845.1. Classification (NCBI taxonomy): domain Eukaryota; kingdom Metazoa; phylum Arthropoda; class Insecta; order Coleoptera; family Cerambycidae; genus Rhamnusium; species Rhamnusium bicolor. The sequence goes on from JANEYF010001660.1 coordinate 29,578, forward strand.
TGAAAGTCCAGGTAACACTTACTCACTACTTTATTAACTAATTAATAATTAACAACAATAGATTAATTATTGTCTTAATTATAATCACAATTGAACACTTATAGGTAGAGTTGGCATTTCGATCCGCAAATCATGGCGGTGCCAGATAGAGAAATACCCAAGTACGCAAGCGAGACTTGTTTACTATTTTAGTCTACTGTTATGCGTCGAGGTGTCAATAACGTAATTTATTTCTCTCTGTTGTATTGTTGATAATTTTATTTTTTTGTATTTTATTCTTGATATTAATTTAATAATAAAGTATGTCAGACCTGCCCAAAGGTAAAAAACGGAAATACGCTGACAAAGTGAATAAATTTATCAGTGAATTCCCGGATTTATTCTACAATGGTGCTATAATAATTTGTAAGGTGTACGAGACTGACCTGATGTGCTGGGTCAAACGTGATTGTAAACGTCACGTAAATTCTGTGCAACCCAAAACTAAAAATTTACTCTTAATGATTGCCTGTGATGTTCCGCTGCACATACTCGTTAAACAACCATTTCCGGAGTTCAGGAATAAATACAATCCCAAGATGACGTCACCAAGTCGCACAACGTTGCATTACTATGTACGAACTGTAAGCGAAGACATTGTAAATTAAATCAAATGTGTACTAAAAAATACACAGCTGTGGTTAGGTGTTGACGAGACGACAGATTGTAAAAAGATTCTATTGTAAATATTATAGTACGTGTACTGGACCCGCTTAAATCAACATTTCCACTGTTACTAGCTAGCAAAAGACTAAATGAGTGTAATGGCCAAACAATTACGCGGGTGGTGCTGGGGACGTTAGAAAAATTTGACCTGTCAAAAAGTCAAGTGTTGATGTTTGTGACCGATGGTGCCACGACAATGCATGTGGTAGGCCGTTCTCTTCAAAAACACGGTTGTAGGTTGGTACATGTTACGTGTAAAGTGCATGCTTTACATCTTGTGGCAGAAACTATTCGACAAGGTTTTCCAGAGGTAGATGCATTAACAGCAAGTACTAAAAAAGTGTTTCTTAAATCTCCTAAACGTCTTCGCGCATTTCATAGCAAGTGTCCCGGTATTCCCGAACCACCACAGCCGATTCTTACATGTTGGGGAACATGGTTGGAGGCAGTATTTTATTATGCTGAATATTTTTAACAAATAAAAGCTGTGATACTACAATTCAATCCAGACGAGGCTGCAGCTATTAAGGAAAGCCATACAAAATTCGAAGATGTTTCTGTCGAAACAGCTTTAAAAACTATTCACAAGAACTATAAAGGATTACATGACGACATACAAAACTTACAAAACAGTGCGTTGTCGTTAGCGGAGTCACTGCAAATAGTGAACGCAGTAAATCGACTGCTACACTCTATAGGTGACGCAAAAATGAGCACGTTGGGGAAAAGTTCGCAAGCAAGACACCGGTTTTACCAGATTAAGACAAATTTGTGATGTTACTGATGGTGCATCTTAAGTGAGTTCGAAGACTATTTTAAGTATGCAATAGATGGCGAACGGTCGTTCTCAAAATATAAGCATATCTTTTCACCACGTCGAACATTACTCTCGGAGACAACCATAGAAACATACATGATGCGGTAAATTATTTACACATCTTTTCCAGTTTGTGATAACCAAGCTAGTTAAGAGGGTAAGTTGTGCATACATTGTTATAAATTGTAATAATTTATTGCTTTTATTACTAGCTAATTTCTTTTCTTACACTTATTATGGTGCGTACGCCTATGTCCTGCGGTGTATTTTTGCCAACTCTATTTATAAGTTATTTTCTTATTTCTTCTTTACTCGTTCACGTTCAACTTAAGATTGAGTTTCGACCTACCGTGCGTCTTATTCATACATCCATTCACACGGTCTAGACCATTCCAGAATATTCCCTGCCGTTCTCGTACAATTCCAGTCTCATCTAACCAGTCTACACAGTCCAGTGGTGTAACAATATTTTTACAGTTTTGGATAGAGCATTGATTTCTGAGTTTAGCAATGTGACATACTTGAGTGTTTGACTTTTGTTTTTCATTATTATTAGCGATATACTATTAAATACAAAAATCGCAGTAGACCTATAAAAATTTGAAATGTAAGTTTTAAATGAAGTTCTCTTGTTTCTTTAAAGACTATTTTATTGTAGTGTGTATAAAGTACAATGGCTTGAAATTAGTTATATTTCTCTGTTTCTCAAGTAACTTTTTCTAAAGGTACTGTAATTTAAAATTACAAATAATTCTGATATTTTACATATAAATCTAGGTTCGATTTTACGTATTACATTGAGTATTAATTATGAGCGGACCAAGGTTTTAGTAGAATTTTATACAATCTAAAACACAAAATTAGTTGTAATAACTGTAATCAAAAGTATATTGGTCAAACGAGACGATCTATTCAGGCTAGGTTTAAAGAACATATGACTTATCTCAAATAGGGAAGGACAGATAGGTCTAGGGTTGCCCAATATGCATTTCAGAATAACCATAAGATAGATATTAACAATTTAAGATCAGTTAGAAACATAACAAATAGTAGACAGCTCGAGTTGAAAGCTTAGAATTTATCAGATGTAAAAATAGTATGATTAGTAGCAGAGGTCCTATTTCAAATAATCTGCGCCACCGCGACTAATAGGACTCGGTTGGTCGAACCGAGATGAAATTTCATATATAAATTGACATAGTTGTTAATATAAATTTAATTTTAATCATCTCCTAATGATGCCAACTTTTTAGTGTTTGTGGAAACCATCAATGTTGGTGTCGTCACGTCGAAGATTCAAATCTACTTCAGTATTGTTGCAGAGCAGATGGTAGCAGATGTATACAGGAATTTAGTAAAAAAATTTATTCAGGTGGATTTCAGTGTGCGTTTCTCGTTTTAAATTAAGTATTTTATGTAGTACTTAATACATTATGTTTTTTTTAATATGTTTTATTTTCTTAACCACCTCCCTAGTCGCCGAAGTAACGCCATTAGTATCAGAGATTTTATGTCAGGTAAAGAGAGACGAGACCCTATAGTTTATTGTGGAGTATGAACCACATCGACAGTTTGATACCTCATCTGAGTCGGAAACGAATTTCAAATAAATTTTCAGTTTGTTTCAGAATGAAATCGAACCATCTATCATTCTACAAAAAAGTTTCATATAATTATTCATATGTATGTTATGATATGTATCCCTAGTGTCGCGAAAAATTAAATTTCAATCTAGATTTATTTTTGGAATTTAGCAATGAATTCTATGCGATTTATGAAGACAAAATAATGCAAGTAGAGTAAATTTCACCCTATAGACCATTATATACTCTGAAATGAAAATGAAATGAAATTTATAGTCGGCGTAACACATGTACAGGGTGAGTCTTAAGTATGTAGTTATATTTAAACCAGCGATTCTTGATATTTGTAGAAACCCTCTGACACATTTGTTTTTAATTCCCACGTGTAACTGAGTTATCGACTTTCAAAAAAAATATGATGAAACTATTTTGGAACTGCTGGTTACTGGAAACATTCTATATCTTAGCTAAAATGATGTAATGGACTGAAGCAAAGTTGCCGCATATCTTATGCAATTCTCTCACCTAGGCGCGATTTTACAATCGTGAGTTAGCATGTTACCTAGCATTATATTTTCACAAAAATCGATAAGATTCTAATATAGACCACTTCAACTAAAAGTTACTTTAGCATAAAATATTTGTTGCTATAACCACTTCCAAAACAAATCTAAAATTGAAAAACTTCGAATTCTAAGTGTGAGTTTAGCTAACCCACAATTGAAAAACTGAGCCCTAGCATTAAGTTCATTCCCGAATTTATAATGACATTGGATGAAATAATTACCTACTTAAACGATTAATTGCTCCATTTGAAATAATTTTTAAACATTTTGAAATATCTTTCAATGTGAGAAATGTACAATTTTGACTTTTCTTGCACCAATCAACATTTCTGTTTAAGCGTTTCATATGGAATGTACAACTAAAACTAAATTTTCTGATGAATAGTAAGTAAACTTTTTAGGAAATCTCGAGAGGAATTTAATGTTCCCATCTCATTTTTTTCAAAGTTTATAAAAGGATTATTATTTTTAAGAAGTAGGTACTTACCCTCTGCTATTACAATAATTTGAAATGTGTAGGGGTTCAAGGAATAAATCAGCTCTCTATTTTAATTGGCCTCTAATAGTAAAACACTGAAGGTTCAACACAATAACAATCAGGTGATGGAAAATAGTTTGCAGTATTTTCACACACTTTTTACACTGGTCATACCTAACAGTTTGCATTTTTTTCTTCATAATACTGTGGACGGTTAGGAGGATTGTATACGTCATTTTTTATCAAAAAGTTCAATTTCATCTTGAAAAACAGCACTTTATTCGGGATAGGCCATTACATGATAAAAATTCAACCACGCCATAATGTGAACTGCGTTATTAGCGCCGCATATGTAACCTATGATCTTCACACATCTAACCACGCACCTAATCAGTGTTGCCAGACATACCATTTTCATGGTATTTATACCATTATTTTCCCTTGTGTACCTGCTTTTTTTAAGTAATAAAACTATTATTTAAAAATGTCTACCATTTTACACCAATATTAGCAAAAGTTAATAAAAAAAGTCGAATTTAGGTCGTCAGCCCCGACCTCGGTCAGTTCTTCCATTAAAAAACAGTAAACTGTATTAAATTTTATTCCGAGTACGTAGATCTTTATAAATCGAAACCTCGCGTAAACAGCGCTAGTTGTGCAAGCCCAAATAAATAATAGTATTTTGCTGTTTTCTGTTGTTTCTGTTGCGATGGTAGGACCTGCTTTTTCAATGCTCAGTTAGCTAAATTAACCGTCAGTTAGGTCAATAGAAATTTTTTGAAAAGCATCATGATTTATTTATAATGAAATTTATAACCTATGTGAAAATCTCACACATCTGGCAACACTACACCCCATGTAAAAATCAGTGTTATTGATAGTTCGCTAGTGTTCGCGTACCTGTCTACATTGGCATTTACAAAAATGTGTTTAATACCGTTATTTATAGTTTCTTGTGATTAAATTTGTGATTCGAAGTTTTGAGTTACTATGTTACCGAAATTTATTATTTATAATTTGTTCCTTTGGTGGTTCATTTTGTGAAAAGCAGTGATTAACTATAGCGACTAATTTTATTATTCTAATGTTGAATGTGTTAAAGGCATATTTTCAAGTAGATGCTAAACAAGCAAAACGGTTATGGAATGCTATCCAAACGTCAAGCCCATATGATATATTCATGTAGTAACTGTTGTATTAGGTAAGTAAACAAATCTGCTTTTTCATTCTTTTAAGGTAAATGCGTCTGTTTAAAATGATTATTTTTAACTTTGATTCATTTTTAGAAATGAACCATATTAAACTTAAACTATAAATTAGAGACAATAATAATAATTTAAAATACACAGAAATAGTATTGCATATTTTTAATATTTGGTACTTACGTGACGAGTTCTGTTTATTTATAAAAAAGTGTCAGGATTACCTAATTTTACAAGGAAAAATAGATAAACAGATACTTTTAACACCTTTTATTTTAAGAGCAAGCTACAAGTGACAAATATCGCTTTCCACAAAGGACTAATCAATCGCGCCTTGGCCGCCTTGAAGTTTATTTCTTATTTTCGACCAGTGTGTACAGATATTATGCTTTCTAAAAAAGAGCTCAATGTTTTATAAACTATTACATTCGTTTTGGTGCGGCGTCTACACTGATATTAAATAAGTCTAATATCGTCTCACAAGATGTCCGTGACAAAAGGATAATAATTTTTTTAAAAATTCAAAATTTGCAATTCATAAGTTAGGATAATTGTGATGACGAACTCTGGCAGTGGCAACACTGCCTTCAGTTACGTCATTTCTGTGAACGGCGTTTACAAAGTTATCCAGTGACTATCAAAATGTCAGTTGCTGGAGGACGAAAAAAATTATCAGAAATTAAAAATTTTCTTTTGTTCAAAAAAATTTTTTGACAGTGCCAATCAATTGTACACGACGAAATATATTGAGGGTTAAAATATTACTACGCATTTAAAACTCACCCTGTATGTTATTATTAATACATTATTCAGCTTTACTTTTATGGATGTAGAATACAGGATAATTCAGTTAGCGTTAATATGTAAAAGTTGTATGATGTTCTTGCACTTCCTCATAAGTAAAAGTAGCGAGATGTGTAGTCTTTCGTCATATCAATGTAATAAAATCCAAGAGTTCCATGAGTTCTCCAAGTACTTATGTATTCATGTGAATAGCTAGCTGTAAGAGCTTTTCTCAGCACTAACATATTCTTACCACATATGTCAATGGAACACCAAAAATGTAAACAATGTGTTTCTCAAGCCATTGTGTTGAAAAACATAGGAACTCATATAAGGGAGCTTTGTGCGAGGGCTGTAAATGTATTCCTTAAAAATGTGAAGGAAAATGCAGGAAATAATTTGTTGGAGTATGTGATTTTTTTTATTTTTCTAATTTTTTAAACGGTTTCGAGCAAATTAAGCTTAAGCATACGCAGTGTTCAGCTTCATATACTATAGCAAAAGAAAAATTATAAAAGAATAAAATCAGAAAAAAGCCATATATGCTATATTTAACAGTGGCGTCTCGTCCGATTTAAACACGATAGCAAATTTAAGTAAATTGTTATGACTCAAACTTACTGCATAAGTAGCTTAATTCGTTGTTTTATTTGCTGCCAAAAAAGTGTTAGAAAAAAATGTGAAATGGGAAACATTCAGTAATTTTATTATGACGTTAATTATGTAAAATTTCTCATCCTTAATTGGCTATTGTGATTTTTTTTTAATTATATTGTCTAATGGTTTTCTCGAAATGGTATTGCAAATGAATTGTCAGAATTCAAAATGACTATTATTCTTTGATTACAACTTCGAGAAGTTAAGAAGTTTCGGTTATCATAGTTACAAAGAATTTGTTAGTTTAATTATAATCTATTCTACAAGTACTGCATAAGAAAAACATCATCTGATAAATTAGAGTGAAGCTCATTTGAAGTTTATTGAGAGACCGAAATAATAAATTATTCGTAATTATTAATAAAATATTATTAAAAGGTTTCAATTACACAGGCCTGCATGGTTTTAGGGGTCTACAATTTTTTTGCATTTTTAGAGTAAGTAAGTCGTTCTGAACTCTGCAGTACTCGTATTATTAGTTTTCGTGAATCACGCACTGTTTACTCTAACCATATACATAACGACATTATTAGTAATTAATACATATATTTTTAAAATTAAAATTGTTAAGAACCACTGCCTTTTAATCTAGACGTTTCTAGTTAGAACCAGAATATACACATAGTATTCGAAAAGCACATACAGCAGTTAGTAGTAAGTTAACTGTGGTTGAACGTGTACTTACAGTATATAATATCGTGATAAAGTTATTAAAAATTCGTCATGTCCTCAAGACATTGTAAAAACAGCGCCGATGTGTTTTGTTACATTTGTGGTTCATATACAGTTAAAAAAAAGACAAAGATATATTACGGAATTCGTGAAAAAGAAGTTATCATGCGTACTTTGGTGTAAAGCTTGGAGACCAAGACAAAACATGGGCGCCACACAGAGCTTGTCATACATGTGTTGAATCGTTACGGAAATAGACTCAAAATAAAAAGAAATCCTTACCTTTTGGCATACCAATGGTGTGGCGGGAACCCAGCAATCATGCAGAAGATTGTTACTTTTGCTTGTGTGCCGTAAGTGGCTTTAATACTAAAAATAAGAAAAAAATATTTAATCCGAACCTTCCATCAGCAATAAGGCCAGTAGCGCATGGGCCAGATGTGCCTGTACCTGCTGATTCTGATTTACAATTAGAAATTGAAGATTCGCATGAAGACTTTTCATTACAAAGTCTCAGCCTCAGCTTTTTTACACAGAATGAACTAAACGATTTAATTTGTGACTTAGGACTTTCAAAAGAGTCTGCTAAACTTTTGGGATCTAGACTAAGTGAAAAGAATTTAATTCTTCCTGGAACGACATTCTCATGGTATAGAAAACGTGAAACTGAATTTTTAGAATACTTTGATCAAGAGGGATCCCTTGTTTACTGTCATGATGTTCCAGGATTGGTTGGCAAGTTAGGAGCATCCATTTATCAACCAAATGACTGGAGGTTGTTCATAGACTTATCTAAAAGGAGTTTAAAGGGTGTATTGTTGCATAATGGTAATATATACGCATCAGTCCCGGTTGCACACTCTGTTCATTTAAAAGAAAGATATGAAGATTTGAAACTCCTACTTGAAAAGGTGAAATATGCAGACCACAACTGGATGTTATGTGGAGATTTTAAAATCTTAGGTATGCTCTTAGGCCAACAGTCTGGCTATACTAATGTGCCCTGTTTCTAATGCGAATGGGACAGTAGAGTACGAGGTGAACATTGGCAAAAGAAAGAATGGCCACGTAGAATTAATTTAGTACCTGGTTCAAAAAAAATTGTACAAGAAAGTTTGGTCGATCCGAAAAAAGTTCTTCTGCCTCCGTTACACATTCAGTTGGGGCTAATGAAGCAATTTGTTAAAGCTCTCGACAAAAACTGTAACTGCTTCAAGTATTTATGTTCAAAGTTTCCTAGTTTATCAGAAGCCAAGCTTAAGGAAGGTATTTTTGTTGGGCCACAAATTAGAGAGTTAATGAAAGACAGAGTGTTTGACTCGCCAATGAATAATAAAGAAAAGGCTGCATGGGTTGGCTTCAAAAATGTAGTTCAAAAGTTCTTAGGTCATAACAGAGATCCTGATTTCAAGAATATAGTCAACGTTATGTTAGAAAATTATAAAACATTGGGGAGCAATATAAGTTTGAAACTTCATGTTCTTCATTCTCATCTTGACTATTTTCCAGAAAATCTCGGGGCGGTGAGTGAAGAACAAGGTGAAAGGTTTCACCAGGACATTAAACAGATGGAGATGAGATATCAAGGAAGATGGAACGTCGCCATGATGGCTGACTACTGTTGGTGTTTAAAAAGAGAATCTTCTGAAGGTGAAACTTCACATAAACGGGCTTCAACTAAGCGTTCATTGAAAGTAAAAGAAAGCGTTTTCATTCGCAAAGAGACATGTAAAAAATGTTAACAACTTTTTTGTAATATTATTTTCTTGTAGAACTTGTAAATTTTGATTTAAATTTTATAATTAAAAATGAGAAGTATTTTACTGTAATGCATTATTTTAATACATTTTATTAGAAAACCGTTCATGTATTTTTACTTTGTGAAAAAACCTTGCGTGGTAGAGCAAGATGCAAGTCATTTTTGGATTCGGCATGAAACAGTCATACAGAATTACATTAAAATATAGAAACCCCCCACCATAAGTTTTATTTTGCAGGCCTGTGTTATTAAACCAGTTGCGAACAATCTTTTGTAAGAACACAGCATTTGCTGTTCATTACCATATTATGAACGATACTGTAGTAATTATAGATCAATATTTGATAAACTGCCAAAACGGTTCCTTCTCTTAAATTAAGCCTCATGATTTTCTTAATATAATTTTTTTATACGCCATTATCTATTACTGTCATTTTACTCAAAATATTAATTATCCAGAATCTAAATATAGAGAACAATTCGGCAGAAACTGAAAAGTAAAGGAAGTAAGCAATACATTTTTATTTACCATGATTAGGGTTTAAGGCATTGTAAACTTAAACACAAAATAAACTTATATTTGATTTTCACAATTTAATTAACTTATGACAATTGTTTCGCCACACAGTGGCTTCATCAGATGGTGAGTACAAGAGTAAATTCTTTATTACAAAGTGAGGGTTTATATAAGTATCAACTAACTAATCTAGGGTAATAAAGTGGAACGGTAATAAAATAAGGTACAAAATAATTTAGAAAATATTTAACAGTGCTGAACAGTTTAAATATAGCTGGTCATTTAAAATAACATTACTATTTTTTAATTTATTGATTTCTAATGTCTAATAGTGACAATTTTTAATCCTTTATTTTCTGTGTATAAAATATCAAAATTATTATTAAAAGAATGATTGTCCTCTAGCAAATGGTTGGCATACGTCGAATCTAATTTATTGTTATTAAAACTGCGTTTATGTTCGGACAATCTTTTTCCAAAATTTCTTCCCGTTTGTCCGATGTATACTTTAGGGCATGTACCACATATAAACTTATAGACTCCACTTTTTTTGTTCTTTTATATACCCTCACTTTGTAATAAAGAATTTAGTCTTGTACTCACCATCTGATGAAGCCACTGTGTGGCGAAACAATCGTCATATGTTAATTAAATTGTGAAAATTAAACATAAGTTTATTTTGTGTTTAATTGTAAAATGGATTTTCATCAAGTAAAGGTCGAATCAATCAACCATTGTAAACTTATTTGAATACGACCTGGCATCATGTGCCATGAAAAGTAATAATGGGATAATGCAGAATATAACGATAACTTTGTTAATTTTATATTTTAAGAGACATTAAAAAAAAATGGTGAAAATAATAATAAAATATATCCATCATAACAACTAATAGCAACTATAAGTCCTAAAGGTACTTTTGATGTAAAGATAACACTAACGCAGTTTTCCACGAAACACCAAAACACCATATACTGCTCTTGACGCGCGTTTCGCCAACCAAGTTGACATCATCTGGAGATGATTAAAACTAAACGTATGCTAACAACGTATCCTATTTATACCTAAACTATTATCACGGTTTAGTGGACCGTAACCCACCAATCAATAAAGCGGGCTATTTGGTATTCGCCCTATGTCATTATTCATACTATTTTTACACTCTGATTTCCAAGCTTTCAAATGCATCTAGCTGTCTAGTATGTTATATTCCTAATTAATCTTAAATTAATAATAATAATAATAATAATTTACTAAAATAAAATATATACAAGATTCCAAACAAACAAATATGATAAAATATAAATAAACAAGCAACAAAAGGAAATGCTCCACAAAGACAAGGCTGCCAGATGGTACACTTGCAAATACAAATACAAATACAAAGTATATATTGAAATGATACATATGAAGAAAAGTGAGGTCAACTCACAAGGGATCTCCCGCGCGTGGACTAAACTTACTTTTATTACACATTATTAAAATCTTTAACACTAATATCACCAATACTAACACCAATAAAAAAAAGAAAATAAATTACCAAACTATAAATAAATACATGTTTGTTTCCTGATAATATTGTGAGAACAAAATATGTACAAATACAAATATAGATATAAATACATGGATTTTTTTTATTTTTTAAGGGGTAATACGAATAAAAGTAGGGATAACCACAACTGAAGAAGTAGTTCTGCACTGCGTAGTTTATAATTTACGTATCTTTTTTATCGATTATTTAATGAATCTTTTTTCTAGGAGTAGTTATTAACCAAGCATTGACCTTCTTTTCTATCGCGGCAACGGAATGAGCATTTCTTACGTATTGTGGTATCTCGGCATATACAATAGGATAAAGGTAGGTAAAAGATCTTTGGCCGATGGTTTTGTTACTTTAGGTGTTAAGGCAGTTTTTTTGAGAAAATCTGGCGTTATGCTGGTGCATTATCGGTGTTAACTTATTTTGGGATTTAAAATGTCCAGTTACTAAGCGTTGGAGAAACAGTTGTCTTATATCAAGTATCTTGGATTCTGCGAATAACATGATTTTTATAATTCATTTTGTGCATGACTTCTAATTTTTTTTAAGTAGTTATTAGTTCTACATCCTCAAACCAATATACCGCATATAAGATGCGATTGGACTAAGGAATAGTACAAGGTTTTCAATTGGTTTTCATTGAATACTTGTTTGTATGTTTTAAATTTGCCTGGCAGTCCCCTAATCTTTTCTACCACATAGACAATATAGTAGTTCTAGCGGAAATGACTATCAATAATTATCCCTAGATATTTTATTTTATTTTTAGACGACATTATTATTTGTTCTTGGTTTATACTGATTTCTAGAGTACTGAATTTTAGTAGAGTATCTTGGTAGCAACTAAATGGTACAAAGAATGTTTTTTAAAATTTATGGTCAGCGGTTTGCTATTGAACCAATCCACTATTTTTATAAAGTCTTGTTCAATTACCCGTTTTAATTATACCCAAGTTGAACTTTTATAAAACATAACAGTGTCATCCGCAACCCTAATTATTTCACCATGGGTATTAAGGTTAAACAGGTCATTTACATAAACATTTTATAATAGAGGACCCAGTACTGTTCCATGGGGCACTCCATATTCTACGGTTTTATTTGAACGTACAACATTACCAATACCAACACATTTCTGTCATTGCTTAAATAACTAAAATATAAATAATAAGCACACTTCCTCTAAATCCAATATTTTCTAAAGTTTCTAGTAACTTTGTATGAGATACTGTATCAAAGGCATTAGCTAATATCTATTTTCTGGTTGTTCTCAAACGTATATTGGGCAACACTGAACATATCTATTCTACCATATTTGAGATGAGCCATATGCTGTTTGATTCTAGTTTGAATTGATCGTCTAGTTTGTCCTACACACTTTTGATTACAGTCTTTACAGCTAATTTCGTAAATCCACGACTTTTCATTTTGTTTAAATTTTGTCTTTTGGATTACCTAAAAGTTGTTGTAGTTTATTTCCCGATGAATGAATCACTGTCATGCCTGTCTCTTTAAAAATCTTATACATACCACGGGTGAATCGAGGATCGAATTGAGTCGATACAAATTTCGGATTTTCTCTTTCATTTTGAAAGGTCGACGGATTTCGAAGTGTCTTTATATTTGTTTTCCTAACTATTTTATCAATTAAACTTACAAAATATTCATTACCCGCAGCCATATCCTTAATCAATACCTTTTCTTTTTCAAACCTCTTCTTATTGAGAAAGACGCTTAATAGGCGATGAAGTAGAAAATTAAAACTCGCCATTTTGTGATGAACGCAATGGTAAGAGTCCTTAGGGTTAAATCTTAGAGTACTGGTATTTTTTCTGCATATGTTAAATTCTAACTTATTTTCACTATTTCTAATTATAATGCATATAAAAATGGTAGTTGTCCAGAGTTTTCAATTTCATATGTGATTAACTGACGCGAAACGATTGTTTAAATTAGAAACAAAGTTGTCAATCTCAGCAACTTTTGTATCAAACAGTGCAAAAATATCATCCACATACCAAAGCCAAATCCTGGGAAAATATTTGAATTCTTCTTTTGTTTCTGTTTCTGTTCATGAAAAGACGTAATGAATGGTGACAAAGAGTTACCTAGTGCTGTTCCTTCATGTTGTTCGAAAAAATTGTCATTGAATTGAAAGCAATTTTGTTTGTAGGACAAGCTAGACAATTATTTTAAACTAGATTCAAAGAGCATAAAGCATAGAACAGATAGTCTAATGTTGCCCAACATGCGTTTGAGAGCAACCATAAAATAGATATTAGCAATTTAAGATTAATTAGAAATGTAACAAATACTAGACAACTGGATGCATTTGAAAGCTTGGAAATCACAAAGTGTAAAAATAGTATGTACAGTGATAGAGAGTCAATCCTAAATGGCAGGCTTTATTTGTTAGTGGGTCACGGTTCACCGAACCGTGACAATAGTTTAGGTGTAAATAGTATCCATTGTTAGCATAACGTTAGTTTTAATCATCTCCAGATGATGCCAACTTGGCTAGCGAAATGCGGGTCGAGTACAGTATATGATGTTTTGGTATTTAGTTCATAACTACGTCAGTGTTATTAGTGCTAAATCGTACATTCGAAAACTCCCACGTATATAGTGTATGAACTATACTCAGAACTATCCCATTTACATATTTCATATGATGTTTTTGAATGTATGCAGGGCAAATATTTAATCCTCTAAGTCTAAGGATATAAATACAAAATAAAACTAAAATTGAAAATCGAATATACGTTAACGTTAATTTAAAATCGCGCTATTGTTATAAATACGGCACATCACCCTGAACTTAAAAACAATATCTGATCGATTACTAACTGATAAGCTATTGAACTGTCAATCATAGGAACAATTATGATGTATTTGTCATGAAAATATTTAATTCCCGGCATACAATTGACGCCAACAATACCGAATTTAATTAGAAAATCACTTAAAATGCAATGAAGTTGAAATCAGTTTGATTTGTTGTTAAAATATGCCAATCAGTCATCGAGTTAAGTGAATGACAGGTGAATTACACATAGGGAGAAGTGGGTAAAATATTTATATCGTAATATAAAAAAAAAATGGATATGTAATTTTCAATCATTTACGTTTAAATAGTGTTAATATTGCCTCTTCCTTTAGATTTGAACACGTTTATTATTTTTCTCACGAGTAAAATGCACTGTAGCCGACTAGGTCAGAACCCTTATTAGTAATAAGTTATCACTTACTTGGTAGCGAAGATAGATGGTTCGATTTCATTCTGGGACAAACTAAAAATTTATTTAAAATTCGTTTCCGACTCAGATGAGGTATCGAACTGTCGATGTGGTTCATACTCCACAATAAACTGTAGGGTCTCGTCTCCCTTTACCTAACATAAAACCTCTGATATTCATGGCGGCACTTCGGTGACTAGGGAGGTGGTTAAGAAAATAAAACATATTAAAAAAACATAACGTATTAAGTACTACATAAAATACTTAATTTAAAACGAGAACCGCACACTGAAATCCACCTGAATATTGTTTTTACTAAATTCCTGTATACATCTGCTGCCATCTACTCTGCAACAATCCTGAAGTGGATTTGAATCTTCGACTTGACGACACCAACATTGATGGTTTCCACAAACACTAAAAAGTTGGCATCATCAGGAGATGATTAAAGCTAAACTTATATTAACAACTCTGTCAATTTATATATGAAATTTCATCTCGGTTCCACCAACCGAGTCCTATTAGTCGCGGTGGCGCAGATTATTTGAAATAGAACCTCTGCTACTAATCATACTATTTTTACATCTGATAAATTCTAAGCTTTCAACTCGAGCTGTCTACTATTTGTTATGTTTCTAATTGATCTTAAATTGTTAATATCTATCTTATGGTTGTTCTGAAATGCATATTGGACAACCCTAGACCTATCTGTCCTTCCCTATTTGAGATGAGTCATATGTTCTTTAATCCTAGCCTGAATAGATCGTCTCGTTTGTCCAATATACGTTTGGCTACAGTAATTACAACTAATTTTGTGTTTTGAATTGCCTAAAATTCTACTAAAACCTTGGTCCAGTCATATTCAATACTCAACGTAATACGTAAAATCGAACCTAGTTTATATGTGAAACATCAGAATTATTTGTAATTTTAAATTACAGAACCTTTAAAAAAAGTTACTTCATAGAAGCAGAGTAAAATAACTAATTTCAGTCCATTGTACTTTGTAAACAATACAATAAAATAGTCTTTAAAGAAACAATAGAATTTCATTTACAACGTACATTTCAAATTTTTATAGGTCTACTGCGTTTTTTGTATTTAATAATATATCGCTAATAATAACGAAAAACAAAAGTCAAACTCTCAAGTTTGTCACATTGCTGAACCCGGAAATCAATGCACTATCCAAAATTGTAAAAATATTGTTACTCCACTGGACTATGTAAACTGGTTAGATGAGACTGGAGTTGTACGAGAACGGCCGGAAATGTTCTGGAATGTTCTAGACCGTGTGAATGAATGTATGAATAAGGCGCACGATGGGTCGAGACTCAATCTTAAATTAAACGTGAGTAAGTAAAGAAGAAATAAGAAAGAGACTTCTTCTAAGTGTTCAGTTGTGATTATAGTTAAGACATTCATTAATCTATTGTTGCTAATTATTAATTAGTTAATAAATTAGTGAGGAAGTGTTACCTGGACTTTCAATTAACCAATCTACGAGTATAAGGTGTTTGTCTGGATAGCCAACACGTAAAAATTTGGTGTCGGAAGTGAACTGGAAGAGATATTTCTGGAATATTCGAAAAGGTTCTACGGAGTTCTTCTCTGGAATTAGTAGTGACATGAAGAATTAAACTACTGGACAGTGTTTGACGACTATTTCTGGACCGAATAGTGACTTTAAAGTGGATTTTCTAGCAATTTCTACAACATTCGATTTAGAAACCGCCGCAGATACGCGTGTGCTCTTAGTACTATTTCCCTAAAGTTAACCATTTCGGACATACAGTCGCTCAAAGTTTGATGGTTTTGTGCGCCTATAACAGTGTTTTTTACTTGCAATACCTACTAGTTTTTGTGCGATATGCGTAATTTCTCGTTTTATGGACCATAAAACGATAGTAAATAACTAGGCACTCAATATTTAATACTCGTTTCCACACCACCTTGCGGGAGAGTACATGACGCGTTTACTTTTCAGTGGTAAACCCTGTACGTCTACTCCACTATATGAGTTAAAGTTTATTCTATTTTTTCTTCGCTTCGACGATGAAGGTTAATTTTGTAAGTCTTCGATAATAATGTCCACACTCTCACTCTGTTCTTTTGAAGCAATGTGGTTGTCTGTCTCCTGGTATATTAAACCATCTCTTTTGAATATGTGCAGGATATTGTGTGCAGAAGCGACTGTGGAGCGGGAAACTTGGCGGTGGTAATTGGAACAAAACCATATTTGGAGATTCTTCATCCCCAGTCTAGTTGGTTCTTGTTATTTCCATATCATGTTTGAACTTGATGGTATGTTCTAAGAAAATGCTAACTTGCCTCCCACTTGGGCAGCGGCATGTCAGCATTCTCTTAGAATATACCATCAAGTTCAAAAATGGTATAGAAATAACAAGAACCCACTAGACTATGGATGGAGAAACTCCAAATATGGTTTGGTTCCAATTACACCGCCAAGAATCCGACTCCACAGTCGCTTCCCAACAAATTTACTGGATCTATGTCACGGTCACCAATGATAATATACGGATTTACCGTTTGGTGACCGAAAGGATCATAACGGATGGCCAAATCCAAACTCTCTGGTTTAAGGAGATTAGCATTCTTGACCATAACGGGGGAAAATTTGCATCACACCGTCAGCTGCAATGGAAATCCTCCTGAACATACACCCACTTCATATTTGGAGAGAGATGCCAGTTGGGCAACGTATAGACTACAACATGCCGCAGACTACTCCCGTCGAACGGAACCGGCTGCTGGATGACATAGAAAGTCACAGCATCCTGGGAATTTCCTTGAATACAATGCCTACCATGATCAACTACGAGCTAACCTTCAACATCCTATTTCCGAAAAGAGATGAGTGGGATCGGAATAAATCCGATCTACTAAAGGCAGACAGTTGTTGATTTACAGACGGCTCCAAAGCACCCGAGGGAACAGGAGCCGGAGTACATAGCAACAGACCAAGGGTGAGAATATCTTCAAGCGTAGATACTAATGCAACGATTTTTCAGGCTGAGGTTGGTGCCATTGAACTGTGTATGCGAAGGCTGGAATATATGCATCTTACACGCAGATCAATAAACATTTTATCAGAAAACCAAGCAGCTATAAAAGCTCTTGGCTCCTACCGGTGTAACACCAAAATGGAATGGAACTGTCAGAAGGCTCTAAATCATTGAGCAAAAACATCAAATTGGCCACTCTGGTATGGAAGGTAACGATATAGCCGACTCATTGGCCAGAGAGGGAGCAGGATTACGAATCATCGGACCAGAACCGATACTACTGCTAAGATGACTATCCTAACCTAGGCTGAAGCGAAAACTCTCCAGTATCGACAAGAGTTACCACCTTTAGTTCATTCGAAATATCCTTTGAAATCAAGAGTTAAAAAACTTTTAAAGTTAAACAGGGTAAACAATAATATATCTATCGATATATCGGGCACTGCCGACTAAACTATCATCTGCATAAACTCGGCCTAGCGGAAAACGCCACGTGTCGTCTATATCTGGAGGATAATGAGATAGATGGCAGACCACGTCTTATGTACCTGTCTCGCTGTGGAGAGGATCCGATTCTCAATATATGGCAAAGGCCAACTGCTGCCAGAGGTTATGGACACATTCTCACCGAATAAAGTTATCAGTTTCAATAAGAGATTGGACTTATTGGGTGAAATATAATTAGGAGTGAGCCACAATAGGCCTGCTGATGACCGGAGTGGAGTGTCGAGACGGACCCACTCACAAAAAATCTAAGTTAACGTAACCACAGTCGCTCCTGAACACAATATCCTGCACATGTTCAAAAAATATATATATATATATTAAAATATAATATATATATATATATATATATATATATATATATATATATATATATATATATATATATATATATATATATATATATATATATATATATATATATATATATATATATATATATATATATATATATATATATATATATATATACATGGTGATGTACGGCGGGTACATAGGCACTGCAGGGAAAGGAGTCGTGTATATTATAGGGTGACAGTACGTCTCTATCGCATAGCTGCGTACCCGATATAAATACACCAACCTGTATATGCCAAACATGTCGTGTGTGCGTGTTACAATAAAGTTTGATGTCAGGTTCGCGTTTTCCGGGTACAGTTTAATTATCACTTAATTTAATTTATTTTGCTAATTCTTTTTAATAAAGTTATTTTATGATTTTTTACTTGAACGTGGTTGCTGATATCACGTGACTGAAACAGAATTTATGGTGACACTGCAAAGTGGGACAAAACCTCTTTGTAACGCGACAAACTTAAATTTAAACATTAAAAGTTTACAAATGCGTTATGACGGTCCACTTTAAAAAAAAATTAAAAAAGATATAGTGTTTTATTTAAGCAAATCATGCTTTTTAATGCATCTTGTATATGGCAACAGAAACAAAAAATGGAGAGCAGATTATGACTATCCGGATTTAATTTAGAATTATAGTTCTTTAAAGATACAAAATCGGTGATATATTATTTTTATCATTCTTATATTTACAGTAATGACGATAGAAGTTAAATTAATAATGCCTAATTAAAACACAGCTTTAATATTGATAGTTGAAAGAAAATGTAGCATTAACAATCCATAATACTATTTTTAAGAAATATTTTTCCTTTCCAGATAGCGTTACATGCCTTCGTCAACTAACATAACATATATGTATAATGCAACGCAAACAAAGAAAAATTGAAATTCCGATAATTCCTTGTAAAGCAAAAGTGTTTTATTTGTAAAAGTATTACTGTGTGACAGAAATAATAAACAGCAATCAGTTGGAACATAAATCTTATAACGCAGAGAAGAACACAGAGAAATATAATGCAGGTCCCCTGGAAGAAAACTTAGAATGACAACCATAAGATCTAGGCTTACTTGAGAAAGGTGGCTGTCAATGCTAAGGCCGAATAATTGAAAACCCACCTGAGGGATAAATTTTCAGGAAATTTGCTACTGTCACCCTGTGCAGGAAGCGAAGCGAACGTTGATGGTAGAATACTAGGACCAGAAAGTTCACTTACTAACTTAATGGCAAACAGAAATCATCTTCTGAAAATCAATTTCAACAACAGATACTTCAAATGACAGACCTCAAGTATTTTGTGCTGCTTATTATTAATCAATCAGTCTCACCAAGGAATGTAAATGTTCTTATTTATTATAATTGTTTTCTGATTTATAACTGCAGTTTATGCAAAATGTTATACAGTCTTTCGTTACCTTATTCACAAACATCTGATTATTTGAAAGTTAAGATAATGAAAAATGTATACTTTTGAAAATACCGAAGACAAATGTTACAGGGTTATTCATTATAAATTACCCACCCCTTGTCATCGTTATTATTGCTTATAGAAAAAAATAAGTTTTAAATAAAAGTTGTGTGGTTATGACTGAATTTTGTTAAAATGCTATCAAAAATACAGTAGCGTGCAGATTTTAGGGGGATACAAAAAAAATATATTTTTTAATGGCATACTCTGTATATTATTAAATTTTTGTAATGATCCTTTGTTCCTGATTTCAAAAATGTACCATATATTGCCCCTACCACATACCGTTTTTTAGTTATTAAACGTCGAATATCTTAGTTAAACTAGTTATTGTCAATATGGAAAAGTTAATATTATTAAAGTGAGCTATGAAAATGACAACTATTATGTTTGATAAGTGACATTTCTTTAATGCAATAATCAAAATGGTTTACGTGAGGAAGAAAAAACCAAGTATTTATACAAAATAGATAACAAAGATTTATTTAGGAAATTTAAATATAAATAAATGATAACTGATAAAAGATGTTCGATGTGTCCACCATTATTGTCAATGTATAATTGATAACGTCTTCTTATATTTATAATTGCACCGGAAATGGCTTCATTATTTACATTCAGATTGTTTATTTCTAGTCGAATCCTGTCTTTAATGACTTGAATACTATTATTATTATTATTATTATTGACAATGTCTTTTAGAACTCCCCAAAAAAATAAATCCATTGGGGTCAAATCCGGACTGTTAGGTCCATTGTTCCCTATCCATATTGGGAATACATTATTCAAATGAACGGGTAGGACACTATACGGAGTTGCCCCATCCTGCATCCAAATCATATCATCAAGTTCGTATTTCCAGATAGGTAACTCCAGTTAAAGTATAATCATAAAATACAGGCCCAACATTTTTTTTTCAGAAAATTCCACACCAAACGCTAACAGTTTTTCTTCCTGATTTTTTTATTTGTGTTACCAATCTGTTTCTGTTGTGTTTGTTTCCCCACGACCTTCGATTTTGTCTATTAAAACTCCTGCCGTAGAAAAGGATGATTCATCAATCCATAATATTTTAGTAAAAAAAATTGGGATCTTCACCCAACTTTTATATCATCTGGCGGCAAAAGTTCAGCCTTTTCCTTTTATGAGCCTCTGTTAAAACTTGTACGGGTAAAATTTTATATGGTCTGTAGCTGTTATTTTTTAACGTACGTTGGATTTTGGAATAACTTTTACCTAATTGATTGACTGCATTATTTATACTACATTCATAATTTTCTAAAAAATAATACAATGTTTCAAAAAATCTATTCGCGAATGAATATGGATGGGCTTACCTTCGAAATGAAGCAGTAAAGCAGTATATCTAGGTGTTCTTCCTGGTTTGCTTGAACTACACGCTTTTTTCTACTAAAACTGGAGGTATTATTCACCTTTCGGTAAATATTTTTGATCGTATTTTCTGATGGTGTTGGACGATTTGGATACAACGCCCTATATGCTTTTTTTGCTGTACGTTTATTTTTGTTATTTTATATATAATAAGTAAATATTTGGACGGTTTTTTCCTCACTGTAAACTATTTTGATTATTTCATTAAAGAGATGTCACTTATCAAACATAATAGTTGTCATTTTCATAGCTCACTTTAATAATGTTAACTTTTCTACATTTACAGTAACTAGTTTAACTAAGATATTCGACGTTTAATAACTCAAAAACGGTATATGGTATATTTTTGAAATCAGGAACAAAGGATCATTCCAAAAATTTAATAATATACAGGGTATCCCATTTAAAAAAATATATTATTTTTTTATATCTCCTGAAATCTGCACGCTACTGTACTTTTGATAGCATTTAAACAAAAATCAGTCATAACCACACAACCTTTATTTAAAACTTTTTTTCTATAGGCAATAATAACGATGATAAGGGGTCAGTAATTTATAATGATTAACCATGTACAACTTTTTTAATTAATTTAAATAATTTCCAAAGAAAAATATTGAAAATAAAGTGAATTTTATACAATAGTTTTTAAATATTTTAATTTAAATAATCATCAAACATTACACTGAAAAAAATACAGGATGTTTATAAAGTTATGGGGCAAAATATTTAGACGTACTTCGTCAACGAATGTGGGTGTGTGCGTTCGTACATGCGTGTGTGATGTGCATGTGAGTGTACATTTGCAAATGTGTACCTGCGTGTTTGTACGTATGTGTGTGAGGGCGTGTCAGCATTTCCGGAAACATGTTTTCTTCTCAGAACTACAAAAAAATATTAATATAAATAGTTTTATACAAAATTCATTTTTAGATAATTTTTAACGATTTATTTAAAAACAATATTATTTAAACTAAATTTATATTTTACTTTTTCTTTTTTTTTTTGGCGTTAGGCCATTAGCCATACAGCCAGACACAACATGGTGATATAGAGTTTTATCTACGTCTAACTTATACAAAAAGAAAGAGAAGAAAAAGGAAAAAACAAGGACACACGCTTCTCGTCCTGGGGTCTATCAGGACATTGTTTTTATTATAACAAACAGTTTTAGAGGACCACTTTAGTATAAAGGTTTAAAGACACATGGGAAACAACAAAGGATACAAAACTAACCTATGCTGAATAATTTTCAAAGTAACATTTCTGTTTCAACTAAAAAACTGATAATATTTTACTATATTAATTAATATTTATTTTACTTAAAATTATTAAAAGATAAACTATGCAAGCTTATTTCAATTTGTTTCAAAGCTTTTTCGTATTTGCAAAGCACATCAGTAACCTGGAATCAAGGGATGGAATTATAACTACATCTCCTCCTTTAAACCGGAAAGCTAGTAATATATAAATCCCAACAATTTTCGGTTGGTGGAACACTTGCTAATTCTTGATATACACCATGTAATTTGTTTTAATAAATAAGTAAGCAGTCCTATTAACCAGGGTACCCACAAATATATTTTAGAATCCCTGCTAAACATTTTGTCAGAATACTGTAAGATCCATTAACTTATTTGACGACATCAAATAAGTATTTTATAAAACAAAATCTGTATGGCTAACTTTCGTTTGACATAAACATTACAGAAATTAGACAACCCCGAAATCCAAAGTTGAAGCCGTCTAGAAGGGGGTTATACTTACAAAAACGTGGACATGGAACCATTCCCACCGACGCTACCAGTGAAGATGGCGGGATTTGAATCCGCATCTACGATAGATAGATTTATAGTCACGCTTGCCATCACTCCAGCCAACTATATCACCGACCACTACGGTGGCATAGTTGGCTGAATAAAATTACATAAATACATAGATTAGATACTCCAGAATTCATAAGCAGAAGCTGTGTGGACGGGTTTACAAAAATGTGGACACATAACCATTAACTTCAACGTGCCATTTAACAAAGTTGGAAATTGAATCAAGAATCGAACCACATATCGCTCTTTTTACTAACCCGCAGCTAGCTCCTCAGCCATGTACTCCTCTTGCACCCTCGTCGAATTTTTCCGATTTTCTAATAAAGGTCGGGTAGTCACTTGGTGTGAGGAAACTCATCACTTTCCTTAGAGATGCTATGACTCAGGTCCCCGAATGCTTCACACTGCCCCAGGAAGTGGAAGACCTTTCTTCATCACTCGCGCGTCCTGAACACGTAGGGTCTTTCTTAACACATATCAATAATATATGTCTCCTAAGTATGCAGAGGCCTGTCAGTACTCCGATTAAAAGATTCAGGCCGAAATCGGCTTTTTCGACTCCGTCACAAAATCTCGAGTTTGCCTACAGGCCCTCTTGCTCCTCCAATGCTTCCTCAATGTCTCGTGGGTCCACTCATTAAGGTGTCGCGTCATAACATGTCTTCTTATGATGCCCAGTATAAACTCAGGCCCGATGTAGACCTCCTCGGCTCCAAATCTAGTCAATTTATTGGCCTTCTTATTACCTGGAAACCTGGTATGTCCGGGAACCCACACTTGTCTCACTTATTTATGCCTGGTAAGCTGTTCTAGGACTTCTGCGCACTCCTGAACGGGAGCTGATTTCGTCCTGGAAGAGCACACAGCTTTTAGAGCAGATTGGCTGTCGGTGCAGATGTATACCGTCTTTTCCGCACCATTCCTTACCTCAACTTGCCACAGCTAAGATGGTGTAAACCTTTGCCTGGAAAATCGTGGTCTACGATCCTAGAGCAAAGCAGTCCTGCATTTCTTTGCCTTCAGATACATTTCTACCCCAGAGGATGATCTGGCGGCTACATGAGTAGCGTCTGTCTAGCACGCCAGAAAATCTGGAGGGAAGAGAATATAGTTCTTTTCAACCTTAGCTGATTTTTAAGGCAGAGATGAGGATGGTCTGGCGGCTACACGAGGATCACCTGTGTACGCACCAGGGTCTTTAGAGCAGAGATGAGGATTTTCCTCTTCGTTAGTCCAACAATTGCTGCGTAACCTTCAGCTCTACCTGAACATCACCAGCTACGAAAATCGCATTCTCGGATAGGCCACCATAACCGCCCTCTTTATCCACGAGAGAATCATTGGCAGGCCTAGCAGAATCTCCAGAGTACCTGTTGGTGTCGTCCTCATTGCGCTAGTGATCCCTAGACAAGCTACTTTCTAAATACACGAAAAAACTAGTACTACCAGTACCATAAACACAGTATGGGGATTATGAGAATGCCTGTCCTAAATATACTACTTTTGGCCACTGAGTATTCCAAAGTCAGGTGACCTAGTAGTTTGTTAAATAGTACATATTCAGTTTTCCTAGATATGAATACTTTAAACTCACTTTGTTCATCTCATATTTACAGAGGGTACTACAAATCAGGTGGCATTGTCAATTTCTCTAATTTATGCAATTTATTCTGTAAAATGTTTTTATTTGTATAGAATTAAATATGTTTATATCGGCTTGAAATAAAATTGCTTAGTCTGTTGTATTAAAACATACCATTAGAGAGTTGTAAATTACGAGTATTTACGTAAAATACATTTCAATGGTAGATTGTTGTGATAGATTTAAATTTATTTGAAATATCCTCACATCAAAATTCAAATATAGCTGTGTAAGGGCCAGTTTAATTAAATTGATTGTATTTAAAAAATGTTATAGCTGGCTGGAGATTTGAGCAAATTTTAAATTACGGTTAATTATTATTGGCAGCAGTTGCCACGTTTAAACTGCCTTTACACTTTTGTGTGATATTTACATTTTTTTTATTATTAACGTAATCCCCCATGATATGTATATTTAAAATACTTTTAATATTCGTTAGATTATACCATGTACCGGGTGATCCAAATAAGCCTCCCACTCCCATTTTCTCGGTTATTTGAAAAGGTACGAAAAAAATGAAAAATGCTTTTTGTAGTGTTTTTAAAAAGGAATCCAGACACATTAACAGAAAACAATTGAACATCAAATAAAAAAGATGGAGGCCTAAGTTACTTTTTTTTAAATGGAAGTACCCAAATATTTTTCCATATTTGAATAGGACGTCTTATTCTGATTTCAAATATATATACTTTTTATATAGTATCTTCATTAAATATTCCGATAATCGATTTTTTTTAATATAAAATACGTTACTTAACAGATATCAAGAAATACTATCTAGGTGGCTGTGATAGTAAAACAAAAGTGTTAGTTTGACAGTTTGACTATTATAACTATTAACTTTTTGCCTAATTTACCTATATTTAATTTCTTTTTTATTATCCTCATGAAGCTATGCTCAATTATTAGTTAAATTATTATATATAAAAATAAATAAATAAAAAACGCGTATGCTGCCCAGCCAGCTAAAAAAACTACAAATATAGAAATTAACTGAAGAACACTATTGAAGTGGTAGATAATTTATTAAAAATAATATTATCCATTAAAATAAGAGTGGTAAATGAAAATATTTAAATTCTTTAACGGCTACAGAAATGTTGCATCTTTCTTTTAAACAATATTTTTTAAATGGCCCCAAAGAAACGTGTCTAATGGAGTTAAGTTCGGACTACGAGGTGACCAAGCAATAGTTCCTCGTTTTCCTATCCAGTCTTGATATGTTGTGTTTAAGTAATTTGTAACATAATTAATAATATGTGGGGGTGCCCCGTCCTGCTGCCAAATAACATCGAATTGCAATTGCATTTCTTCTAATAAATTATTTACATCATTTCTTAACATATCTAAATACAATGGTCCTCTAAGGAAGCCTTCGTGAAAAATAGGTTCTATAATTTTTTTATTTATTATTCCACACCAAACGTTTATGGATTTCCTTCCTTGGAATTGAATCTCTTCAGAAATATGAGGATTTTCGGAAGACCAAAAATGTGAATTTCTTCTGTTGAAGATACCAGATGTGTTGAATGATGCCTCATCGGTCCAACATATTTTATTAAATATATTATTATCAATGTCATACCTGTTGATCATATTTCTACAAAATTGTTGCCGCTTTTCATTATCTTGAGGGAATAATTTTTGAACAGGCAATATACTATAATCCTTAAGTTTATGTTTTTTTAAAGTTCTCTGTATGGTTCCATAAGAAAAAATTCAAATACCTCATTGCGTCTCTTATTGAATTTCTTGGATTCTCTTGAAAATAGAGTAAAATACTGAATTCTCTATCTTCGTTGACTATTCCTCGTTTCTTTTTATTTTGATTTGCTCCTGTATGTTTTAGTAAATTATCTGCCAACTTAATAATTTTCCTGTCAGGCAATTTCCTATTCGGATATATTTGTCCATATTCTCGCTGGGCAGCACAAGCGTTTTTATTATTTTTAAAATATAAGTTTACCATATCGTATTTTTCTCCTAAAGTATAATGATTATTCATATTGGTTATTTTTGGCCAACAAAGCAACGATCAAAAGTAACAGTTGTTGGCAAACTTTTGAATTATTAAATGAGCAAAACTATCAAAATATTAATTGTTGTTTTGTTATCACGGCCACCTAGAAAATATTTCTTGATATCTGTTAAGCAACGTATTTTCTTTTGGGAAATAATCGATTATCGGAATATTTACTGAAGATACTATATAAAAAGTATATATATTTGAAATCAAATATGGAAAAATATTTGGGTACTTCCATTTAAAAAAATATAACTTAGGCCTCCATCTTTTTTATTTGATGTTCAGTTGTTTTTCTGTTAATGTGTCTGGATTCCTTTTTAAAAACCCTACAAAAAGCATTTTACATTTTTTTGTATCTTTCCAAATAACTGAGAAAATGGGGGTGGGAGGCTTATTTGGATCACCCGGTACATTGAGTGAAGAATAAAAGATTATAATATTGTCAAATCAATGATACCAAGAACTACCAATCATTGTCATTAGAAACATTGAAATTAAAAAGTAGAAATCAGAATTTTTCTTTCGTGATTTTTGATAATTCTGTACGATTGTTTTACAGAATTAATGTGTATAAAGCTGTCCTATAAATTATGGAGCACGTTGCATATTTTTATAACCTTTATTTGTTTATTTTTTCCTGCATTTTGGATTGTGGTATAAATGACAAGACAGTGTGCTTGGATGCATAAATGTTTTTCTAAAGTATACATATAATGCCGTGTAGGCAAAATAGCAAATGTTTCTCTTCGTTGAAAAAGGCGAATAATTTTATTATGGATTGGCCTGGAGACAGGAGCTTTGCTCGTGACTAGCATTAATGCAAAATTTTTCCGCATAAAATAAAAACATCAGTATCCCTTATATTTATAAAAGAAATTGATATAAAATTT
Organism: Rhamnusium bicolor; assembly: GCA_029963845.1. Lineage (NCBI taxonomy): Eukaryota > Metazoa > Arthropoda > Insecta > Coleoptera > Cerambycidae > Rhamnusium > Rhamnusium bicolor. The sequence goes on from JANEYF010001660.1 coordinate 57,222, forward strand.
AGAGAATTTAATAAAACTGTAATATTACATTTTTATGATATATACTGACCATGATACCAAATAAGTAACATTCATTGAACTAAATAGATAGAATTTGTGCGCAATACATGTTTGTGAAGTTAATGTTGCGTCTATTTTTAAAAACTTAAATAAAGCGTACTCGATACCTTTAAGCAAGTTTTTTAACACGATAAAGATGAACAAATATCTATCAAATGGTATTGTGTACAGAAATATCCGTAAAGAACGTGGGACATTTTAAAAAATGCAAATTTATTTTTGACAATTTCGTAATTATCTTTTATTTAAACATATTTGTTCTTATTCTCATGATAAAAAAGTTATATACTTTTAAAAAATCAGTTCAGTTTTAGGCTTTGGATTAATATTTTGTTCTTATCAAGAGATAGCGATGAAAATTATCTCCGGGGCAGATACAGCTTGTTTCAAAGTAGGGGGGGGAGATGATATACAAAGATTGTTAATAATTATTAATTAATAATAAGTTGATTTAATTTCTTGTAATTGACAATTTTTATCATCTTTTCTAATATATTATAATACAATTTACATTTTATTTAAATAATTAGTCTTGCTTGCTATTACTATTTGCATGCAATACTGATGTCTTTTTACGGACTTTGTATGGGCGAGAGGACATAGTTTTGATTCAATTTTTCTTATCTGTGGACTAATACATACAAAGTGCAATATTTTTTTACTCTGACCTTTTACAGTTTTTTTTTTCAATTTAAATTACTAGACTTCTAAGTGCGACGATAAATAGGTTCAACGTGCTAAGTGCCCATGTAATGAGTCCACACAGACAACAACGGAAATTGATAAAAGGCGTTTTATTGATTAGTAAATACAGTTACATATGGAGTAAAGTTATGTTATGTTATTATCAAAAAGCGCCAACCCAAATTTATTCATGCGAGGAAAACTGGCGTATGCATTAAGTAATACTGATATCTTTTTACTGGCTTTGTATGGACGAGAAGACATATTTTTGATTAAATATTCTTATCTGTGGACTAATACATACAAAGTGTAATATTTTTTATTCTGACCTTTTACTATCTTTTTTTTCGATTTAAATTACTAGGCTTCTCAGTGCGACGACAAATAGGTTCAATGTGGCAAGTGCCCATGTAGTGTGTCTACATAAACAACAACGGAAATTGATAAAATATGCTTTATAGATTAGTAGGACATAGTTTTGATTAAATTTTTCTTATCTGTGGACTAATACATACAAAGTGAAATATTTTTTACTCTGACCTTTTATTAATTTTTTTTCGATTTAAATTACTAGACTTCTCAGTGCGACGATAAATAGGGTCAACGTGCTAAGTGCCCATGTAGTGAGTCCGCACAAACAACAATGGAAATTGATAAAATACGTTTTATTGATTAGTAAATACAGCTGCATATGGAGTAAAGTTATGTTATGTTACTATCAAAAGGCGCCAACCCAAATTTATTCATGCGAGGAAAACTGGCGTATGCATTAAGTAATTCTGATATCTTTTTACTGGCTTTGTATGGACGAGAGGACACAATTTTGATTAAATTTTTCTTATCTGTAGACTAATACATTCAAAGTGCAATATTTTTACTCTGACCTTTTACTTTTTTTTCGATTTAAATTACTAGACTTCTCAGTGCGACGATAAATAGGGTCAACATGCTAAATGCCCGTGTAGTAAGTCCACATAAACAACAACGAAATTGTTAAAAGATATTTTATTGATTAGTAAATTCAGTTGCATAGGGAGCAAAGTTATGTTATGTTCCTATCAAAAGGCGCAAACCCACATTTATTCATACGAGGAAAACTGGCGTATGCATTAAGTAATACTGATATCTTTTTACTGGCTTTGTATGGACGAGACGACATAGTTTTGATTAAATTTTTCTTATCTGTGGACTAATACATACAAAGTGCAATATTTTTTACTTTGACTTTTACAATTTTTTCAATTTAAATTACTTGACTTCTCAGTGTGACGATAAATAGGGTCAACATGCAAAATGCCTATATAGTAAGTCCACACAAACAACAACGAAATTGATAAAAAACGTTTTATTGATTCGTAAATTCAGTTGCATATGGAGCAAAGTTATGTTATGTTACTATCAAAAGGCGCAAACCCAAATTTATTCATGTGAGGAAAACTGGCGTATGCATTAAGTAATACTGATATCTTTTTACTGGCTTTGTATGGACGAGACGACATAGTTTTGATTAAATTTTCTTATCTGTGGACTAATACATACAAAGTGAAATATTTTTTACTCTGACCTTTTACTATTTTTTTTTTCGATTTGAATTACTAGACTTCTCAGTGCGACGATAAATAGGGTCAACGTGCTAAGTGCCCATGTAGTGAGTCCGCACAAACAACAATGGAAATTGATAAAATACGTTTTATTGATTAGTAAATACAGCTGCATATGGAGTAAAGTTATGTTATGTTACTATCAAAAGGCGCCAACCCAAATTTATTCATGCGAGGAAAACTGGCGTATGCATTAAGTAATTCTGATATCTTTTTACTGGCTTTGTATGGACGAGAGGACACAATTTTGATTAAATTTTTCTTATCTGTAGACTAATACATTCAAAGTGCAATATTTTTACTCTGACCTTTTACTTTTTTTTTCGATTTAAATTACTAGACTTCTCAGTGCGACGATAAATAGGGTCAACATGCTAAATGCCCGTGTAGTAAGTCCACATAAACAACAACGAAATTGTTAAAAGATATTTTATTGATTAGTAAATTCAGTTGCATAGGGAGCAAAGTTATGTTATGTTCCTATCAAAAGGCGCAAACCCACATTTATTCATACGAGGAAAACTGGCGTATGCATTAAGTAATACTGATATCTTTTTACTGGCTTTGTATGGACGAGACGACATAGTTTTGATTAAATTTTTCTTATCTGTGGACTAATACATACAAAGTGCAATATTTTTTACTTTGACTTTTACAATTTTTTCAATTTAAATTACTTGACTTCTCAGTGTGACGATAAATAGGGTCAACATGTAAAATGCCTATATAGTAAGTCCACACAAACAACAACGAAATTGATAAAAAACGTTTTATTGATTCGTAAATTCAGTTGCATATGGAGCAAAGTTATGTTATGTTACTATCAAAAGGCGCAAACCCAAATTTATTCATGTGAGGAAAACTGGCGTATGCATTAAGAAATACTGATATCTTTTTACTGGCTTTGTATGGACGAGACGACATAGTTTTGATTAAATTTTCTTATCTGTGGACTAATACATACAAAGTGAAATATTTTTTACTCTGACCTTTTACTATTTTTTTTTTTTCGATTTGAATTACTAGACTTCTCAGTGCGACGATAAATAGGATCAACGTGCTAAGTGCCCATGTAGTGAGTCCGCACAAACAACAATGGAAATTGATAAAATACGTTTCATTGATTAGTAAATACAGCTGCATATGGAGTAAAGTTATGTTATGTTACTATCAAAAGGCGCAAACCCAAATTTATTCATGCGAGGAAAACTGACGTATGCATTAAGTGATACTGATATCTTTTTACTGGCTTTGTATGGACGAGAGGGCATAGTTTTGATTAAATTTTTATTATCTGTAGACTAATACATTCAATGTGCAATATTTTTTACTCTGACATTTTACTTTTTTTTTCGATTTAAATTACTAGACTTATCAGTGCGACGATACATAGGGTTAACATGCTAAATGCCCATGTAGTAAGTCCAAACAAACAACAACGAAATTGATAAAAGATGTTTTATTGATTAGTAAATTCAGTTGCATATGGAGCAAAGTTATGTTATGTTACTATCACAAGGCACAAACACAAATTTATTCATGCGAGGAAAACTGGCGTATGCATTAAGTAATACTGATATCTTTTTACTGGCTTTGTATGGACGAGAGGACATAGTTTTGATTAAATTTTTCTTATGTGTGGACTAATACATACAAAGTGCAATATTTGTTACTCTGACCTTTTACTATTTTTTTTTCGATTTAAATTACTAAACTTCTCAGTGCGACGATAAATAGATTCAACGTGCTAAGTGCCCATGTAGTGAGTCCATACAAACAACAACGGAAATTGATAAAATACGTTTTAATGATTAGTGAATACAGCTGCATATTGAGTAAAGTTATGTTATGTTACTATCAAAAGGCGCAAACCCAAATTTATTCATGCGAGGAAAACTGGAGTATGCATTAAGTAATACTGATATCTTTTTACTGGCTTTGTATGGACGAGAAGACATAGTTTTGATTAAATTTTTCTTATCTGTGGACTAATACAAAGTTCAATATTTTTTACTCTGACCTTTTACATTTTTTTTTTTTTCGATTTAAATTACTAGACTTCTCAGTGAGACGATAAATAGGTTCAACGTGCTAAGGGCCCATGTAGTGAGTTCATACAATCAACAACGGAAATTGATAAAATACGTTTTATTGATTAGTAAATACAGCTGCATATGGAGTAAAGTTATGTTATGTTACTATCAAAAGGCGCAAACCCAAATTTATTCATGCGAGGAAGACTGGCGTATGCATTAAGTAATACTGATACCTTTTTTACTGGCTTTGTATGGATGAGAGGACATAGTTTTGATTAAATTTTCTTATCCGTGGACTAATACATACAAAGTGCAATATTTTTTACTCTGACCTTTTACTGTCTTTTTTTTTTCGATTTAAATTACTAGACTTCTCAGTGCGACAATAAATAGGTTCAACGTGCTAAGTGCCCATGTAGTGAGTTCATACAATCAACAACGGAAATTGATAAAATACGTTTTATTGATTAGTAAATACAGCTGCATATGGAGTAAAGTTATGTTATGTTACTATCAAAAGGCGCAAACCCAAATTTATTCATGCGAGGAAGACTGGCGTATGCATTAAGTAATGCAGATATCTTTTTACTGGCTTTGTATGGACGAGAGGACATAGTTTTGATTAAATAATTTTATCTGTGGACTAATACATACAAAGTGTAATATTTTTTATTCTGACCTTTTACGGTCTTTTTTTTTCGATTTAAATTACTAGACTTCTCAGTGCGACGATAAATAGGTTCAACGTGCTAAGTGCCCATGTAGTGAGTCCGCACAAACAACAACGGAAATTGATAAAATACGTTTTATTGATTAGTAAATACAGCTGCATATGGAGTAAAGTTATGTTATGTTACTATCAAAAGGCGCCAACCCAAATTTATTCATGCGAGGAAAACTGGCGTATGCATTAAGTAATACTGATATCTTCTTACTGGCTTTGTATGGACGATAGGTCATAGTTTTGATTAAATTTTTCTTATGTGTGGACTAATACATACAAAATGCAATATTTGTTACTCTGACCTTTTATTATTTTTTTCTTTTTGATTTAACTAAAAACAGCTGCATATGGAGTAAAGTTGTGTTATGTTACTATCAAAAGAGGCAAACCCAAATTTATTCATGAGAGAAAAACTGGCGTATGCATTAAGTAATACTGATATCTTCTTACTGGTTTTGTATGGACGATAGGACATAGTTTTGATTAAATTTTCTTATCGGTGGACTAATACATACAAAGTGAAATATTTTTTACTCTGATCTTTTACTTTTTTTTTTCGATTTAAATTACTAGACTTCTCAGTGCGACGATAAATAGGGTCAACATGCTAAATGCCCATGTAGTCCACACAAATAACAACGAAATTGATAAAAGACATTTTATTGATTAGTAAATTCAGTTGCATATGGAGCAAAGTTATGTTATGTTACCATCAAAAGGCGCAAACGCAAATTTATTCATGCGAGGAAAACTGGCGTATGCATTAAGTAATTTCAAGATGTTAAAAGTAATTTAATTAAATCTAAGATTCAAAGAGGGTCACTGAATTCCCTGAAAGAAAATATTACTTTAATCGTAAGGTACTGTCAGTTCAGTGCAAGGTAAGCCGCCTGTCTGAACAGTACAGGTAAACCTTGTCACACTGAACGTACACTCTTCATATGCCAATAGGTGTTATTATTCAACATTAAAAAAAAATATAAGTATTAACTTTTTCTTTCCTACTTTCCATTTTTTGGCACCAGGGTTCGATTCCCAAGTACGAATTGAAATAGCCCACATTCATACTATGTTATTTCGGTTATGTGTCATGACTAACAATTTGTTCCTTGAACTTTCATCAAGTAAAAGTTGTATCAGTAGTAAGCATCTGAGAATTCTATTTTTATGATCATAATATATTGTTTGCCCTACAACATTCTTAGTAAACGACGAAACTTATAATGTGTTTGAGGGGAAAGAAAATAGTGCCTGTTTAGATATAATTAACTACGTTATATTAATTTTTTCACGATGCAGGTAGAAAATTTAGCAATTTTTCATCAATATTTCACCATTTCAAATGAAATGAAAAAAAGTGAAATCCTTAATTTCTTATATGTCAATAAAGATTTATCGAAATATATCTGTTTTGGGAGGCTAGTATTCAATTGATAAATTTTAAGGGTGTAAGTTCACATCTGGCACATTTATATTTCAGTCGGTAGATCTATATTTCATATTCATCGTCGCATATACATACAACCGTCATGAGGGTTGTTGTCAGTTTACGTTTTCCTTCTCATTCATGACGTAATGTTAAAATTACGTTGATAAATGATATTATAATTTATTTTTTGTTGCCCTTCTTGTGGTAGTGGATGTTAACGTTATATCGATTTTGGCCTTAAAACCTGTAATGCTATTTCATTTTAATGTCATCTGATAAAATTTGTATTTTGTTACAAATATCAAATAATATTGAAGGTGAAAGAAAATGATAAATAGCTGTATTATTACCTACTTAGCTAATTGCTTAAGTGAAATTATTATAATGACGTGGTATATTCGGTAATTAATAATTACTGATGATTTCAAAAATCGATTTTTTAGAAAATGTTCAAATAAGAATAAGACAATCGAAAAGTACGACGGCTTTGTTCCCGTTAGAGTTGTAAGTTGAAATATGTTCTTAAGTATACTTCAATTTTTTATTAACTTTCAAACGCTGCTAGTAACGGAGATATCGTGTACTTTAATGCTCTGATGTTAGTTAATTAGTAAATCGTTGGTGTGATATAATCCAATTATATGCGAACTATTTAAAAATCAGAGGACTATTACTGGGAAAACTATAGAGATCTTGATGAAATAAAAAGATAAAGATAAATTATGGTTATTTTAGTATATTTTTTTATGAAATGTTTCCAGTTTGAAACATTTATACTGTATTGAAGTCCTAAATACATTTTTAAATTTGTATCTTTAGTCGTGTTCCCACATAAATTTTCAAATACAGTAAAATTGAAACACATTTCAAGATCTCAACTATAGATGATACATGAAAGAAGCCTTGTCAAAAATGTCAGTCTCAAATTAATACACTAAAGATAAGAAACACAAAGTATGCAATTAGTATATATATATATATATATATATATATATATATATATATATATATATATATATATATATATATATATATATATATATATATATATATATATATATATATATATATATATATATATATATATATATATATATATATATATATATATATATATATATATATACATATATATATATATATATATATATATATATATATATATATGTTAAATTCGTTTTCCGGGTATACTCCCGCGTAGGTGATAGGCCCCGAGAGGGACCGTGGTTGTCTGAACGACGTTTCGGCAGAATCTCATCTGCCATCTTCAGGTTCTAACAGATAACTGCTTACTGCGGCTTCTGGTAACTCGGACTGAAATTTCTTTTGTCTGTAATTGAAGTTAAGGGTAGTTTTTCATAACGATATAGGGGTAGTTTTGGGGTATTACGTGAATTCTTCGTCAGTTTATTGCAAACCTAATGAAACTTAAACATTTTTAGATGTTTTTCAGTCATTGTCGTTATCAATTGGTTTGATGGCAGATGAGGGTGGTTCTCACCCTCTATGGGGGTGCGTTTCATACCGATAGGGTAAACGCTGCAATTCACCTTTATTTTTATCGTAATACATTCAATTTTTCCCGAAAATATTAAACAAAACGATTCAGGGGGTGTTTTTTTGGCTCTAAAATTTTTTTTTTGGGATGTACGACTTTTTTTGACCCCGGATTCGGAATCAGCGATCAATAATACATAAGGATATACTCATCTCATTGCTAGGTCAGAAATTTTTTTTTTTTTGTGGGGCTGTGTTATTAATTATTTTAACAGGATATGAATTTTCTAATAGAATATCTTTTAATTCCTGAAAACACTCATTTTTTTAAAGAATGGTGTGTAACTTTGAAAACTCTATTTTTTAAAGCTATGATAAGATTTACCTTCATTTTAAAGAAATTATAAGAGAAAAAATTAATATAACAATTACTACTTATTGGTTTCCTACACCACCTAGTAATAATTCTATTATCAATAGTTCTTACTACTTGTTCCAAGATTTACAAAGTCAAGAAGGTTGCCTGGTAACATTCGGCCAATAAGCGGCATGGCGGGAAAGACGTCACCCAGTTTCCGTTTTAAATATGGGCAAGAATTTTAATAAATGAAATGAATTATTTTAATTTACACATATATATATATATATATATATATATATATATATATATATATATATATATATATATATATATATATATATATATATATCTTGCTGTTTTTTCTTGGGAATATGGTTCTTGTTTTAATAATTAATTTTTCAAATTATGATGGAATTCATTTATTATTATTTTTTCCGTATAAACGTTTCGGTATGGATTTATACTTTTTCAATATATATTCTTAAATGTGGCACTAAACTACTTTATTAACGTCTTTTTTAATGGTTCTTGTACACTTTTAATTATATTTCTTTTTGTATATCATTGTTCTGTTCTCCTCTATGAGCACAAACGATGAACTGAACAGTTCATCATTTGTGCTCATAGAGAGAACAGAACAATGATATACAAAAAGAAATATAATTAAAAGTGTACAAGAACCATTAAAAAAAAGATGTTAATAAAGTAGTTTAGTGCCACATTTAAGAATCTAAATTTAAGAATATATTGAAAAAGGTATAAATCCATACCGAAACGTTTATACGGAAAAAATATTAATAAATGAATTCCATCACAATTTAAAAAATTAATTATTAAAACAAGAACCATATTCCCAAGAAAAAACAGCAAGAAAATATATAGAAACAAGGTTCAAGAAATAAAAAAAGAATATAAACTTAAAAACAAAAAATATATATATATATATATATATATATATATATATATATATATATATATATATATATATATATATATATATATATATATATATATATATATATATATATATATATATATATATATATATATATATACATATATATATGTATATATATTAATTTTGAAATTTAAATGCAAAGTATACTTTACAACTAATAAACATGTAAATACAGTATTACACAGATCACGAATTTGTCTTCTAGGATATCGACATATATATGTAGAATCTACAGACAATATACATATAATTGAGCTTGTAATACATACGGTAGTACCCCGATGCGCCTTTGCCATTTCCTGGATTATTATTGAAACAATAATTAGCTTCCGAATATAGCAACCAATTTGCATAATCTTTTGTGGTATAAAACCTTGCAACAACATTTCCGTGATTTTCTGGATTAATTACATATTAGAGTTTTTATTCAAGATATATGTAGAAAACAGCTTATCGCTAGTAATATCACATTACATTGTTGCATACCGTAAAAGGTGGTGACTTGAAACACTTTTGAACGTTCTCAATAAATATGTTCCAAACATATAATTTTTTCGGTAAAAATACTACAGAATATTGATATCTAGAATGTAATCAATAGATTTGAAACAAAATCGGTTCATTTGGTGGCATACATTGACATTTCCCTTTTATAAAGGTGCCTTTTCAAGTCACCACCAAAAAGGGCGTGTATTTTAGATTATATTTCATTTTCAAGTGCAGTATGGCGACTCTGATGTTGGTAAGCAAAATAAAATGTAACACTCACAAACATTTATAAAACATAAAACATAAAAGACTAAACAAAATGGAAACAAAATAAAATACAGCTTTCTATAAAAAATCTAAAATATGGTAAGATAGGAACATCTGTTTCATTCAGTCAAGTTTAAACCTATAAGTCGAACACCATCTCTCTGCAGCTTTTCTAAGGCTGTAAGAACCCTCATTATTTTGGTTTCTTTTACCTTCATCGACTACAGTCGGAAAATTATAACCATCTTTAATTTTGCCTTAGACAACTGCATTGAAAATTATTGCTATTTAACTTTTCTAGAAATTCCAAAACCCTTAGCAATATCCTGGTAACTCCTTCCAGTGGTTTGTTTTTCGTGCGCAGCTCTTGCCAGTTGTTGTGGGTCATATAGTTTTGATATTGTCTAGCTCCAATTTTATATTTATACACCTTTACTGTTATATTTCAAGCCAATTCTGGAAAGCACATTTTAAATAAAACCCATCCTGTGCTGTTTGATGTTTTTTATTTACAACGTTTGGAGGTTACAATTGATTACCTGAAGTATAGACGAATTTAAAAAATACGCAAGTGAAAAACTGGATTCTTTTGCACAATCAGAAGTATTCATGGTTCAAAAACACGCACTTTTTCAAACGACAGCAACAGATGTTTGTTTACACCGGACATACCTTTAGCGACACACAAAGTATAATGCCGTAAAATTTAATATCTGTAAAGATATTATGTCCAAACCCCGTACTTCTGTTATTCACCGTTAGATGTCCGGAAACAAAGTACTGTCATCTATTTCAAGACACCTGTCGAATTTCAAGATACCATCTTTTCTAATATTTTGTTTCAAGATTTATAAAGTAAAGAAGGTTGCCTGGTAATATTCGGCCAATAAGCGGCGTGGCGGGAATGACGTCACCCAGTTGTCATTTTAAATATGGGCAAGAATTTTAATAAATATAATGAATTATTTTAATGCTTCTACCTTGCAAATTACTATTGACTACAATATTTTTTCCTCTGTGTACTCTAACTAAAATGCCTACAAGCTATACTTTTAATAAAATAAGCTTTACTTAGTGTATGTATGATCACAGGATCAGATATTTGTGGTATGATTTAACCTCTTTTTAATATAGAAAGTTTGTTTTTTAATACATTCAAAATGCATTCAAAATTTAAGGCAAGCATAAAAATGAAACAGGTACAATACTATTAGCAATTCATCTCTCGAGATGCCCCCTTTCTGACACGTCTTACTACAAATAGTGCCAGAAGGAGAGCCTCGCGGTAAGTAGTGACTAAGCTGATGAGTATGGTACATCTTACATTTATTTCTTTTCAAACATGTAGGTACTGTATTAAAAAGTTCTGACATAATATAAAGTACTTATATTTCGACAATGGTGAATCTAATCAGCGAATAGGTAACAAATTTAATTATGAACACACAAAAGTGCTTGATTTATTTCTCTTGATCTAGAAATTTCAAAATCGCTTCGTTTTCAATTTTGTATATGTATGCGTATAAATAGTGGTATATGTTGCATATTTTTTTAGGGTAGAATATAAGTAACTAACATAAATACAGGATATCTTAGATATAATTATTGATACATGCATGGAAATTGTCAAACAAATATAAAAATGCATACTATTAAATTACAATACAAACATTTAAATGTATTTTGAAATATGCATGTACTAAATACACTAAATTATAATAAAAATCATAAATACAGAACAGATACATGATGAATTAGAAAAAAATTAAAAATTTTAAAAATGTTATATTGAATTGATTTGAAAGGGTGGCTGCTGCAGAGGTCCTAATTGCTTAACGATTTCCTGGAGATAGTGGCCAAGGTTATCACTGCACTGAAATCTGATCTCTACTGGTTCTTTGGTTTTTTAAAATCAGCCTAATGAGAATTTACTTTGTGTCTTATACGGAAGTAATATAATAATACATATATTTTACTTTAACCACATACTAGCATTTATATTAGCAGCCCATTACTGCAGTGTGAATAATCTAGGTAACGGATAGTTCAAAGTATCCTTATAGGCAGCCTCAATCTCCAGTGTATGTACTAAAGCCTCACTACTACGCATATACTTGGCCAACTTAAGAATTCGCCTAATTTCTTGATCTCTTACTCCATCAATAAATATGCCAACTGCATGTTGAAATTCCATTGGTGCATCAGGATAGGTTAGATGGGCTAATCTTTCTACCGCAGCCTCGAACTCCTGGACTCTTTCTCCACCTCGTTGTCTGCGTGATTTGAGCTGAGCCTGATATACTTGGGCGAGATGTTGGTCGCCATATCTTAGTTCTAACGCTGCCTCCAAAATGCTAAAGTTTTGTTGCTGTGCGGCAGGAATTGTTTGGAGCAGGTCTAATGCTTGGCCCCTTAGTGCTAATACTAATGCTGTTGCTTTTTCCTCATCGTTCCAGTTATTTGAACGTGCAGCTGCCTCAAATTGTCTCTTATAAGTTGATCATGAACTTTGACCGTCGAAGGAAGGTAGTTGTAACCTAGCACCAGACGACAGTACTAACTGGCCACCCTTTCTTAATTGTTGTTCTAGTCGGGCTACTTCTTCCTTAACGTCAGTTATTTCTCCTTCAAACTTTCCTCTAAATTCACTTACTTCTTCTTTAACTTCACTAACTTGTCCTTCAGCTTCACAGACTTTCCCTGCTACTTCAGTGACTTTTTTGATAACATCTCCTTTAAATTTTTTAGTGAGGGAGAAAATAGCTGCCTGCTATTCATCTAGGCTTCTTCTCTCTCCTCGACTCTCCACTTTTCTTGATCTTCAAACATTTTTCTTAATTCTTCCTGACGTTTTCTTTCTTATTCTTCTTTTTCTTCCTGCCGTCTTATTTCCAGGTCTTCCATCATTTTTATCAAGTCTTCTTTTTCTTCCTGGCGTTTTCTCTCTTGTTCTTCTTTTTCTTCCTGTCGTCTTCTCTCTTGTTCTTCTTTGTCCTCTTGTCGCCTTCTTTCTTGATCGTTCATCCGTTCTAACAACGCTGCTGGCAAGTGAAAAATAGTCAGCTTTAGAGCAACAAGAGGATGCCCGCAGAGTGGGGTTCTTTCCCCCCTTTTGTGGTCATTTCTTGTGGACGACTTACTGGCTATTCTAACACTGTGGGAGGTTGAGGTTCTAGCATATGCAGATGATCTAGTCATACTAGTCAGAGAAACTCTGAAGGAGTAATATCTAATACTCTTCAAGAGACACTGAATGCAGTGGGTAACTGGTGTGACAGGGAACAGGTGTCTGTAAACCCTCAAAAAACATTAATAGTACCATTCACTTAGAAAAGGAAGCTGGATGACTTACGACCGTCTTCCTTAATGGGTGAAACTATTGCATTTGCGGAGGAGGTGAAATATCTAGGAATCACTGTGGATAAATCACTTAATTGGAACTCCCATCTGGTAAAGGTAATCCACAAAGCAAAGCTGTCCTTATGGTCATGTCGTCGTATTTGTGGTAAATCCTGGGGCATGGGTCCCCAACAAATTTACTGGATCTATGTCACTGTCATCAGACTAATGATAACATACGGATCCATCGTTTGGTGGCCGAAAGGATTACAACGGACGGAGAAAGCCAAACTCTCTAGATTACAGAGATTAGCATGTTCGACCGTAATGGGGGCAATTAACACCACACCGTCAGCTACAATGGAAATCATCCTGAACTTACACCCTTTTCATATATATTCGGAGAGAGAGGCAAGGTGGGCACCATATAGACTGCAACAAGCAGCCATTAATATGCCACAGACTAGTATCATCGAGCGAAACAGGTTGCTGGATGACATAGAGAGTCACAGCATCCTGGGAATGCCCTCAGATACTATGCATACCATGACCAACTAAGGGCTGACCTTCAACATCCTTTTTCCGGAAAGAGATAAGTGGGATCGGAATAAAACTGACCTACTGAGGGCAGACAGTTGCTGGTTTACAGACGGCTCCAAAACTCGTGAGGGAACGGGAGCCGGAGTACATAGCTACAAACCAAGGGTGAGGATATCCTCAAGCCTAGGTACTAATGTAACTATTTTTCAGGCCGAGGTGCATGCCATTGAACTGTGTGTGCGAAGGCTTTAATGTATGCATTTTACACGTAGATCAATTAAATTTTTTTTTCAGATAGCCAAGCAGCTATAAAAGCTCTTGGCTCCTACCGCTGTAACTCCAAAACGGTATAGAACTATCAGAAGGCTCTAAATCTTTTGAGCAAAAATAACACAGTGACTCTGGTGTGGATACCCGACCCCTCTGGTATGGAAGGTAACGAAATAGCCGACTCCTTGGCCAGAGAAAGAGCAGGATCACAATTCATCGGATCAGAACCGATACTTGGCATATCTTCAAGTACTGCTAAGATGGCTATCTCAACCTGGGCTGAGAGGAAAACTCTCCAGTATTTGGCAAGGGTTACCAGGATTAGTTCATTCGAAGGCGTTTATAAATTACTCTTTCAAATCAAGAACTAAGAAACTTTTAAAGTTAAACAGGGTAAACTTGAAAACTCTGACAGGCCTATATACCGGGCACTGCCGACTAAACTATCATCTGCATAAACTCGGCTTAGCGGAAAACGCTGAGTGCCATCTATGCTTGGAGGATGATGAGAAGGCAGACCACGTCTTATGCACCTGTCCCGCTGTGGAGAGGATCCGATTTTCAATATTTGGCAAAGGGTAACTTCTGCCAGAGGATCTGGACACATTCTCACCCAATAAAGTTATCAGTTTCATTAAGAGACTGAACTTATTGGGTGAAATTTAATTAGGCGTGAGCCACAATAGGCCTGCTGATGGCCGCAGTGGAGGGTCTACTGAGACCCACTCACAACAAACTTAACCTAACCCGAACCCTAGTTTATCATTCTATACATATAATAGGATGTATACAGGGTGTTCTAACATAAATGGCATTCTAAATAGGTATTTTACTATCGAAGAAGAAACAATCGTAATGGAAGAGAATAGCCCTTATTAAAAATACAAACCACTTAACGGATGGTCAACATAAATTTAAGGATTCCAAACAATTTATATACAGGGTGTTCCATAATTAAGTGCCTCTATTCAAGAGGGGAATAGAACTATAAAAAATAATTTGAGTTTTGTATATAAACATTTGCCTTAAATCAGTTTATAAATAAAAGTGCGGAATTATTTTTGTAGAGGTATGTAGTTACATATCGATTATTGTATACCCATCCTGCATTGCAATATTTAAGTTCAAATAACTTTAAAACAACAGCTTATATCGACATTTAGTAAGATGACCTCTTTTATTCCGTTTTTAACACTACCGTTTCTTTCCTCTATAAATGTGTAAAAAATAAGACGAGTTATGGTAAAAATTCACCCCCACCCCTTTTGCTATTACTCCAACAAATCATGATGTGTAGATAAATTTTAACAAAATATGTAACATTATAAAATTAATCATGGTCCAAATTTACTTTTTTGCAACTTAAAACATTTCGAATTTATTAGCAAATAACTATATTGTACTTACCCCCTTTAAGGGATTGTGGCTTCCTTATGAACTGGCTTAAGGCAACTGTTTATATACAAAACTCAACTTATTTTTTATAGTCCCATTACCCCCTTGAAAGAAGGTATTTAATTATGGGACACCCTGTATATGCTTTAACTTTATTTAACTCTTTCACCCTGTAACTGGCTCGCAAATAATAGAACCCCAAGATACGTTGTGTTAAAAATAATCGCTTATATATTGCTTTACATAAATCTAATAACAACCCGTCGCCGCCTGGCTGAAATTATCAGTGTTGAATTAAAAAATATGGATTTACAAAACGAAAGCACCAATAATCATTTAAAAACTTACTAAACTTTTAATAAATTGACTAATTTGTAATTTGTCTACAACATTCACATTTTAAAATGTGTTCTTTAATATCTTTAAAAATTATTCAAAATAGATGCAGAAGAGCATTCGCCTAATTGTAAATACAAAACTAAAGATTTTATTTTTTTATTCGTATTTATACTTTTAATTTATATTCGTAAAATTACTTCATTAATGGTTCTTGTTTTTTCAAAACAATACCTAACTTCTATACTAAATTCAATATGTTTTATGCTTGCGATAATATAACAGTTTTTTACATAGCTTTCGACATAACGAGGAAAAGAATAATACTTTTTCATTACTACAATAACTTTTACTTGTACACCCTTTACATGAGAAAACCATTTCCCCTCGTTTCTTATCGTTCCCCATTTTAAAATAAAATAAAATGCATACAATTGTCACAGTAAACCAATTACGTGTAAAGCTACATCACGAGTTATTTTTTGTCTCGCTGATAATATACACGCAACTCTAACGGCCACTACTACACTGATGCTTTTCATTATAACGGGTCAATTTAACCATTCTTAAAGGTTCCCGGCGGCGAGGCCTTGCAATAAGGAGAAATAACCTACCTGGTTATAATGTGGTCGGCGTATTATCGACAACACGCTGTGACTCTTGAAACAGGTAGGAATAATTCGTATGGAACGTGTTTTGGTCCATGGTCCTCAGTCACATTTTAAAGATTTTTTTAATAGCCATAATCTATCCTATCTATACTGTGTTGCTTGATGATATTACTTCACTGTTAGATTTAGGGTGACATGTTGAAATCTTATCCGGCTGCTATGTATCAAATTTTCGATATTAATGCCTTACCTGATATTACATAATTCACTAAAATCTTTTATACACGCCGATTAGTTTTATCGATACAGCTTGAGGTTGACCCTTCACGGGAAACGAGTTGCTTAGCAGCGTTATACACGGCAGAGTTGATTTACCAGATGTCTGCACGTTTGGAAGTTCCACGTCAATGACTGCATCCATTCTTGCTACGTCTTGTAGCTTTAGGGTAGCTCTGTTGTTAAGGCTGACCGCCGTCCTTAAATCTACTTCGATATACTTTACGAGATGTTCCCCATCAACTATTAATTACCGCGGTAGATGTGCGACTGCCACTTCTTCCACCTGACGGGGTGTCGTTACATAACATGTCCTGCGTAAGGAGGATACTTGAGAAAAGGCGTAATGCTAGTGATTGTATTTCGCATCAAAGTGCATGCAATCACATCGCATATTCGTAAGTTCACTGCTCTCGTAGCAGGTCAGCAAGCCATCACGTAGTTTCCTCGCTCACGTGCAATGGTATTGTGATGATTTATTCGGACCGTCTGGTAAGGTTCCTCCCATCTCTCGCTAATCCTTATCCGACTGGGCTCGATTGTAAGAAGCCAGAGTTTTTGAGTCATCAAGATGGTTAGTTCTGAGGACCCACGACTGACTTCTGTCAAGCAGTGGATCTACCTGTCCAGATTGCACCGCACCGCGTTGTGGTTGCTGGTCCGGTTCTGTATCATACATAAGCGATCCCAGAGCTAAACGGCGGAGTATGCTATTAGTATGAGGCACCTCTAGATTCATTACACGATATGAGTAGATTAGTGTGTTAATTTCACCACTGTAATAGACAATGAATCTTTCAATATCAGACTTTAGCTAGGATAACCTTAAAAAGCCCATAAATCCAGCGTTATAATGTTATTATAGACGACACCAACCAGCAGGGGCTTCTTAAGGAGCTATATGAACAGACTGCAATGTTCAGCAGACTTAAGAGTCTTATATACCCTATTAAATCATAATTCTCGATTATCTCGTTTGAAACTTATCCGATTTGAGTGCGATTTTTACAAGATTTTTCAAAAATATGTATAAAATGTCGCAATGTAATTTTTTTTTTTAGAGTCGTCAAAAAATTTTCGCATGCATTTTAAATATTTTGTATCCAAATTTTTTAACATTCCGACATTAGTCACTGTTTGTAACGTTTATATTCATGTGACCCAACTCTTGGATTAGTTGAAAATAAATTTATTAGAAAACTAAAAACTGCATATCTATATTCCGATAATAGCTGCCATCTCGCATGATATTTCGGAAACATGGATGCACTTGCATACACTGGACTCGTTTGCGGGAGGGGGAATCGGGCGCTTAGGAACCACGTTGCGATTTTCGTAAACAACAGTGGCGTGTGTATTCTAGAGATATCTCAAATTTACTTATTTGTTATAAAGTGGGTACACTTGATTTCAATAAAAACTGGTACACTTTCTTTTAGCTATGTAAATCATTCGATCTTTGATTGATATTAATAATCTTACAAATGTCACTTTGACGTTAATCAGTGGCGTCATTATTAAAAATGGTTCGACATCTGACAGATATTCAAAAAATTACGAATTGTTTCTAAAACTGAAGATGGTTGGTCCATAAGAAGACTTGCTGCTGAATACATTGTGAGTAAAACCACGATAATGACTGTTAAAAAACAATGGGAAACCAACCAAACGGTATCCCGTAAAGTTGGTTCCGGTAGGCCCAGAAAGAGCAATAATCAAGAAGATGAAAATCTTATAAATTACCTAATAGAAAACGCTTTTCAGACTGCAGTAAATGCAATTTCAGAGACAAATTTCCCTGCTTCGGTATCTACTGCTTGCAGAAGAATAAAACTACAAAGCGACTTGAAGAGTTGTTCAGCGGCTAAAAAATACAAACTTTCAGAAGAAAAGAAGCAGGGTAGGATTATTTTTGCACTCAACTATATAATCAATGATGAAAACTTCTGTGGACAAGTTGTCTTTTCTAACGTAACGATGGACATGTTCGCGTATATAGGCCTCCTTCCACTAGATACGACGAAAAATATACTTTCGATCCAAAATATTAGGAAGGTTTTCAGTCAATGTCTGGGCTTGGATGAGCCTAAATGGGTTAGGTGTGTGTTGGAACAGTGGTGGTCATCTCAATTCCATTAAATATTGAAATATTAGACAATATTATGTTGCCGTCAGTAATAGAGGTGTTTCCGGAAAATAATTTTATTTTCCAACAAGACAACTGCTCCATACATACGGCCCATCGTGTCAGGCAATGGTTTCTTAATAAAAATATAGAGTTATTACCGTGGCCATCTAAAAGTCCGGATTTAAATCCAATTGAAAATGTATGGGGACTAATGGTGAAACATATAAGAAAATTAAATAACCATCCAAATATTGCCCAAGAATTGGAAGGGATAATTGAAGACGCTTGGGAGAACTTGCCGCAAGAAGTTGAAGTTGCATTGTTTACATTTTTTTTAATCTCAAGTGGTATTTTTGTGTTCTTATTTTAAAAATAGAATTATCATTATTCAGTTAGTATTTTAATTACAACCATTAGTAGAATTATCTGTAACAAATATTATTTTTTTAAACAATAATATGGCAGGCTTGAAAATGTTTTGAAAAAGTAATTTTCTAATTATTTTTTAAAATTCCATTTGAATAAAATAAAAAGAGAAAGTTTAAAAACACAAAGAAAACCGATCTCCTCCAAAAAACTCAGGTCCGGGGTAAATCACTTCTTCTCCACCCCCTCTCGACATGCCTGGCCAACCCTATTTACAGACATATGCACACAACTAAACTATTAAGATTTTCGATTATAAGAGTTGTACCAGTTTTTTTTTTAAATCAAGTGTACACCTAAGTAGACGTGTTATTGAAAGTGATTATTAGTGCAGTGAGAGAACAATGGGAAAAATAAAAACATATCATAAGCGTAAATACCCTAGCAGAAAACCGAAAAATCGAACATTAGCCCAAAAGAGAAAATATAAAAAGTAAGTACTAGTGAAAATTGAATTTTTTTCGTAAATTAATAAAAGTAATAATTTTCTTTTATTTCCGGTAATTTCTGTAGAGAGACTAATATAAATGAAAGTTTTCCCATTTTGCCGTCTCTAAATATTGATATGGAGAATGAAAGGCTCAATGAAAGGTGAATATGATAATTTTTATTTTTGATTTATTTTAAGCGCAGTAACCTCATGTACAGGGTGATCATTTTAAGTGCACCTTACTCGATTTTTCTGCTGTATTTTTAACCTAGGAAAAAACTTCAAAAATTATACTTATGTGCTTTTTTCTAAGGAATCCGAAAATTAAAAACAATTGAATGTCAAATAAAAAGAAAACGCCGAAAAACTGAAAAATAAAAAAATTACACTCCGCATTAATATGCGGAAATGGACATATGACATTCCGAATACTGATTAAATATGCGCGTCACATACATATCGTTTACTTCCGGTTTGACCGGAAATTGCCTTAATTTTTTTTATTCTTAATGATATATCCTGTATATTCAGTTCAATTTAAAAAAATTTCTTTCTGAATTCAGCTATATATAGATAACATCATCATAATCTTTCATATTTGATAAAAATATTGGAGTTTAAATTTAAAATAACACAAATATATTTTTCATATTATTTCATCGCCTTTTCCATTCTGAGCTGAATGATATGACACACATTGATACTTCCTTTTATAGGAAAAATTTTTAAAATAATACTATGCATTAATAAGAAACGGTAAAATGGAAATTTTTTTTGCAGATTAACGATTTAATTGTTTTGTTGTTTAGTTCTTTAGCTATTTTTAAACAAAGTAAATAAAATAATTTCGGTTTTTTTTTATTGTTTTTACATATTAATTGCAGGACAAGGACGCATGAAGGGTAAGGTTAGCTACTGCTTAGCTTATAAGCTTGACGCAATACAACTTTTTCGTCGGTTTATGTCGTACGAAACCTCTAGTACTCCGCCTCTGATAATTCAACATCACCCGATCTGAAATATTCCACTATGTCGTTCTGTAACTAGAACATCGGCCACCCTCGACATTCGCCGCGATAATTTCGGTTTGGCTGTATATATGCACCGTGGGCTGCGCGGGGTGTGGTAAAATCGAGACTATATTTCACTTGCATCTGATATAGACTGTTAACTTAGGCTTTCAAGAAATGTGTATGTGTAAGTCGCGAGGAATAGCTGACCTATTTTATTTTATTATTATTATTATATCATACAATTTATTTCATTTCATTTTGTCACATCTACCGAGTAACAAGAAGCCGTAGTTATCAGAGAGAGCATGAGGATGGCAGATGTAACTCTACCAAAACGTCGCTTAAGCAACTACGCTCCCTCTAAGGAATTTAAATTTCTATAAACTAATATGGCACAAATTAATAAAATACAACCAATATTCATAAAAACATTTTATTCAACAATGTCACGGGAGTAATTTCATGTTAATCTAAAGTTTATACGAGATAATTTGTAAATCATGTAAAAGGGAATTCATCAAAGAAACGAATATATCTAATGTTTGTTGGAAACTCTTTACTAACCGTACATTTATAACACGTGAAACTTCCATATTTCAGTGTTTTAGTAGAGACATATTTTCGTGTTAACATCTATCAAATGAAAACAACATGAATTTTGAAAGTGACAAATATCTCTGAGGAGATAGGAGTGTAAAGTAGTATGTGATATTAGGGTTATACAATGCAGATTTTTCTCAAAGTAAGAACTAACATAAATAAAGCAAAACGCATATAGATACTAAATATTTTAAGGTAATGTTTTCAGAATCGTATTGGCTACAAAATAGAGACATATTGCTAGCTGGGGGAGATACCTGGAGACAGACTTGTAATTTGACATATGCCTGGATTCCGTAGGTTTCACATTCCACTCACCTTGCCTCGATATGCTTAGCATGCTGATATCTTGTTAAATGACAGCCATATCCTTCCGAAAAAAGACATCTTTTATTTGCTTGACAAATACGCTCGATATTTATATGTGTACAAGACCCTATTCGGAATACCGCTTAAATTTTAATATTAAAAAGGCACATTCTTTATAAAGTTCACCATGGGATCATTTTGTTTCTTAAAATAATATTTAAAAGAATGCAATATACATCCAAGCACATTTATTACTACATTTAATTGAAACAAACAATTACTGACTTATTAATCAATATCAACAAATTTTATTTGCTTTTAAAACTTCTTATATATATATATATATATATATATATATATATATATATATATATATATATATATATATATATATATATATATATATATATATATATATATATGTTAAATTCGTTTTCCGGGTATACTCCCGCGTAGGTGATAGGCCTGAAAACAACAATATATAAATATAAATATATATATATATATATATATATATATATATATATATATATATATATATATATATATATATATATATATATATATATATATATATATATATATATATATATATATATATATATATATATATATATATATATATATATATATATGTTCCTAGTCCTAATTTCAAATATTTATTGTCACTACATTAAACCAAATTTAGACAGAAGTAAATATTTATCAAACCGGGTACAATATGTCTCAAGAAACGTGAACTATACACAAGCCGAGTCGTCTAAATTAAATATTGATACGGGAGTACCTCAAGGTAGTATTCTAGGTCCTCTACTTTTCATCATTTTCGTAAATGACATAGCTTCTAATGTCAGTCATCAACATCTAACTTTATTTGCCAGGCTAAATTATTGTATTTTGTGCTGGGGCAATGATACTGCCGTTTCAGACCTTCTTATTATACAAAAAAGAATTATCAGAATCATTTCTAATGTGCCTATTCAAACTCCGTGTAAAGAATTATTTAAGAACCTACGTATATTGACGGTGTCATCGTTGTATATTTTTGCGTGCTGTGTTTATGTAAAAAAAAACACAAATCAGTTCCCTCGTGTAAAGTCAAAAACTTTTATAAAACACGGCAGACAGAAAACTTGTTCATTGATTCTTGTCGATTAGTTGAAACTTCCAAGGAACCTCATATTATGTCATCCAAACTTTATAATCACTTACCTCTAAAATCAGTAAACAAGTTAAGTAAATTCAAAGAAAGCCTAAAGGAACTTTTAATAAAATACAGTTTTTATACTGTGTCCGAATTTGTAAACTGTGACTGGGATGTAACTATGTTTAGTTACGTCTACTGAATGATGTATTTATTTATTTATTTATCTAGTCTAGTAAGTAGTTTATATTGACAATACCCATACATGTAAACATGTCTAGTAGGTAATAATAAACATTAACACATAAAATTTAACCAAACATCTTCAGGCAGCCATTTACAGAGCATAAACATCAGAAATGATGATGTGCACCAGTTGCTATTTACTTAAACAAGTTTATAGCAGTTATTTCATAAAGAGTTCCATTGCAATAATAATCTAACAATTAATAATCTTTGTATACTGACCATATTGGGGCGATTTGTGTGACTTCCCTCATACACCTAAGATTCATTAACATACCACAATTCAAGGAATAGTTTTCCCACCCACTTGATTATAAAGCCAATATTAGTTAATTTAAAATGTTTCTTCACACGTCAATTTTAAAAAAAATTAATAATAATAATAATAATATTTATTCACCTTTTGTAATGATACAATAAGTATATATGGTAAGTCAATAAAAACAATAATAAATAAAGCAACATATAACAAAAGGTGGAGAGTTAATTATAATAAATATTAAATATCTGTCAATAAATAAATAAAATGACATAAATAAAACAACATAGATAAAATAACATAACAATACTGCTAACAATTGCAAACGAACAAATACACAAAGATACAATTTTAAAGCTGTTGACTATATTATATTAGATCTAAGAAATTCATCAATAGCATAATAGCTATTTTCTAGTAATATATTTTGAGATATTCATATTCTGAATGTTACTTGGTAATCTATTATATAATAAAATACAGTTATAACGAAGTGACTCTTTAAAAGTTGTTGTTCTATGTAAGGGAATCGATAATATGGTTTTGTTCTGCGTATTGTATTCATGATGTTCTGAGTGACCTTCAAAAGTGCTCATATTGCTTTTGACATACATTAAACATTTGAACATGTAAATACTTGGTACTGTTAGGATTTTTTTGTCTATAAAAATACTTTTGCAGCTCGCCATATAATCTAAGTTAAACAATAAACGCAGTATTCTTTTTTGTAAAACAAATACCCTATTTGCTTTAGGCGATCGACCTCAAATAGATATATTAAGTGACAAATGTGAATACGCTAAAGCATAGTACACACTGATGAGTCCTAATTCATTTAATGTATCTTTAAGTTGCAATATAGCAAAATAAGCTTGATTCAGCTTGCTGCATATGTAATCGATATGATGTTCCCATGATAAGGTGCTATCCACTAAAATGCCTAGAAACTTTGTGCAATCACTTAATGATAAGCCAGGTAGGGTAATAGGGTGTCTAAGAAATTTTTAAATACCGTTTTATTCTTATTCAGTATTAGTCTGTTTCGATTACACCATATACTCATGTTCTCCATAACAGTTTGAACTCTGTTTTCAAGTTCATCAGGACTAGTCGCAGTTACTGTGATAGTGGTGTCATCCGCATACATGATGGTAGATCCAAGTTTGATAAATTTAGGCAAATCGTTTATATAAACTGAAAACAATAGCGAACCTAGTACAGATCCCTGAGGAACTCTTAAACTAACATCTAATATATCGGACTTTACTTTATTGCATTTGACGCTAAGAGTCCTGTTTTGCATATAAGAGATCAGACAATTCAGTATATTATCCCTAATGCCTATCGCCTCTAATGTACCTATTAAAATATCTTTATCCACAGAGTCAAAAGCTTTAGAGAGGTCAAATAGGATCGTTATAACATACTTTCCATCGTCTAATTCCTTATAGATAAACTCAAACATTTTTGCAGATGCACTCTCTATCGATCTACCCTTTCTCATAAATATTCCTTTTAAAATATAAAAATAAAATAAACCTAAATAAAATAATAGCTACAACTCTATAGATTTTCCCAGACTGGGTAGACTTATCGAGCATCATTTATCTAGGGTATTCATTCGTAGAGTAGTTGAAGTAGAATAGATATTTTAAAAGCTGTACAAGCAATGTTTTAAGAAAATTGAATCATAAAATCTTAGGTGTATAGTTCAGTAGTTTCACCTTAACAAGTTTTAAGTACTGATTTTCAAGTTAATATCATCGATCAGTATCTCCGTTCTATTCTGATAGAAGTTCAAACAAGCCTTATTTTATAGCTTTAGACAGGGCAATAAAATTGAGCTTTAATTCAGTTTTAATATTTAATTAGAAGGATCAATTGGACCTCCTAGTCAAGCACTATAATTACCTTTACCTGTAAAGGTTAACAAATGTTTGTAATACAAAACATGCAATTTTCAATTATTCAACAATTTAGTTATAAAAGGGTATTCAAACTTCACTAACATGAAATCAAAAACCCTGCTATTGTTAATTTAATTGGTAATCTAATACAACTGTAAAAAAGCCAGGTGTATTGGATTTATATAATGTATTTAACTGATCTTTCTGATCCGAACAGACATTTCCTTAACTTTTGTAATTTAAATTGCCAACTCAATGTAGATGTAACGTATTTAATGGACGTCATAAAGTTATTGGAACAAGCTGGACTTCCTAATATCCCCCGTGGAAAATAAATTTGTCAATGAAAGGACAACCAACTTTTATGAATTTTGTGTATATTATCTACTATAATATTAATAGGTAGACTATAAATTAATAAAATTGAACAAAGAAAGTTTTTTAAATGATGTGTTCCCTCATCACTATAACAACATAAAAGAACCTATTGGTTAAATTTTTAAAACCACGATAAAGAAAAGTAATTTTACAAAATGTGTATGTATATTAAGACACCCCCACATTCCAACATGTTTTCAACCATCCTCACATAAATTCTTAATATTGCTAAGCAATCTTAGTAACCAATGTTTCGAATTTGTTAACCATCCTCAGATACATCCTTAAAATTACATGTAATGACGATATTTGGTGTCATTTTTTGGTTAATAATTATTGATTAGAAAGTAACTAATGAAACATTCGGTATTCCAAAAATATATTCAAGAAAATAATTAGAGATCTATACGCTCTGACTGCCGACACAGAACAAATCATCTTTGTTATCTCTTATATAACCATGTACCAAGTGATCTAAAAAAAATGAACACGTTAACAATGTCTAAGAAATTCTTTAAAAAATTGATGCTTTCAAAGCGTCGCATCTTTTTCCATCAATTAATTAACCTGAAACATATAATTTAACCAAATATAATTGAAATAGATAGATTTTACCAGTTTAACTATTTATTAGGTATATCATCAACTTCTCCTTTCATCTACTCTTAAATATACTTACCTGGTAACTTACCTACAGCCCTTTTAATTCAGATTTTTCTTTATTTATTTTTCCTCAATTGTGCTTTTATTTTTATAATCTTTTTTTATATTAGATGTAATTATGTTAAGAAGAAATATGTCTATTACATTTTTTATTTGCGAATATGATGTAATTCTTGTCTCTACAAGTTCCTTTACTTTTAAGAGTAATGCTTTACTTCAGATGTTCGCGGGAGGTACAAGCTCACCACAGACTTTAATTGTTTTTGTGAGCTTATTATTTACACTAATAAGAATTGTTAGATAGTACTTATTTTGTTTTTCTTTTTTTGGGAATTTTGAATTTTTTTTTCTCTTATACAATTTAACATGTTGCTAAACAATGTATTGAAAATGTTATATTGAGATGTGTAAATAAACATTATTATTATTTCTTATATTGTGATCTATAGTAATTATATTATATAACATCCTTAGATACATGCGACATAGTAAGTGACAGCGTCTTGTACCACAGCAACATAACACAGCAAAAATTATATAGACATGATATAACAATGCTTTTCTTATATAATAACAAACCATAACATACACAACGTACAACTAACATATAACAAGTTGAAAATTAATATTACTAATTTTAGAAACATTTTATATAATACGCTTCTTTATGTAAACTGTCATATTATTTTCAAATTATTTCAACATTTTGTTTTCAATTAGATTACTGTAAAATTCATAAAAAGAGCCATTTTTAATTACAATCAACCAAGAAATGCCTCACAGATATTAAAGATTAATAGAATTAAATTGCTTTCCTAACTCTCTCCTACTAGCGCATTCTGTACTAATATACTAATTACACTAATTTTGACAGAACCCTGCGAGAAGACGTTCTGTGCTTGGGGAGCTCATTGTATCAACGGCCCTGATGGAAGGGCGCTCTGTCAGTGCCCAACATTCTGCAAACAGAAGGTGGATCCCGTCTGTGGTACTGATGGGAAGACATACTCTAATCACTGTCAGCTCCGCGTGGCTTCATGTAAAGCCCGCCTTAATACCAGAGTTAAACATGCTGGGGAATGTGGTAAGCATACTATTTTAACGTCTAAAAACTTTAACTGAAATGTTTTGCCAAAGTACTTTGTATTTAAATACTAACTTACCAACTGATCATAGGCGTCTCATACAAACAATAGTCGTATTATTTAAAATAATAATACATATGCATGTGACCTTCCATCATAAATTTTAACTACTGGACAGAAATTGTTATCCCATCCTATCCCCGGTTCTCCTTTTTAGAATTTCAACTAATAACGTATCATACGAGGTATAGGAAAATAAATTTAGCGATAATTATCAAAAACAGAAAAGTTCCATTCATTTTGTTTTTACTAAATACGTATGATATCCTTTAAACAAATAAGAAATAGATATAATGCTTAATAGTTCCTCTTTTAGGAACATACTATAACAAGATAATGTAATTCATAATTTCTGAAAAGATTAGAATTTTTCCCTTATCGCTCCTATGAAATGTTGGTTTAAAATTTTAACTACTTACAAATTCTACGTAGGAGTTCACGAAATAATACAAACAAGAAACTTATTATCAACTCAGTTTTAAGCATTTTTTTTGCAAACAAATCTATAGTGCGGTTGTATCCAGGAGTTCACCCTGTATGGTATGGTATTGGATTCATAAATAAATAACATTTCTAACTGATTAATATTAAAAGCAATTTTTTTACGCATATCGCTCAAACGTCTTTCATATTATAAGAAATATAAGACGAGATAATTCCTCTACTAGAAGCTTTATAACAAGATAATATTTTTACGAGGTCACACTCTGGGCAGTAACTATCTATTTAAGGACCAACGAGTGGAGAAAATAGTAGCTGTTTTGTCTCGAGGGAAATGAGAGACTCACATATTTGGCATTATCTCTTGAAAATATGTTCAAAACTCTAGGGATGGTCATCTCTGCACTTTTTCATTTTTGGTAATAAGATTACTCTTATTCTTTTGGTGTAAATTATTATTTCAAATCATGCTCTTATGTTTACAAACATTAAAAAAACATTAATAATGCAGATATTTAATACCACCATAATGAAAATTTTACCTTCCATTCCAACTTAAATACGAATAAAGAAATTAGAAGCCGCTTTTTCACATAATAATTATTAAAAAAGTAATATTTCCGTGAAATGAGCATACAGATCGCTGCTATAATTCATTGTCCAATCATGTTTTCCTAAGTATTACTTTTAGAAGTAGGAGAAAAACACTCTTTAATATACCCCCCTCCAACTCAATAAAATAGTTCTTTTTTTTTTAATAGTAACTGAAACTTATCAAAATATATTGTTTTTATTCGTAATCTTATACGTCAGGAGCTCCAAATTTTTTAAGAAAACTGAGGACTTATAATCTTATAAAAGTACTACCTCAATAGTACCAACCATCCACACAACATTTAATAATAACTGCACTTGCAAATTCCATCATTTGCAGCATATATCAACATTGTTCATACGCGACATGTAGAACCCCCTCCTTCCTTTACAAAAAAATCAAGCCGTTTCAAGGTAACACCAGTAATTCCCTCGGCTATATAAATTGTCTTTGTAAATTCCATGTCATCTTAATATCCTAAGGTCGCAAACAGGTTGGCGGGAGGTAAGCACTGATCAGTAAGAACTTTGTAATTTTGTATGTATATTTCATATCGCACCGCTTAGTCAATGTGACCACAATAATTAAAAGGCTAATGTTAAAAAAAATATATTTTATTTAACGCTCACCTCTCGCCAATGTGTTTCGCACATAAGGTCGCAAACACATTAGCAGGCGGTAAGCGGTGAGCGACAAGCGGTCAACGCTGAACGGTATTGTATGTATATTTCAAAAATGAATGGTGTAAAAATTGATTTCTCTGATAAGGTAAAATATCAAGTTGTAAAAATTTGCTTCTCTAATAGGGTAAAATATGTAGGTGTAATCGTAGACTAAATATTTGAAACAAATATGTCGACAGGGTTATTTAAAGAGTAACAGCCGCCCTCTGTGCTGCAGGCTCTTCGGTAAAACTTGGGGCCTAAAACCAAAAATTATCAAATGGTCATACTTCAGAGTTATCAGACCCATTGTCACCTGTGCATCACAAGTATGGAGGCAAAAAGTAAGACAAAGAAAAAGCCCAAAACAAGTTACTAAAAGTGTAATGGTTAGCGTGTCTGGGAATCACAGGAGCAATGAGAACCTGTCCAACAGCAGTGATGGAAGACTTACTTGACCTGCCCTCTTTATATGTGCGTGTAAAAAAAGAAAGGAGTCCTCAGCGCTCAAACATTGCATCCAGGAAATTTAAATCAGGATATCTGGTGGTTGGACATCTGAATATTCGGAATGAATTTAAATTAGTCTCAATGATCAAAAAAAAAATGACAAAATGCCAGTGAGATTAGAATTTGAGCGGATATTTGAAGTGGTAATAACTGATCGCCAAATACGGATCTCTGGAGGACTCAAATTTGAAAACAAATCCTTTATCTGGTATACAGAAGGATCAAAGATGGAGGAAGGAATAGGGGTAAGAATAGATGGTCCGAGATGCAAGCTATCAAGAGACTTACTCCCACCATCTTTCAGGTGGAAATACTAGCAGGCCTTCTCACAGGGCATTGTCCACTGTGATACCATCTCAAAAAAAATTGGCAAAGCTGAAAGCGACACGTGTCGCTTCCGTACAGGTGAAGCGGAAACCGCGGAATTAATACTTTGCTCATGCAAAATCCGCCAAAGGTTAGGACATTTGGAGCAGGTATCTTCAACATCTGCCGAAGTGGAAAACATAGCCCTCAGAAAAGTTTTAGGTTTCATTAGAAGTCTAGAAATGGATGGTACACATGGACATAAGGGTTGTTACAAAAGATCTTTTTAGATTGCTGTGAGGGAAGACCATTAGGGCCTTAACGACCCACTGGCAATCTAATCTAAATGTATATATCATAGCACACCGCTTAATTAATGTGAACACAATCATTGAACGACTAATTTTAAAAATATTCAAATTGAAACTAAGAGACTTTGTGAAGATAGAATTAATTTCCCCGAGTCGGTACACACGTATATATTCTTTCAGAATTGGTGAAAAGCAAAAAAAAATCTTGAAATCAAGATATTCTTGAAAAGTAGTTATTTTTGCAAATGCGTACCATCCGTAAAACGGAAAAACAAATCGAATGTCATTAATGGCAGCTGTTAGTTTTCGAGATACAGCCTAGTTTTAGGAAAGCACCTCCACTATCCATTTCTAATACCACAGAAAAAACGATCAAAAATGCGAAAGTATCTGTTTACAAAAACTGTTTGCCTATTTTTGCACTCCATTTAAACTCAAAATATTTTTTGTGTTGGTAGTTCTGAATATTAATTTTGGTTTAAATTGTTTCCCAATATTTTTATGATTTTTGTAAGAATTACAATTTGATAGTAAAATAATCATTTAATAAATCATTGATCTTTAAAACAAAAAAGAGTTTTTCGTAAAACAGAAATTTAACAAGACATTCGTGTGTGCACCATTATGTAAAAATTGTTCATCAGTTAAATATAGCGATAGTATATAAACTATGGCATTAATTTATTAAGAATTTTCATGTCTACTATAAGCTTAATGAGTGAGAACTTTACAGTAGTGCTTTTGATAAACTTGAATGCTTTCGATCGACCCTGACTTAATAATTAACTTAGTTTGGGTAATTTAAATACAGTGTTATTTCTTTAATCAGTCCCCTTTCTCGATATTTTCTTGCTTGTTTTTGTTCTAGCCATAAATTATAACTAGATTAAAGTTTCAATTTGAGAGAAATTTATGCAAAAAAAAATATGAAAATTGAATGCTAACTTAATTGAATCTAATTTATTTTGTAAATTTTTACGTAAACAATATGGTTGTGTTAATCATATATACCAACCTAAATATTTAGGTATTTTTTTTCCGATATGATTTATCCAACCATCAGAAAAAAAAAATTGTTACTTATTATTATTAAGTGATTGGCGTGATTTCATATTTACAGCTATCTGCTTGAGTGTCTGAACACAATTTGCTTTGCATTGCTAATATAACATATAACCTAATTGTGGACATCAAAGTCTCCCAATATCATCATTTCGGCATTTTGATTTTTTTTTAAAGAAAGTCGACTTTTGTGTTGCTATTTTGAGATTTAACAACAACCACAATAGACATCTTTCGCTTTCGCTTTTAATAAAAAAGTGTAAATGGGTAAAAGTGTTAAGGTTAATAGTCAATAAACCAACACAATACTTCAGTAAATGCCCTCGCAAGATCGTGACCAGTGTATCCAATCTACATGCTCGTGCCTTTTCAATGACGAATTGGTAGTACAAGCACATCGAGATTATTCGACAACTGATGATGTAGACTCCCATAGTGTTACCATTGAGTTTGTGTTAATGTATTATTTGGCGGTCAGCTTAAAGGTACTATCCTTGACCATTGAGGAAGCCAGAATATAATTCATGACATCACTTAAAACACGATCCATTTATTTATAACCGTAAATATCGACCAGGCACCGAAACATTGAGTAGTCCTCGGCATAGCCATTTCAAGACGCCTGTAGTGCAATGCAATGCAATATTTCAACGGGAGATGGAAATAAACCTTCTGTCACCTATACTTGAATTGCTTCCTCTTTATGAATGAGGATTTAGTAAAAACTGGTTTGGTGAATGTTTTATTTCGTAAAAGTCAAATTGTCTTCTGTTAAATCGCGTCTATCGTATACCGAAAGCAGAGTTGGGTAATGAAGTGTATTTTTTGATCATGTATGTATTGTAAACGTAATTGAGGGCTCCAAAACAAGAACTAGATGTCTCCACTTCTTCTGTAAACTAATATTATTCGAGAAATGAGCACAAAAAAATTCTTTAAAACTTATAAAAGACCTAAGTACCTTTGTTGTATGTTTCTTCCTGTGAATTCAATTTTTGCCAGTGCAAGAACCAATTATCTCTAGGAGATTATTTGGTCTTATATTACAAAGTTATTTCGATATTTAAATTTACAGGGCAAAACCGCGATATATCCAGAAGATACTTGGTTCCTGCACTTGCAAAGTTGCTTTATCCAGATAAAAATACCAATCCCGTACCAAAATCAGGTATCTCTATTTTTGTAAATACGTTTTTTGCTTCTGCTTAAAATCATTGTAAATGGATATCTGCCTTTTGCTTTCGAAGTCTCAATTGGATAAAAGGTTGGAAAATATATTACACTGTACTTAAATAGCGCTTATACATCGTGTTCCCATGTACCACACGCCCCATTTAGGACAGTCCACACTGTCCGTTTCTACACTGAAAAGTATATGGCACTAGTCCCTACTTTGTGTCGGTGTCATTAATGAACACTCTTTCTCTAATTGATGTTTTAAAAATAACTAGAACATTCATCTCTAAAAAGTTTACAATGTAACTATTAGAAAAAGGTTTAACATATTCTCCTAATGTATATAACAAACAAGATATAGAGTTATTGGCAGTCGATACAGAATTAGCATTAAACTCATTAACTAATACCGAAATTGAAGACAGATTTAGCATCGCTAATTTATTTAATAACATAGAAATTTGTAAAAATAACAGAAACGAAATAGCAACTATAAAAAATATAAAAACTATAATTCAAGAAAATAATTCAATTCTTTGTAAAGCAGACAAAGGCAACACGACAACAATTTTAACCGAAAATGAATATAACACAAAAATATTTTCTATTCTAAACACTAATGAAATAATAAAATTAAACCGTGACCCAACTAATAAATATCAAGTCGACATCATAAAAACCTTAAAGCAGTGTACATCAGTCATACCACCAGAACAAACATATAAATTTAAAATAATGAACCCCTCACATCCATAGTTCTACGGACTACCCAAAATACATAAAGAAGACAACCCTCTTAGACCAGTTGTATTCTACATAAATGCCCCATCCTATAAACTTTGCAAGGAATTAAATAATTTACTACCTGCTCCCATAAATTTTGAATCGAGATATTCAATCAAAAATTCCTTTCAATTCATAGAAAAAGTTAAAAACCTAACAATTCCTAGAAATGCGAAATTAGTATCTTTTGATGTGAAAAGTCTTTTTACTTCAATTCCACTACAAGCTTTATTTAATATAATAGACCAACTTATAAATAATTCAGATATAAGCGCAGAAAAGAAAAAAGAGTTAAATATCATTATTAAAAATTGCACTAACCAAAATTATTTTAAATTCAACGGAGAAATTTATAAGTTGTTAGACGGATTACCGATGGGTTCACCAATCTCTCCTTTATTAACCGAAATTTTCATGTCAGATTTTGAAAATAAATTATTCAACACCAAAAACATTTTAATAGAAAATGTGTTCTTTTGGATACGCTATGTAGATGATGTATTTTGCATTTGGAAAGGTACGGAAAGACAGTTAAAACAATTTCTAAATTTACTTAACTCCTTTAATGAAAAAATTCAGTTCACGTTAGAAAAAGAAAATGAAAACGGTTTAAACTTTTTTAGACGTCAACATAAAAAATCATAATTGTTGTTTAGAATTCGATATCTACCGTAAACCTACCTGTACAGATACAGTAATACACAATAGTTCTAACCAGTCTTTCCAAATAAAAATGTCATCGTTTCATAGTTTTGTTCACCGTCTGCTAACCTTTCCTTTAAGTCCAAACAATTTTGAAAAAGAAGTCAACACAATAAAACAAATAGCAAGGAATAATGGATACAAAGAAAGTATCATAGATAATTTAATAAAAACAAAACAAAAGAAAAATATGTATAAGGAGTTTTATGCTGGTTCTGTACAAGACGCCAATATCATCCATAAATGTATTAATTATAGACCTGGAATTAGTGATAAAGTCAGCAATAAATTAAGTAAATTAGGTTGCAAAACAATATCTGTAAATAAAAATAACCTAGGAAAAATGTTAATAAACAATAAGGATAAAACAGAAAAACTACAAAAGACAGGAGTGTATGAACTAAAATGTAGTGACTGCGATGCTATATACATTGGCCAGACCGGACGTAACATAAAAAAGCGACTTGAAGAGCATAAAAAAGTCTATTGTAAACAACGTATATAGCACCGGCATGTCAACACACTGTATAGAAAACAATCACTTTATAAATATGGATAATGTAGAATTACTTCATTCCGAAAAGAAAAGTAAAAAATTAAGACTTACTTAGAAATATTAGAAATTAAGAAAGCTTCCAAAAAATAAAAAAACGATTACAAATGAACAACAAATATTCGCAGGTCACCACATTTTAGATAAAGTAATTTAACTTTTCTAAAAAATTACACATCTTTCAAACCATTTTTATTAGTATAAGTTGCCAGATGTAACATTCAATTAGTACCTCTCATCTGTACTCTTGAAAAGGGCCTAAAAAGCCGAAACACGTGTAGAGTGAAAATACAATTTTGAAACATTTAAAAGCAAATTTTCTTTGTTTATTTAAAATATTTAATAATGTTTCGCAAGGAGCCAACCGCAGAATCAGTACAATGTGTAATTATTTATGTCTGATTTTCTTCTTGACACATCTAACAAAATGTCAATGATGTTTAATTTTAAATACAGTACAAAAATTAAATGTGCTACGACAATAAGCGGTTTCATCCTCTGTGGCAATACTTGGCCAATTTAATTGTTGGTTTTAGTTGATTTTACAAATTTTTTACCTTTCCCTTCTACTACCAAAATTATAAATCCGTTTCCTTTGGCAGCTCAAGCCAAATAAATATACAATAAAATACTACAGAAATACAATGTTAAGTTAATGTCGGTTGGTGCTTATAATTTCGATTTTCAGAAGATACTATTTTTATTCATATTTGGATATTTGTGGTAGACGATTTTAGTAATTTTTTATAAAATAACAAATATCATTTTGTTCGATTTATCTTGTAGTAACACTGAAATAAAAATATTTTCAAATAATATTTTCTTAATCTTCGTGCTAGAAGCGTTCTGTGGAGAGTTTGTGGCATTTCTGATATACCAAAAACAAATTGAATTCTTGAATACTTTCTTAAAAGACATAAACAATGTTTCAAATAATAAAATTCAATCTGACATATCAAGTCCGTGAGAACAACCGAGTGATAGCACCTGCAGTGATTCCTATGAGAAATACAAAGAAATTTTACTGACAAAGGTTAATGCAGACAAAAACAGATGTTATTTTCAAGTGCTCATCTTAAAAAGACACTTTTGTCGAATATGCTTTTGCAATATTTCTAGTATTTATTTCTTGTTTTATTTTTCTGTTATGACTTTTCAAGTGTCATCTTTATATTGTGCTTTTTGATAAGTTTAATGTTCTACCTGTCGCTATTTAAAATATACTTTATTCCTTCAGATCTTTAAAACATTAATATATTTACTGACATGATTATGCATAGTACCGGATAAAACTGAATAATAAAATAAATTTACCATTTATTCTAAAATAATTGTACAACAATATATTTCGTGAAATATACCAATTTATTGATCCTACCAGTGTTTCTCTTTTTTTCAACTCATAAATGAGTAACACTGACGTAGTTTTCCACGAAACACCAACACACTATATACTGCACTCGACGCGCATTTCGCCAACCAAGTTAGCATCATCTGGAGATGATTAAAACTTAACTTATACTAACAATCTACCCTATTAATACCTAAACTATTGTCACGGTCCGGGTGACCCACTAACCAATAAAGCGAGCTATTTGGGATAGGCCCTCTGTCACTATTCATACTATTTTTACACTTTTTTGATTTCCAAGCTTTCAAATACATCCAACTGTCTAGTATTTATTTTATTCCTAATTTATCTTAAATTGCTAATATCAATTTTATGGTTGTTCTTAAACTCATGTTGGGCAACACTAAACTTATCTGTTCTACCATATTTGATGGGCCATATGCTCTTTGAATCTAATTTGAATTGATCGTCTAGTCTGTCCAACATAATTTTGATTGCATGATTATGCATAGTACCGGAAAAAACTGAATAAAAAATAAATTTACCATTTATTCTAAAATAATTGTACAACAATATATTTCGTGAAATATACCAATTTATTGATCCTACCAAGTGTTTCTCTTTTTTTTCAACTCATAAATGAGTAACACTGACGTAGTTTTCCACGAAACACCAAAACACTATATACTGCACTCGACGCGCGTTTCGCCAACCAAGTTAGCATCATCTGGAGATGATTAAAACTTAACTTATACTAACAATCTACCCTATTAATACCTAAACTATTGTCACGGTCCGGGTGACCCACTAACCAATAAAGCGGGCTATTTGGGATAGGCCCTCTGTCACTATTCATACTATTTTTACACTTTTTGATTTCCAAGCTTTCAAATACATCCAACTGTCTAGTATTTATTTTATTCCTAATTTATCTTAAATTGCTAATATCAATTTTATGGTTGTTCTTAAACTCATGTTGGGCAACACTAAACTTATCTGTTCTACCATATTTGATGGGCCATATGCTCTTTGAATCTAATTTGAATTGATCGTCTAGTCTGTCCAACATATTTTTGATTGCAGTCCTTACAGCTAATTTCGTAAATCTCCGACTTTTCGTTTGTTTCAATTTTGTCTTCTGGATTGCCTAAAAGTTGTTGCTGTTTGTTTCCCAATGAATGAACAACTGTCATACCTACACCTTTAAAACTCTTACCAACACCACGGGTGAATCGCGGATCGAATGGAATCGATACAAATTTCGGTTTTTCTCTTTAATTTTGAAATGGAAAACAATTTTGTTTCACGCAAAGTTTATTGAGTTGAAGATATTCTTTTAATAGATCATGACTGAGATTGTTTAATTCGAGTAGATCTTTAAGGTAGTCCAAGGTCTGTGGTATCGGAACACTTGGAAATAATGAACAACCGTCAAAGGAGATCAAAATTTCACCTTCTTGATGTATTAATAATAATTAGAAATAATGAAAATAAGTTAGAATTTGACATATACAAAAAAAGATACCAGTACTCTAAGATATATCCATAAGGACTTTCACCAATATGCTCAACACAAAATAGCGAATTTTAATTTTCTAGTCCATCGTCTATTAAGCTTCCCCCTCAATAAGGAGAGGTTTGAAAAAGAAAAGACATCGATTAAGGATATGGCTGCGAGTAATGGATATTTTGTAAGTTTAATTGATAAAATAGTTAGGAAAAAAAATATAAAGACACTTCGAAATTCGTCGACCTTTCAAAATGAAAGAGAAAATCCGAAATTTGTATCGACTCAATTCGATCCTCGATTCACCCGTAGTATGTATAAGATTTTTAAAGATATAGGCATGACAGTGGTTCATTCATCGGGAAATAAACTACAACAACTTTTAGGCAATCCAAAAGACAAAATTGAAACAAACGGAAAGTCGGGGACTTACAAAATTAACTGTAAAGACTGTAATTAAAAATATGTTGGACAGCCTAGACGATCAATTCAAACTAGATTCAAAGAGCATAGGGCCCATCTCAAATATGGTAGAACAGATAAGTCTAGTGTTGCCCAACATACGTTTGAGAACAACCATAAAATAGATATTAGCAATTTAAGATTAATTTGGAATGTAAATACTAGACAGCTGGATGCATTTGAAAGCTTGGAAATCAAAAAGTATAGAAATAGTTTTAATAGTGACAAATAGCCCGCTTTATTGCTTAGTGCGTCACCGAACTGTGACAATAGTTTAGGTGTAAATAGGTAGATTGTTAGCATAAGTTTAGTTTTAATCATCTCCAGATGATGCCAACTTGGTTGACGAAATGTGCGTCGAGTCCAGTATATAGTGTTTTGGTATTTCGTGGAAAACTACGTCAGTGTTATCTTCACATCAAAGGTTTCCACTTCAGGTCATAATTGATTTATTACTTCTATGTAGAAGTTGGAACAAAAATGTGCATAATATAATTTCTGCTATAACATGCAACGGAGCTATGAGGAAAAGTGAAATGCAAGATGTTTTGTTACAGTGGGGACGCCTAG
This sequence comes from Rhamnusium bicolor, assembly GCA_029963845.1. Taxonomy (NCBI): domain Eukaryota; kingdom Metazoa; phylum Arthropoda; class Insecta; order Coleoptera; family Cerambycidae; genus Rhamnusium; species Rhamnusium bicolor. The sequence continues at coordinate 95,734 of JANEYF010001660.1, forward strand.
TACACGATTGCAAACGGACCACAGAGAATTTGCTTCGCATTGCGTTTAGTCTTATAACATATTTATTATTAGCTAGTGTATTCAGAAAGGATAAAGTAAACTTTTCTTAAGGTTACGAAGTTTTGATTTGGGCTTTCGAGATTATACGAGGGAAACGCTAAAACTATCTCAACTGAATTAGATTTTGAAGCATTTCAAACCAAGATATTGCCGTTTAAGTTTCGTTCTCATTCAAGCTCCAATGTATAATATAATATTTAAAAATTGTAACACAACATTTACTCTACAAAACATGTTTTAAAAAATATATCAAAAAAATATCTTCATTGCTACTATATTAACTCATTTTTTAACTTTAGTACCCTTTTTTACATGGCGATTTTTGACGGCCTTGGGATTTTGGAACATGGGCATTGACTATATAAAATTCAGCCGTTGACAATGAAACTTTGACAGAAGCCACAATAAGCATATTGAAACATTCTAAAACAATAAAAACTACAACTGGACATATCACCAATATTGCTTAAGGTACGTCATGGTGAACGCACTTTGCTAGGAGGGTAAAGGGTAAAGGGCCAAGGTGGATTTCTGTAACTAATATTAAATACATGTTCGTTTTGCCGCATTACTACTCAGTAAGCCTCTAACCTTTACCGTTTAAGCAAACCGCATTCACTATAAATGTACCCTTAGTCGAAGGCATAGCGGGTGTAACAGGATCACGGTTCACCCCTCCTTTCTCCATTAGTTTTGAAGATAATTGATTGAAATTAGGGATATTTTATATACATAATAAGCAGCACTTTTTGACATACAAGTGATTTATTTTTCACTTCCGGTTTCGCCGGAAGTGACACTATCTTTCGATTTTTAAATGGAACCCCCCTATATATTATTGTATTTTTGAATTCTGCATAATTTTCTGAATTCAACGATACCAAATATGTGACATTTAAAACGTCAATATTTTTTATAATAATTTTTAGTTTTCCATTTAAGTGTGCCTTGACTGTTCCGATTTATTCTAAATGACCATCATTGTAATGCTTGAAAAATTGACATCCCGTCAAAAATACTAAATTACGTGATTTATGAGCAAATAAAGTTCATCAAGATGGTTTTTGGGGCGAAACTCAATTTTTTCAAATGAAACCATATTGGTACCGTGGTACCATTTATTAGTACTATTAATAAGGAATTTATTCATATGTCGTATTAAAATGTTAAGAAGTAACTAACTAAGGTGGCTTTGAAAACAATGAAATATTTCGCTTGTTGGTTTACCGGTGTTTAAAAATCTTGAACAAGAGATGAAAAAGTGGACATGTTAATTATTTATGGCGAATGTACAAAAAATGCCGTTGCGGCTAAACACCTTTATGCCGAACGATATCCTGATCAACAATGTCCAGCGAGAAATTATTGTAATCGTCTTGAAAATCAATTCCGAAGTGAGCCCAACAATGATCCCGAAGAAAATTTCATTCTTGACGAAGAAACGGAAATTAATGTTTTGGCTCGAGTAGGAGTTGATAAGACTGTTTCTTTAAGGCTAATTGGGTTTAAATTGGAAATCAGTCACCAAACAGTAAGCCGAATTTTGCACAAATACTACTATAAATCTTTTAAATACCAATTGCACTTGTACGAAAATGATTACGAACGTAGGATGGAATACTGCAATTGGAATTTGCAGAATAACGTGCAGCTAAACAATGATTTTTTGGGAATGATTTTATTTTCGGACGAGTCTAGGTTTACAAATTTGGGATTAGTTAACCGACAAAAACAAAATATTGGTCACACGAAAATCAAAATTTATTACGGGAGGGTAAATTTCAAGTGCGGTTTGGTTTCAATGATTGGCTTGGAATAATCGCTAGTAGAATCATTGGTCCAATAATATTTGAAGGACCCCTGACTGGTGCCAGATACTTGGGATTTCTGCGAAATGAAATTGGGGACAGTTTAGCTGAATGACCTTTCCATTTACGACAGGGAATGTATTTCCAACAAGATAGCGCTCCTCCCCATAATTCAAAGATAGTAATTGATTACCTTGAACGGAGATTCGGAGAAAACGTTATTTCGACGAATGGTCTCATAAGGTGGCCTCCAAAATCACCTGATTTAACACCCCTTGATTTCTTTGTTTGGGGTCATTTAAAAAATATTGTCTACGAAATCTCCGTTACAACCCGTGAAGACCTAGAGCTACGAGTAAGACAGGCAATTAGCATAATGGCCCAGCAATTGACGAACGTTCTTCGGAAACAGCTATGCGAGTTCAGAAGTGAATTGACGTTAATGGACAGCATTTTGAACAATTGTTTTAATGTTTTGTGTTCAGTTTTTGTATCCCAAAGCCACCTTATGTATAACAAGGTTAGAACAAAATTGTATGTTCTTATTTTCTTTTAGCTATAATTTTGTTTGTATTCATCGCACATTTTAATACGACATATGAATCAATTCCTTATTAATAGTAATAATAAATGGTTCCACGGTACCAATATGGTTCCATTTGAAGAAATTGAGTTTTTCCCCAAAATCCATTTTGATAAAATTTATTTGTTCATAAATCACGTAATTTAGCATTTTTGACGGGATTTAGATTTTTCTGACATTACACGGGTCATTTTGAATAAATCATATTGACGTTTAAAATGTCACTTATTTAGTATCCTCGGATTCAGAAAATTATGCAGAATTCAAAAATGCAGTAATATACCGATTAATGTCACTCTCGGCGAAACCGGAAGTAAAAATAAATCACTTGTATGTAAAAAGTGTCGCTTATTATGTATATAGGATGTCCCAAATTTTAATCAATTATCTTCAAAACTGAAGGTAAAAATGGGGGTGTACCATGATCTTGTTACACCCGGTATATTCAAGGACTGTTCCACAACTAGCCTGTAACAATCTGCACTCATCCTTATTTAAATTCACTAAATTTCTAACCACGCTTCCCACAAGGTTGGTTTCCTAGATAAAATCAAAAGCATTATTAATGTTGTAAAAATTTTGTTTTTGCTATTCTATCACAAAATCGCAACAATTGTTTCTACTAACGATTATTATAGATTGGACCTACTTTACCTTTGTCTCCAAGTTAAATTTTTAGGTAATTATATAATTTCTTCAATAATGTGATGAAAATTACAATAAAATATTTTTAACTCTATATCCTATTATATATAATAGAATTTTATCTGCATTAATTTGTAACAAAGAGTCTTTAGAATAAAAAGGTAAATATACATTGAATGCAAAAACTCAACGAAAGAAAGAAAAGAATAATGGAAGAAAAAGAAAAATTATCCTCACAACGTACTGAGCATTTCTAATGTCGTAACAGCAAATTAAAGGCATTTAAGTGATAAATTACACTTTTCGGCAAAAAAGTAAAGTACGACATTAAATAATTTAAAATTATTGCTATGTAGAATAGAAAATTAAGTCAGAAGTAATTTTAAAAACAGCATCTTGATTTATAACTCGTCTTTTAACAGAGTTAACTTAACATCTCTATTATAATATTTTTCAGCAATACATTATATATATACTGGACGTCTGCGTGTCCTCAATATAAGTATGTCATCATTTATATAATAAAAGCATTAGATAAACCTATTATATTAAGTTAAAAATAATATATTAAATCTGGATCTGAAATGTAATTTAACTACAAACAATTAGATACATCAATTAATAACAGTGGATAATATGCATAATCAGTATTAGATTATGATATAAAGTTGCACAATCAGCACACATAGACTGGTTTAAAAAAAATCTAGAATGATAACAATTATCTCCAGTTTTATTTTCATTATGCCAATTTTCTTTGATCTAGTAGTATTTACGAGACTTTAATATTTTCACTAATAAAGTAAGATAGCGACTATTTATATTATTTGTTATTTGGAAAGATACGAAAAAAATTAAAAATGCTTTTCGTAGCGTTTTTAAAAAAGGAATCCAGATACATTAACAGAAAAATAACTGAACATCAAATAAAAAAGATGGAGGCCCAAGTTACTTTTTCTTAAATGGAAGTACCCAAATATTTTTCCATATTTGAATAGGACGTCTTTTTCTGATTTCAAATATATATACTTTTTATATTAGTATCTTCAGTAAATATTCCGATAATTGATTTTTTCCAATATAAAATACGTTACTTAACAGATATCAAGAAATACTATCTAGGTGGCTGTGATAGTAAAACAAAAGTGTTAGTTTGACAGTTTGACTATTATAACTATTAACTTTTTGCCTAGTTTACCTATATTTAATTTCTTTTTTTATTATCCTCATGAAACTATGCTCAATTATTAGTTAAATTATCATATTCAAAAAAAAATAAATAAATAAGAAACGCTTATGCTGCCCAGCCAGCTAAAAAAACCACAAATATAGAAAATAACTAAAGAACACTATTGAAGTGGTAGATAATTTATTAAAAATAATATTATCCATTAAAATAAAAGTGGTAAATGAAAATATTTAAATTCTTTAACGGCTACAGAAATGTAGTACATTAACAATAATTTATTGCTACTTAATTAATAATAAAATATTACAACAAATTCTCTATGTGCCCTCCATTGTGTTCTATACACAGAACGTATCGTTTTCTTAAGTTTCCCATTACATTTGTCATAACAGCGTAGTTATTATTCAAATTTCGTATTTTTGTTCTAATTTTTTCCTTTATTTATTCCAAGTTGTTGCTTCTTTCTTTATAACAATATTTTTTAAATGGCCCCAAAGAAACGTGTCTAATGGAGTTAGGTCCAAACTACGAGGTGGCCAAGCAATAGTTCCTCGTTTTCCTATCCATTCTTGATATGTTGTGTTTAAGTAATTTGTAACATCATTAATATTATGTAGGGGTGACCCATCCTGCTGCCAAATAACATCGAATTGCAATTGCATTTCTTCTAATAAATTATTTACATCATTTCTTAACATATCTAAATACAATGGTCCTCTAAGGAAGCCTTCGTGAAAAATAGGCCCTATGATTTTTTTTATTTATTATTCCCCACCAAACATTTATGGATTTCCTTCCTTGGAATTGAATCTCTTCAGAAATATGAGAATTTTCGGAAGACCAAAAATGTGAATTTCTTCTGTTGAAGATACCAGATGTGTTGAATGATGCCTCATCGGTCCAACATATTTTATTAAATATATTATTATCAATGTCATACCTGTTGATCATATTTCTACAAAATTGTTGCCGTTTTTCGTTATCTTGAGGGAATAATTTTTGAACAGGCAATATACTATAATCCTTAAGTTTATGTTTTTTTTAAAGTTCTCTGTATGGTTCCATAAGAAAAATTCAAATACCTAATTCTGTCTCTTATTGAATTTCTTGGATTCTCTTGAAAATAGAGTAAAATACTGAATTCTCTATCTTCGTTGACTATTCCTCGTTTCTTTTTATTTTGAATTGCTCCTGTATGTTTTAATAAATTATCTGCCAACTTAATAGTTTTCCTGTCAGGCAATTTCCTATTCAGATATATTTGTCCATATTCTCTCTCGCTGGGCAGCACAAGCGTATTTATTATTTTTAAAATATAAGTTTACCATATCGTATTTTTCTCCTAAAGTATAATGATTATTCATATTGGTTATTTTTGGCCAACAAAGCAACGTTCAAAAGTAACAGTTGTTGGCAAACTGTTGAATTATTAAATGAGCAAAACTGTCAAAATATTAATTGTTGTTTTGTTATCACGGCCACCTAGAAAATGTTTCTTGATATCTGTTAAGCAACGTATTTTCTTTTGGGAAATAATCGATTATCAGAATATTTACTGAAGATACTATATAAAAAGGATATATATTTGAAATCAGAATAAGACGCCCTATTCAAATATGGAAAAATATTTGGGTACTTCCATTTAAAAAAATATAACTTAGGCCTCCATCTTTTTTATTTGATGTTCAGTTGTTGTTCTGTTAATGTGTCTGGATTCCTTTTTAAAAACCCTACAAAAGTCATTTTTAATTTTTTTCGTATCTTTCTAAATAACCGAAAAAATGGGGGTGGGAGGCTTATTTGGATCACCCGGTACAATCATTATTGTATGAGAAGTTTCAAGAAGCATTTTTGTAGGTAGATTAAAGTAAATATTTACAATATTTGAGTTTTTAAAATAGCGTGGTCAGTGCAACTGATTCAAATAAAAGGATATCACACCAAGGTGACACAGTGAGGAAATCCACACAGTAAACATTTGAGATGATTTTAATTAAACACACTACAAGCTTTAGATGTGGTGCCATATGAGATATGCTCGAAATGATAATTATAACAGTAATATTGCAATTTTTTATCCAATAAAGGATGTTGGAAGTAACACGTGAAAAGTACCAGCATGAAATAAAATTTATTTTACATGAATTTAATTTCATATTTTCTATCGAAATGCAATAGTTGGGGGAGGCTAACGCTTGGCAAATAGCCCACTAACGAGCAGGAAGCTCAAGAAGCGCTTAGCGCCAAAGATTTCTTACCTACGTCGTTCGAATATCTCACATTGCATCAAGAAATGGTAGGATGTTCCAACATCCTTCCACATCCTAGGCAGGTGACTTTTCCTGAATATTCATCAGTTAAGTATCTCCCAAGTTTGAAGTGGCTCATCAAAACTCCGATTAATTGATTCAGAATCTTCCGATTCCGATCGAGTAACCAGGCCATCTCATGTTTGTTCGGTACTGTTATAAAGCCTAAAATTTGTCTGCAGTCTCAAATTAACCGATAATGCTCCTTTAATTCCCGATAAACCCATTAATTAAGAATTGTAGTGACCTGTCTCGTTGTAATAAAGTCGGTTCAGGTCCTAGACAGGGGGGCTCCATGTCAAACCAATTCACCGGGTTCCTCATTCCCTGTATGTCCCAGAACCCATACAAGACTATCTCTTTATACCTGTCAAGCGACTAAAGCGTCTAAAGCGACTTCGGACACCTAACCAAAATCTGACCTCGTCCTAGGAAACCAGGCCACTCTCAGAGCCGCCTGGCTGTCGAAGCATATGTATATTTGCTCTGTGCTATTCTTGACTCTTTCCTTGCTTTCCATTGCTAGGATGGCAAATATTTTTGGTTGGTAGATCAAGGTGCATGATTCTCTTGCACTCCTTAGACAGAGCGTACATTAAAACACACGCGATACAGCCCACGCAAGCCAAGGAAGTATATTTTTTTGTGTTCTCTAGTTTTAGATGCAAGCTCGTATATTGAGACGCAGCCGAAGGCAGCACACGAATGTACCAGTCAAACCGTGTATCGCGCAGTATTCGAGACACAGTTTCATGTGCGTGTATGGTAGCAGGTGATAAGAAATAATGCATGAAAAGCTTATTGAAGAGGTTCGAAGACATTTAATTTTATGATCCTGCATATGTCAAAGCAAAATTGAAAGATGAGATATTGAGTAATGGTAATGATAATGATGGAGGAGGCTGACTCCTGTCAAGTAGGCCACAGACGGGCCGTTGTTACCAACCTCCAGCTGTCCCTCAGCCATGTGCTTCTCTTGCACCCTCGTTGAATCTTTCTGACCTTCTAATGCGAATGAGCTCATCTTCTCCATTAGAAGCGCCTCAGAACCGAAGATGCTATGTGGCCTCTGAAGCCCCTGTGTTTCCCATAAGTAAAGGAAACACATGGACGGCATCACCTACTGGCCTCAAGCGAGTCTGAACCGCCCTGGCTCGCTTGTTCCGCCGTTCTGGAGGGGTGGTCTTCTCCGCAACCCTTTGCCGCTTGGAGGCTGAGTGGTTGTGGGTCTTTGCAGACTCCCCAGTTCCTCTACCCTTCTTACCGAAGCAGGAGTAGAAAGCAGTGGGATGGGTTGCTTTCTGACCTCCTTTTTTTCCTCCCGTCTCGCCTACCTTGCCCTCGTGTTAGAGGGTCGGTCTCTGTACGCCTGCCTACCAGTCTGGTGCTTCTGGCTTCCCTTAACTCTACCGGTCGAAGTGAATCGCTCAGTACTGAACTTTTGTTTTTCTGCTCCTTCCTCCTGCTTCTGACTCTTCTTCCTCTTTTCTCTTCTTTTTCTGAGGGCATCCTCAATAACTTCGTTCATGGTAGAACCTTTCGGTCCCTCCTCGGACTCGTTACTAGGAGACCTCAGAAGATCTTCCTCCTGGTGAGGTACGGGCTCGGTGACCACCACCTCCTCTTCTGAGCTAGGGGGGCTCTGGTACGACGGGTACGTTTACGTCTTTTTCTTCTTTTTCCATATTTTTGAAGGGGTGTGTCTGGGTGTTTCTGTGTGTAAGTGTATGTGTGTGTGTATAGTGTATGCTTAGGCTGTCTGACTCCTTGGATTCCCCCTCCTGCCGGTGGAGCACAAGGCTAGGCTTTATCCCGGTGAGAAAGGTTTGTAGCCACTAGCGAAGCCCCTCCCCTGAAGAAAGCAGCAGGGCCCTATTCCAAGCGCCACTTCACACGCACAAGCGATATAAAACAGAATAGAAGACGTGTACTGTTGTGTCGCGCTGTTTCAATGTACACTCATGTTGCGGCGCGCACGGATTTTCTGCACGCCTTGGCTTGCTTAGGCTGTGTCTCGCGTATTTCAATGTGCGCTCAGCCTTAGTCTTTATCAGATATATCCCTTCCCCCAAAGACGATCCATCAGCCTCACCTGAGTCATCTGTGTAGCATATCAGAGAGTTCGGATGAGAGGATACGTCGCCTCTAACCTCAGCTGGTCTTTCGCTCCCATCACCTTGAGGATAGAGATGGGAATTTCCATCACCGCCAGTTCAATGTTTGCTACGTGATCTTCCATTCTGCTTTGACATCGCCAACTTCCTGAGTTCCGTATTTTGAGATGGTCCGCCATAGCTTTCCATGTTATCTACGAGGAGAGTGGCGGCAGACCCGGCAGAACATCAAGGGCAACTGCAGTTTTTCCCATTGCGTCTGTAATCCCCAGACAGGCGAGTTTTTGAACCCTTGCAACCCTCGGGAGGTGATCATTTGAATCACCATATACATCCAATCAAAGATCTGTAGACTGAGGCCCCCAATTCCTACCTACAACCCGACGAAATTGTCAAAATGTTCTCGACTTTTCAATAATTCTGTCAACATATCATCGCAGTCAAGTCAAAAATTGCTATGTAGAAATTACCAAATTTTACAGAATTTACGAGAAACCATAACGTAGTTATATGTACTTGCGTACATAGTAGATTTTAAAATCATAAATAAATTCGATTAAGAACGATTTCACACATAGCTGGTTTTACCATAGCACGCAGAAAAACTGAAGTTGACACCTACAATATCACAGAAATAGCAAAATCTCCACATAGCAGATTTTGACTTGACAGCGACGATATGCCCTCTATGACAGGTATTTGACCTCGCGCATAAGTGCCAGTGGTCTTACATACATACGTAGTTGTGCTCCATAGTCTTCCATTTTTCTTTTTTCTCTTGTTAATAAAATTATCACAAAGCAATTAAATGTAGAAACCAATAATATGTTTTATTTTGTGTTCATTTAAAACAAAATTGTTTCATTTATTTATTGACGCTATATATTTTCTTCCAGTAATTTATTATTTTATAAAACTCATTTTAAAGATATGAACGGTATAAAACGTACATATTTTAGTGTTGAATGGATATGACTGAATATTAGCAAATACAATACAACCCAGTAAGTATAAAAAGAAGTGGTATCCTCAGTTGAATAGCATTAAATGGGAAAAAAAGTTTTTTTTATTTGAGGAAAATAACATTTTCAATTTCTTTTACAAATCTTATTATCCGTTAATAAGGGATCTTTCAAGTTTAATATTATTGATATGAGTTTCCGTGCATGGGGAATCTCATAGGAGGAATAAATCTCATAACATATGTAAATAATTTTGCAAGGAAATCTTTTAATGCATTTACCATGTTAGTGTATATTTAGGCGATATTTTCAAATCGTTTTTTATTATTATGTTTTTTGCATTGACTGTAAAATATGATATTTGAAGGTATAACAACTTTGGTTGTATTCTCGAACTCGCTTATTTTTAGAAAACATTTCAATCTAACATAGTGTCAACTGTATTTTGTTTCAAGATTTTTTATGGACTATTTTCAGACAATTATTAGACGCTAAACATTTCATTTTATTGAGATATCACACGTAAAAGTGACTGAATTCTTGGGATTAAGATTTTACAGATCCTTTAAATTAAAAACTTCCCAGTGAATGGTTTGAAAATTTCTCGACGAACTTTAGACAAATTATCAGAATTTCATTTTTAAGTATATGACAACACATTATATCAATATCTCTACTTCCAAAATTATAACGGTGCTTTATTCGGCAAATATATTAATTTCTTAAAGCCACTTTTTGAACACAGTACTGCTAGCAAAGGATCCATAGTATTTGTAACCGGATCAAAGATTTCATATTTTTCATTACATATTTGAGGCCTGTGGACTAGTATTTTCTACAGGGTGGGGCAATAGTGCGTCGGTCCTCAATATCTCTACGATAGCTAGAAATTTTTTAAAAAATTGCAAGTAAACTAGATAAAAAAATCTATAACTGGAAATTATTTTCGAACATACAGGGCGAGCCAAGACGAAATTACATGACCAAGTGCCTTTTTATTAAATAGAATGCTATATATATCAATACATTTTTTGAAGCCTCTTTCTAGGCTCTATTCATTCCTATATTATTATTGGCTATCTCCCAACCACTTTGATGTAATGAATTTTTTGTTGAAATAATGCCATCTGCAGATGGATATTAAAAAAAATCACCACTATCACAATTATGGGTTTTAAGAAACATCTAATTAATGTTTCAGAATTATTTTCATTTCCTAAAAATGTACAGGGTGGCCAAAAATTAATATTCAATTAAGAACTTTTTAAATTGAATTTTCTCAATTTTCTCAAATGAAACACCCTGTATATTTTTCAACGATGTGATGTAAAAATGAAAAACGAACGTTTTTTGTAAGTACTACCCTATGGCTAATTGTAACCATTTTCGTTTTATAAATAAATAAGTGTCAAATTCAAGAATAAACTTAAAAAAAAAGAGGTTCCTTCAAATAATTCATTAGAAAAATTTATAATAGGTGTTCGACGTGTTGCCCATTTTGATTGACACACGTCTTTATGCAATTTTGAAATGAGGCCATTTAGTGGGACCATTTCCATTGAAATGAGTAAATAGTATTTAACCAGTCCTTTAGTTATACAATGTGTATTGAATTTAAAATATTTGGAATTTTACAGAAATTGTTTACTTGCCAATAGAATTTATCACCAACGTTATCCTGAAAGAAGACTTCCTGATGTTAGCAGCTTCCAGAACCTTCTCGATAGATTTCTGGAAACTGGAAATGTCGAATATAAAAAAAGTGAAAGAATAAAACGTGTTGTAAACGAAGAAAATGAGTTTTCTGTGGTGCTGGCAACGGTTGAGAATCCCCATGTTAGTCAAAGAGAAGTGACATCATTAGTAGGAATAAGTAGACGGTCTGTGGGTCGAATCTTAAAAACAAATAAGTTGCATGCTTATCATATTCAAATGCACCAGGAATTATCTGATGACGATTTTCAAAAGCGCCCACAATTTTGTAACTGGGCCAGACGTAAAATGCAAGTTGATGTCAACTTCTTCAAAAATGTTTTATTCACTGATGAGGCAACTTTTCAAAAAAATGAATTTGTTAATAGGCACAATTTCCATTATTATGCTTCGGGAAATCCTCACTTTTTTATGCAAGTTGATAACCAACACAGATGGTCTATAAACGTTTGGGAAGGAATTATTAGAGAACATGTAATAGGGCCACATTTATTTGATGGTACATTGACTGGAGCTATTTATTTTCATTTTTTGGAAAACTGTCCGCCACAATTATTGGTAAATCTCCCTGGAAGAATTCGAAATACGATGTGGTTTCAGCAAGATGGTGCTCCACCACATTATTTAAATGCAGTTAGAGACCACTTAAATAATACCTAACCTCACCAATGGATTGGAAGAAATAGACCCACTAAATAGCCTGCAGATCTTACAAAAATGGATTTCTTTTTATGGGGATACGTGAAGAATATTGTTTATAGAGACACACCAACAACAGTACAAAATATGAAGGAAATAATAATAACTGCCTTTAGATCTATCACACCGGCAGTTTTAGGAACAGTGGGAACCTCATTTCAAAAGCGCATAGAGATGTGTGTCAATCAAAATGGCCAACATGTGGAACATTTATTATAATTTTTGAAGAAACCTCTTTTTTTTAAGTTTATTTTTGAATGTTGTAATTATTGCTCAATAAAACGAAAATGGTTGCAATTAGCCATAGGGAAGTACTTACAAAAAATGTTCGTTTTTCATTTTTACATCACATCGTTGAAAAATATACAGGGTGTTCCATTTGAAAAAAATTGAGAAAATTCAATTTAAAAAGTTCTTAATTGAATACTAATTTTTGGCCACCCTGTACATTTTTAGGAAATGAAAATGATTCAAAAATATTAATTAGATGTCTCGTAACTGGTATTCACATAAGTTTTTCTTAAAACCATAATTGTGACTGTGGTGATTTATTTAATATCCATCCGCAGATGGCATTATTTCAACAAAAAAATTCATTACATCAAAGTGGTTGGGAGATAACCAATAATAATAAAGGAATGAACAGAGCCTAGAAAGAGGCTTCAAAAAATGTACTGATATACATAGCATTCCATTTAAAAAAAAAAGGCACTTGGTCCTGTAATTTCGTCTTGGCTCGCCCTGTATATTCGAAATTAAATTCCTGTTATAGACTTTTTTATCAGTTTACTTGCAATTTTTTAAAAAATTTCTAGCTATCGTAGAACTCGAGATATCGAGGTCCGATGCACTATTGCCACACCCTGTATATAAAACAACAACAATAACTATAATCCTCAATTACCTATATATCAGCGTACAAAATTGCTGCTGTGTCAGGGGAGGTTAAAATAAGTCACAGATATATGAGGAAAATGTGGAAAAGCTGTCCCAATAGAATGTGTAATTTATTGACATCAACATAACATGGAGATGATAAGGGTTGCATACAAAACGCCAAAATTGTCATATTATTACTAAAGGCTAGAGCGGTAAAATATATCCAATATATAAAAAATGTCCAAATTGTCATATGATTAAAGAACATAGGGCAAAAATATACATCTAAAATAAAATTTAATATGTTTAATATATTGACTGCTACATAAAAACTGTCACAGATTTTACATAGAAATATTGGCATCAGTTTAGACTGATTGAATTCGATATGCAAAATTGGTCTCTAACATCCTAAAGCATTGTGAAAAGGGATTCATGTGATTGACTGTACTGACACTTTCGTATTGACAAAAAAATATATAGGTATGTATTTCTGCAACATAGAGAAGTGGCTGGCTGGCTGTAAAACTATAAATGTTAAAAAGTTAAAAAAATAAATCAAACGAGTAGAGATTATTTGTTTTTTATAAAATTGGAAAATAATTTCACGTGGCCGTTTTGATCAAATGTATGTGTGAAGTCCACTCCCAAGCAGAATAGCCGAGCCAAGCGAGCGTTAATAATTTGACTACTCTGCATTATTGATTAAACTATTTTAAGATGCAAGTATTTTAAAGTTCGAACCAATTAACCGATTGTAGTAGTTTTTTTTATATTTAGAAATGTTTAATACAATTTTTCAATAATAGTTACTGAAAGTTTAGGGAGGTAAAACTAGACTGACAAAAATACTCAGCTAAGAAACAATGCAGATCATGGAGTCATTACAAAACAGGATGGAGCATGAACCACATTTGGTGAGGAGGCCTAGCGACTTCTCATGAAAGTTTACTTTCCTAGCAAATATGTCGCATCATGCCTCAGGGGAAGCCGATTTCACAAGTGGACTCAAGGCTTCCCAGGGGGTGACATGGTGCAGTAGTTTGGAAGTAGTTTGGATAATAAATGAGATTGATCCTTACAAGGCCACAGGACCTGATGAAATTTTTTCGGATTTCCTTCGGAAATTAGTCAAAGTGGCCTTTATTTCCAAAGCGAGAAAAACGGTGTCTCCTAAATCTTTCAGATGCCTGGTTCTTTCCCTCTTCTATAAATGGTGAGTCTTAAGTGTGTAGTTATATTTAAACCACCGATTCTTGACATCTGTAGAAACCCACTGACACATTTTTTTCTCTTAATTCCCACGTGCCACGTGTAACTGAGTTATCGACTTGCAAAAAAAGTACAATTATACTGTTTTGGAACTGCTGGTTATTGAAAACATGCTACATTTTAGCTAAAATGATGTAATGGACTGAAGCAACGTTGCCTCATTTCTTATGCAATTCTCTCACCTAGGCCCGATTTTACAATCGTGAGTGAACATAAGTTGGAGGTTACCTAGCATTATATTTTTACAAAAATCAATGAGATTCTAATACAAACCACTTCAACTAAAAGTTACTTTAGCATAAAATATTTGTTGCTATAACCCACTTCCAAAACAAGTATAAAATTGAAAAAAATTCGAATTCTAAAAGTGTGAGTTTAGCTAACCCACGATTGAAAAACCGAGCCCTAGCAGTTAGTTCATTCCCGAATTTATAATAACATTGGATGAAATAATTAGCTACTTAAACAATTAATTGCTCCGCTTGAAATAATTTTTAAACATTTTGAAATACCTTTCAATGTGAGAAATTTACAATTTTGACTTTTTCTTGCACCAATCAACATTTCTTTTTAAGTGTTTCATACGGAATGTACAACTAAAACCAAATTTTCCGATGAATGGTAAACTTTTTTAGGAAATCGCGAGAGGAATTTAATGTTCCTATCTCATTTTTTCAAAGATTATAAAAGGATTATTATTTTTAAAAAGTAGGTACTTACCCTCTGCTATTACAATAATTTGAAATGTGTAGGGGGTTCAAGGAATAAATCAGCTCTCTACTATTTTAATTGACCTCTAATTGTAAAACCCTGAAGGTGCAACACAATAACAATCAGGTGATGGAAAATAGTTTGCAGTATTTTCACACACTTCTGTCACTTTTTACACTGGACATACCTAACAGTTTGCATTTTTTTTCTCCATAATACTCTGGATAGTATATGTCATTTTTTATAAGAAAGATCACTTTTTTCTTGAGAAAACAGCACTTTATTCGGGATAGGCCATTACATGATAAAAATTCAACCACGCCATATGTGAACTGCGATATTAGCGTAGCGTATGTAACCTATGATCTTCACACATCTAACCACGCACCTAATCAGTGTTGCCAGACATACCATTTACATGGCATTTATACCATTATTTTCCCTTGTATACCTGCACTTTTTTTAAGTAATAAAACTGTTATTTACATTTTACACCAATATTAGCAAAAGTTAATAAAAAAAGTAAAATTTAGGTCGTCAGCCCCAACCTCGGTCAGCCCCAACCTCCATTAAAAAAAGAGTAAACTGAATTAAATTTTGTACCGTGTACGTAGATCTTTATAAATCGGACCTTGCGTAAACAGCGTTAGTTGTACAAGCCCAAATAAATAATAGTCTTTTGATGTTTTCTGTTGTTTCTGTTGCGATGGTAAGACCCGTTTTTTCAATTCTCAGTTAGCTAAATCAACTATCAGTTAGGTCAATAGAAATTTTTTGAAAAGCATCATGATTTATTTATAATGAGATTTATAACATATGTGAAAATCTCACACATCTGGCAACACTACACCCCATGTAAAAATCAGTGTTGTTGATAGTTCGCGAGTGTTATCGTACCTGTCTGCATTAGCATTTACAAAAATGTGTTTAATACCGTTATTTATAGTTTTTTGTGATTAAATTTGTGATTCGAAGTTTTGAGTTACTATGTTACCGGAATTTATTATTTATAATTTGTTCCTTTAGTAGTTCATTTTGTGAAAAGTAATGATTAACCAAAGCGAATAATTTTATTATTCTAATGCTGGATATGTTAAACTCGTTTTCAAGTAGATGAAAATGCTAGACAAACAAAACGGCTATGGAATGCTATCCAAACGTCAAGTCCATATGATATGTTCATGTAGTAACTGTTGTAAGTAAACAAATCTGCTTTTTCGTTCTTTTAAAGTAAATGCGTCTTTTTAAAATGATTATTTTCAACTTTGATTCATTTTTAGAAATGAATCATATTAAACTTAAACTATAAATTAGAGACAATAATAATAATTTAAAATACACACAAAAAGTATTGCATAATTTTAATATTTGGGGCTTACGTGACGAGTTCTGTTTATTTATAAAAAAAGTGTCAAGATTACCTAATTTTACAAGGAAAAATGGATAAACAGATACTTTTAACACATTTTATTTTACGAGCAAGCTACAAGTGACAAGTGTCGCTTTCCACAAAGGACTAATCAATCGCGCCTTGGCCGCCTTGAGGTTTATTTCTTATTTTCGGCCAGCGCGTATAGATATCATGCTTTCTTAAAAAGAGTTCAATGTTTTATAAACTATTACATTTGTTTTGGTACGGCGTCTACACTGATATTAAATAAGTCTAATATCGTCTCACAAAATGTCCGTGACAAAGGAGTAATAATTTTTTTAAAAATTCAAAATTTGCAATTAATGAGTTAGGATAATTGTGATGACGGATTCTGACAGTAGCAACACTTCCTTCAGTTACGTCATTTCTGTGAACGGCGTTTACAAAGTTATCCAGTGACTATCAAAATGTCAGTTGGTGGAGGATGAAAAAATTATCAGAAATTAAAAAAAAATTTTTTATTTAAAAAAATTTCTTTGACAGTGCCAATCAATTGTACACGACGAAATATATTGAGGGTTAAAATATAACTACGCATTTAAAACTCACCCTGTATACACTTCTTGTGTACTTACTGGCTATTATTGCACTGTGGTAGGTTGAGGTTTTCGCATATGCAGATGATCTTGCCACACTAGTCGGAGGAAAATCTGAAGGAGTAATATCTAATACTTTCCAAGAGATATTGGATGCAGTGCGCAATTAGTATGACAGGGAGCAGATGTCTGTGAACGCTAAAAAAACATTTATAATACCATTCACCCAGAAACTAAAGCTGAAGGACGAAGACCGCCTTCCTTAATGGCTGAAACTACTCCATTTGCGAATATCCTCAAGCTTAGGTACTAATGCAACAATATTTCAGACAGAGCTTCATTAAACTGCATATGCGAAGGTTGGAATACATGCATCCTGCACGAAGATCGATACTAATTTTCTTGAATAGCCAAGCAGCTCTAAAAGCTCTTGGCTCCTACCGTTGTAACTCCAAAACGGCATAGCACTGTCAGAAAGCTCTATCGTTTGAGGAAAACCAATAGATTGACTCTGGTCTGGATATAGCCGACACCTTGGCCAGAGAAGGAGCAGGATCACGAATCATCGTACCTGAACCGATACTTGGCATATCCTCAAGTACTGCTAAGATGGCTATATAAATCTGATCTGAAAGGAAAACTCTCCAATATTGCCAATAGCTATCAAGATTAGTTCATTTGAAGGAGTTTAATTTTTAGAGTTAAACAGAGTAAACCTGAAAACTCTAACAGGCCTATATACTGGGCACTGCCGACTAAACAATCAACAAAACAGACCACGTCCTATGAACTTGTCCCGCTGTGGGGAGGATCCGATTCTCAATATTGTGCAAAGTGCAACTGTTACCAGGGGATCTGGACATACTCTCATCCAATAAGGTTATCAGTTTCATTAAGAGACTAAACTTGTTGGGTGAAATATAATTAGGATTGGGCCACAATAGGCCTGCTGATGGCCACAGTATATGGCTCATGAGGACACTCACAAAAAGACCTAAATCGCTCAGAGCTATTAGTTTTACTACTGGTCTGCTGAAAACGTTACAAAGGATGGTGGAAATTATTACAGCATGCATACAGGCGAGAGAAGTCCACAGATGCAGCTCTAAATGCCACCATGTACAAAGTGGAAAAGGGCACTTCAGTAAGAACGTTTTAATAATAATATAATAATAACACCACATGAAATTACAACCCCGTTTATCCCTGAAGGTCTGGAATGACCTTGTGTGGAAGAGGGCTACACATTTAGAGACAATGGACACACACCCAATATCCGAGTATACTATGATTATCTCTCTCACAGAAAAATCCCAATTCCTCGACCAGGAATCGAACCCGGGACCCCGAGGTTTCGAGGCAAGTACGTTACCTCTAGACCACGGAGTCACGGAGAACGTTACCCTCACACTTCGATGCGAAAGGTACATTTGATAAGGCATGGGCAAGAATTAAATGCGACGCCCTTTAGGCCAGGGGTACAACCCAGTGCTGCACAGATGGGCGAGATTTGCGCTAGAAATAAGAATGAGTTAGCATATGCAAGACGTTGCAGTGAGGGGGCTGACCACAAGGCAGCTTCCTATGACTTCACTTATGGTACTAGGGAGACTTCTATGTGCATACGCAGACGACGAGATGTAATTTCAAACTTATTTGCAATATAAAAAACATCGGCCTGTTTAACTGTGGCAAAGGGATCAACGAAGCCGACGTTTTTATGTTGCAAATAAGTTTGAAATAAACTGTACGTGTATACATAATTCTCTTGTTTAGAAAATCATAAAACCTGTTGTCTATTTGAGAATCTGCTAGTAGTGTTTTTCCGATTATTACAATTTCTTTTTTTACCTTATAGATAATGAAAAGTAAAAATCTATTACATGTTTCATCAGTTCAAGCAATTTTTGGCATCTGAAACAGGTTGAGCAATAACAGATTATATGTTTAGTTCTAGTTGCACCTCATTCTATATTTCTTAAAATTAGAAACGTTTGGAAAATTTTGTTTACAAATATGGCGAATGCGCAAGTGATAATAGCATTAAAATGTAGTTACTTTCTTCCAGTTCACAAATACCTCATTAAAAGTTTTTAGGGCGTAATATGTTTTTGTTAAATTTACAAGAATAAACATTGAAATAATACATGAGAAAGCTCTCTTGTATAAAATTTAATTAACTGAAACCACAATGTTTCACTGCTTTCTATTTAAAAAGGTTCAATATAAATGTTTTATTTTCTTATTAAAAATGTATTTCCTAATTAATAAATAGATAGATAGATATATAAATAGACAGATAGATATTTATTAGTACTATATACAGAAAGTATTTACACAAGTCAAATCAACAATAAAAATATATAAAAATAACAGGAAATGGTAAAAAGGTAAATTAATATATGAAAACACATAAATAAATAAATATAACAATTAACATAAAATAGTTTCACATAAATCTATACAAGTCAAGTCGAACAACAAGCATTAAAATTACAGATTTAATGACGAACAAGAATAAACAATGATAAATATCATGACACATCGGAATACAAATATTCATTAAAATCATAAAAGGCATTTTTAAGTAAATAATTTTTTATCACAGATTTAAAACGACTATAATCTAGATTTTGAATAATATTCGGTAGTACATTCAAAAAATTTATTGTATAATAACCTGTGCCGTTTCTAGTTTTGGAGAGGCGTAGAAAGTTATGCTTTAATTGTTAATTGTTTCTTGTCATATAGGCATGAATTAGGTCACGTTTCACGTATCTGTCCTGACATTCTTTAATATAAAGAAGGCAATGTAAAATGTATGTGTAAGGCAATGTCAGTATTGAGAGTTTCTTAAAAATATCCTTGCAGTCGTATCTATAACCTAATCCTGCTATAACTCTTACAGCTTTTCTTTGCATAGAAAAAACATTCTTAGCGTGTACAGAATGTCCCAAACTAGAATCGCATATGAAAGGGCTGAGTGAATAAGTCCATGATATGCTCTTATTAATGTTGGTTAAGATACACTGTGAACAAGACTGCATATTAAATGTTGCTGGACATTTTTTTACAAACATAGTTTATATGTAATTCCCAAGATAAATTATGATCTAAGTAGACTCCTTAAAATTTTACGTTTTCAGACAAATTAATATTCACTGTATGATGTCAAACTAAAAACCATTGATTTAGTTTTGTCATTATTTAATACTAGCTCGTTACCAATCATCAATTATCGGTTCAGTATTATTAGCAGTAGATAATAGAGTGTTAAATTCTTGGTTGTTGTAAATTAATGTGGTGTTGTCAGCGAAGAGAGTAAATTTAGGCACAGATGTACATTTTGGTAAATCATTGATGTAAATAAGGAACAGTATTGGACCTATTACTGAACCTTGAGGTACACCAATATTTGTACCAATTAAATTTGATTTTAAATTGCGATAATCAACAAATTGGGATCTATCTTCAAGATAGGACTGTACCAAAAGGCTACTATTTGTGGAAAATTTGTAAAAGATAGCTCGCTATCTACAATTATTCGTGAGGACATAAATGCATTAAGCGTGGATTATTTATTTGAATGTGCTGCGATCGAGGTTAAAATTAGGGGTATATGTTATGTAATATGTGTTGTATATAGACCTCCTTCTACCGATGTTAATATTTTTATTGACAAATTAGATTATTTGTTAGAGATAGCAACGGAAAATGATAAATTGGTAATAGTAGCAGGAGATTTTAATATTGATATGTTATCTACAAAAAATGCCAACAATAAAGATGGCATCATGAATTTGTTGAATTCTTATAATATGAAAATCACAGTAAATACACGTACTAGAGTAACTAAAATAACTGCAACATGTCTTGATAATATTTTTGTTTCAAATTTGATAGAATGTAATACAGAGGTACTAGATGTAAATATATCTGATCACTTTGCGCAGCTAATAGGTATTAAAGATAATGTAATGACTAATACTAAAACATACGAAAATAGGCGCATTTTCAGTACAGAAAACTATCAATTTTTTTATAGTCTACTATCACAGGAGACATGGCTGTCAGTGTACGAAGCCGCAACTGTTGATGACGTGTACAATGTTTTTATTCGAATTTTATTAAGCTACTTTAACTCATCATTTCCTCTAAAATCTGTTAAAATACAAAATAACAAAAACAGCAAATGGATTTCAAGAAATATTTATAATGCCAAAGAAACATTAACTTTAATACATGAATCATATCAGCAAGGTAGGGTCACAAAACAAACTTATGTAGATTATAAAAATTATTATACTACTCTTCTTATACATGAAAAGTCTAATTATTATGAAACTCAAATTAATAATTCTTGTAATAAATCTAATACTATTTGGAATATAGTAAATACGGAAAAGGGAAAAAATAAAAATAAAAATCAGACATTTACAGAAATTAATGATAATGGTGCTACTATTATATCGCCACAACTGGCAAGTGAAATTTTTAACAATACCTTTGTTAACATGGCTACTAATCTGGTTGGAACAATTCCTGCAAATAATACAGTTGAACTTATCATTAGTAATCCTAATTCAATTTTTCTGTTTGAAGTAACACAGAATGAAATATTTGAAATCATTAATAATTTTAAAAATAAGTATTCCAGTGGTGAGGATAATATAAGCAATGTTATGTTAAAAAAAATCTGCTGTTATATAGTTGAACCGTTGACTTATGTAGTAAATCAGTCTTTGAGAAAAAGGTGTTTTTCCATCAAGATTAAAGACAGCTGTTGTGAAACCTGTATACAGAAAAGGTGATCCTTCATTAATAGAAAACCACAGACCTATAAGTATGCTATCTTCTTTTTCCAAGTTACTTGAAATCGTCATGTGTAGAAGATTAATTCCATTTTTAGAATCACACAATGTCATAACTGAAAGCCAACATGCATATCAGAAAAATAAATCTACAACAACAGCTACCTTTGATTTTGTGAGAAGGATATTGGACTATCTAGAACATGGATATATTGCTCTTGGTATATTTCTCGATCTATCAAAAGCTTTTGATTGTGTTGATCACACTACACTTCTCAATAAATTGGATAAGCTAGGTATACGAGGAATTGCTCATAACTGGTTCAGTTCTTATCTTAATGAGAGATATCAAAAAGTGTGTATTACAGCAAATTCATCGGAGTACTATTCCAGTACCCAAAAAGTACTACTAGGTGTGCCACAGGGCAGTGTGCTTAGGCCCATACTGCTTTTATTGTACATTAATGATTTGCAACGATATCTAAATAATGACTCAATCTGTATAACAACCTATGCTGACGACACAAATATTCTAATTTTTGATAAGGAGTATGATAATTTAGAAATTAAAGTAGCTAATGTGATGCAAAAGATATCAAAATGGTTTAAACAAAATTGGTTGTTATTAAATAATGATAAAACTAATTGTATTTTGTTTAAACATAGTAGAAACAAAAATGCATACCCGAAAGAGATAGATATAAATAATGTAAATATTAACTACACGGAAAGCACAAAATTCTTAGGAGTGACAATTGATGAACATATGGACTGGGGGTATCATGTACAAGCGCTTTGTGGTAGGCTTAGTTCTGTTTGTTACACATTAAAAGAACTGAAGAAGGTAGTGAATCACAATACACTTCTTACAGCTTATTATGGACATTTTTACAGCTTAATGTCATATGGTATAATATTCTGGGGTGGTTCTCATATTCAAAATATATTCATAGTTCAAAAAAGGGCAATACGAATCTTATCCGATTTAAAAGTAAGTGAATCGTGTTGTCAATATTTTAAAGCATTAAAAATATTAACAGTTTCGGCTCTTTTTATTTATGAATGTCTTTGTTTTGTTTTCAAGCATATGAGAGAGTTAAATGCAACAGAGATCATAACTATGAAACAAGACACAAAGATACTCTCTCTTGCCCAATACACACTACAACTGTCTTAGAAAAAGGATGTTTTTATAAATGTCTGCATTTTTACAATATGTTACCTATCGAACTGAAAAATATTACATCTATAAGTATCTTCAAAAACACCATAAAAAACCAATTAATAACTGCAGAACCCTATTCTTTAGAGGAAGTGAATGAAACAACTTTTAAGTAAGATTATATCGCTCTTTAAGGTTTTAAATTTTATGTTGTATTTTTGTTTTTTTTAATTAGTAGTAGTAGTTTTTAAGCATCTTACATTTTTATTCTTTGTTTTTACCTGTATTTTTTATCTTCTCTACAGTTTTGGACATGTAACGCACTTAAATTGTAAGATTTTTGTCACCGTTACGCAATAAAATTCTATTCTATTATATTCTATTCTATTTATCAAAATGTTATGAGACACACAGTCAAATCCAGAAACTGTACATACAAAGATTCGCTTTCCTGGAAACCTTTGTTTATTATATCTATTAACATGTTAATGGCTAAAGTTGTGCTTTGTTTTGCTCGAAACCCAAATTGGCAGTTGTTAAACAGATTTCAATTTTCAAAATAAAACGTAATTTGTAATTTCAGTATAATTTCAAAAATTTTGGCAAATACCAGAATAATGACGATTGACCTATAATTAGCGGGATCATCAACAGAATCTTTTTTTACGTAGAGAAATAACTTTTGACAATTTAAAAATCTTGGGAAAAACATTGTTTTTGATACACTGGTTAATTAATTTTGTTACCGGAATAAGAATAATATGTTTAAAAGAATTTATAATTTTAATATTCATGTCATAAGGATCTTTCCTTTGTACATTTTTTAGATTATTAATTACATCAAGAACCTGTGTGTAGGATACTTTTGAAAAATCGAATTCCCCGTCTAAGGCACAAATAATAGAATTATTTAAATAATGTTCGCTGTTATTTTATAAAGGTGGTAGAGTATTTACTAGATCGAGAGGAAATAATTATTAAAATCGTCTGGTGAAACGAGTTCTGACTGTTGAGAAAGCGGTTTGTTTTTGTTGATTAAATTCCACATTGTCTTTGAAGAATAGGGAACTTGCAAATTTTTTTTTACTTCATAAAAATGTTCTACAATACTAAAAAATAAGATATGCAAAATATGACGCCTTAATTCCCAATAATAAATTCGTTATAAATTATTAAAGTTTCGCGCGCGAGCGAGCCGTTTCAAACAGCTTCAAAAGCGCGGGAGTAGTCGTGACATCACACCATACAATTTACAAACGACGACGGAGATCCCAGCACTCGACCGCTTGATTTCAGCCGTAAAAATACCAGCATCGCCATAAATTTTAAGTGTATACTTAAAATGGAAACAAAAAACTCCTTATTTTAAATATTGCATTGTACCGTTGTGTAAAAATACTACAGTAAAAGTGCCAGATAAAATATTTATAATATTGCCAGAAGATAAGATTCGTCGATCAAAATGGTTAAAAGCGTGTAGAAGAAATGAAAAAGATATTTCACAGAGCAGTTGGTCTCTACATGTGTATGAAGATCATTTTAATGTAAGTACATTATTAAATACTATATGTCTATCTACTAGTTTTTCGCAGGCGGGCAATAAAATATTCCGAATTCCGAATTATTGAATTTTAATTAGGGTAGGATTAAAGAAAGAATGTGTATACAATGTTAGAAAATAAGATTAGTAGATAGAATGTAATTTAGTGATACTAAGTAAAGGTAATTTCCTGGTGCGAAAATAAACAGCTATTTATTATTATACTCTTCGCAAATACGATTACGAAGAGTATATTGCATTTGATCGGGACATTTCTAAAATCGTTAATATCGCTCGCAGAGAAAAAATCATTTCGTTCGTCATCGAATTCTGAACAACTTTCAAAATGTCCGTCAGTTCATCTGTCCGTCCGTCTGTCCGTCCGTCACATTTCTTGTAAGCACGATAACTAAAGAAAGAAAAGTCCGATCGAATTGAAATTTGGGCTATAAGTTAGTGTTAGCTAGAGGAAGAAATCCATTGTTTTTGAAAAAAATCAAATAGTAAATAAAAAAGTTATAGAACATTTTATTTAAAAATATGAATCTACAGAGGGGTTGCAATTTCCAATGTGCCACTAAAATTGAAGTAATTTTCTATAGACACCAAAATGCTGTAAAATATGCTACCACAAATTTCGCCTACGCAGTCGGCATCATCGGGAGGTGAAAAAAAATTGAAAATTAAATATGTGATCAATATATTAGGTATTGTAAGAATGAATCTTAGTTTATACTATAAAATATACTGCCACGCGTTTCGCCAATACAGTCGGCACCATCGGGAGAGAAAATTAAATATGTAGTCAATACATTAGGTATTGTAAGAATGAAGTTTATAAGACAAACACAAGATTCTTTTCAAAAAACTACGAAGAGTATCCTACAGAATGTGCAACAATTATATAAAAGTTCAATAACACTACTGTCTGCGAAGAGTAAAATGTTTACCTCTAGTATATATAGTATATTGCAAATACCTTTCCCTTGTCCTTTAATTTATTCTATTCAAATCTTATATTTATCTATTATGTGAATGATAACACGACACAATCACTTATTTCTCTTGCCCCAAAACATAGTACGAAAATACCTACGATAGGTAATTATACATTTGCGCAACATTTCCTTTGCAGCAAATGTCTTCTATAGAGACACTTTACGCGTGTGTACAAAAAAACACGAAAAAATATAGAAGTGGCTGTTGTAAAGAATTACCCTAATAATTCTTTCAAACATAAGACTAAGTCTGCTAAAAAATGCTTAGTGGCGACTAAGCATTTTGTAGTTATTTCGTTTTATTCCGTGATCAAGTCATAACTATTTTATGTTTATAAATTATTACTAAAAGCTAAAAAAAATACATACTTCTCTGCCTTGACCCCGCGGACCTCTCCAAGGGAAAAACTTTCACTATTTTGTATAAAAGATGCCACCATAAACATATCCACTTTAGGCAAATTATCAGATTGGCCCTTGAAAAAACCTTGATCAGTTATTTTAAAATATCTGTACAACTACAATAAGCGGTACTATAAAACACAATTATATATTAATATCAGAACAGTCACTAACAAATCAACCACAGTTTAATAACACCATATTGTACATATGTTTATATAGAATGTCATACTTTGTTAATTTGTTTGTATTATTATTTTTAAGTATTTTATGAATGAATTGATTTTTAGTTTTCTTTTTTCTATATATTATATATGTATATATTAATATAAATCTTACTCTGTACCCCATACAAGTTGTAAATAATCTACTTAATTGTGAAAAAAGATTTTAAATTGGAATTGGAATTGGTAAACATCTGATTGTGTTGCTTCCCGGCGCGACGACTACCGAATATTGTATGGTGTGACGTCACAGTCAATGGTAGCTCGTTTCGGGCCACTTCAATTTTATCGCTGTTTAGATCCTTCATACTGATCGCGTGGAATTAGAAATCTTATTTTTTTGTGAAGTACACGTTTTATTACAACGTTACGCTATGTTTTTTAGTATTATTTTTATTTTTAAAATTATAGGCAAGTTCCCTATTATTGTTTTTAGAAATATAATTATCGTTAGCAGCTTTTCTAGCCTTATCTAATTCAGATCTTAAAGTTCTTTTTTTATCTGCTAATAATACTTTCAAATCATTCGAGGGAGAAGTTCTGTACACATCTTGTAAAAATTGAAGTAAATCCCTCATCTGCCTTAAACTATTTGAAACCCAATTTATTTTTGTTTTATTGATATTACCATGATTTTAGATTTTATAGGAAAAGCAACATCCAAAGCTGATGTGATCTTAAAAATGAAAAGCTCAAATTTAGTGTCGACATATAAATCTCAATTATCAATAATACTCCAGTCAGTCTCGCTTAAAACATTATTTAATTCATACATACCTATGTCATTAACAGGCCCATAATTAATTCTTTTGAACATTTTAAGAGGTTCTGAATGATTTACCCGTAATTTAATGGCAGTACGATCTGATAACTTGGGATCAATAATATTTGTTTTACAGATATCTTGGGAGAAGTTTATATATATATTATCAAGGCAACAAGGAAAAAATCCAAATGACCTAAATGCATTTAAAACCTTATAAGTGTTTTTATCTGGGTTATGAAAGTGAACATTAAAATCTCCTGTGACAATTATCTTTTTCCCTTTTTTGGGAGAGAACGTCTATGGCTCTAGAAATTTGTTGTAAAAAAATGTCTATATTTCCTAAAGTAGGTGACCTATAGACAGTTATAATCTGAAAATCATTTTCAAAAACAATTCCAGGCAATTCACAATGCAATTCAATAGATAGTCTGTTAATTGGTAAAATCGGAAAAGAGTTATATTTCTTTATTAAGAAGATAGCTACACCCCCGTGAATGGTATTCTTTCTAGAAAATTTAGAAACTAGAGTATAATCATTTAAATTTACATGGCCAATTTCTTCACCAGCAAGCCAGTGTTTATTTAAACATAGTATGTCAAAATTACTTTCACTTAAAAATATATTTAATTCGTTAATTTTGTTTCTCAGACATTATACGTTAATATGTAATATGTTAAAACAGTCTTTAGATTTTGCATAGTTTGTCCTGTCACAATTAAACAATTTTGTTTGATTAAGGTCTGCGATAATCGTATTATTTACACTAATCAGTCTAGAATTGATATTTGGGAAAGCCGTGGATATAAAAAAGATGAATTACCTTGAATTTCACTTATACCTGACTGTAACTGGTTTGGCATCATTTCTTGGGTTTGGTGAGGTTGATCAAGTGCCTCGTCATTGTAATCATTAGTACTGATAAATATCAGGTTTTCCTCTAACCCAAGCAACATTCTGACGACGAACCGACGTTGCTGTTCGCAACTAAAAGTCGGTGTGCGACGTACACAAAACGTCGGGATGACCCATATTTGTACCAACCTGGTCAATAAAATATGGGTCGATGCGACGTAGAGGACCGACTTTAATCGTTGTGATTACCGACCAAATGTTCACCAAATTTTACGTCTGCTTAAGTTGATTCTCAGCCTATTACCAACCTTATTTAAAATTTTCCCTTAATCTGACCTACAAAAGTCGGGAGTAGGTAGTGAAATTAAGCAATTTTGTATATTATTCTATTTGTCGTACCTATCTATTTATATAAAATGGATAAGGCGTGTTTATCATTGAGTACGTATTATATACAAAATACTTCGAATAAAATTTTAATAAATCTGGTGGGGTAAAAACGGAAACGAAAAAAATTTTATTGATACATATATATAAAGTAGGTCGAAAATTATAGTGAACCCATAAGAATAATGTTTATTTTAAGAACGAAAGTACTATTTTTATTTTTTTACTTTCAAAAAAATATTTTCCGTTTCCAAAGAAAGCGCAATTGAAATACTGTTTAATTAATTTTACGAGTAAATAAAAAACTTTTTTGCATACTTTATTTGAAAAAAAGAGGCAAATTTTGTGTATTTAAAATAATTGTACACATAATCAACATGGCCGCCTATTATTTCCTTCTGTGGAACCAGAAAATATGGCGAAGGCGGAATAAGTGCAACTGTTTTTACTAATAGCGACTTCACGGTTAAATAATTTTACCTGCACCAACTTTTAGTAGGCTTTGGTGCAGAAATCTGCACTAACACTAACGTTCATTCCAAACAATCACGATAATATCGACCGTCTCTTGCAGTTGGTGTATAAATCTTTACTAAATATCTATCAATACCTGAATTATCGACATTGATTTTGAAGTTATGTTAGACCAAGGACCAAAAGCCTAACACCAACGTCCAACCGACGCACAGTGTGGCAAGATACCCCGAAAGCTGGCAAAAAATGAAAAAATAAAATGTCGCATCGAACAAAGTATTGTTGCTATTTATTATCAGCATGAATAGGGGCATGTTTTCCCCCACCACTTAATCTTGATGCATGCTACCAAACCCGCAGGCATAAGGTCTATATAACTGCGGTTGACGCGTGTATTTTTAAATTAAATATTATCCTAGCAAATTACTTTGTGTTTTTTCAAATTCGATATTATTACTTTGTTTGAAAATGGACCCATCAACACCCTCAGGTATGTATTATGTAAATTTAATGGATTTATTTTTAATTTATGAATGAAATAATTTTAATAATATTTTGAAAATGCCTTTCCGAAGTGCCAAATATTTACGTATTGTTCTAATGTAATAGTTAACTTCCTCACGCTTCCCCACGTAAAATTTTATATATTATTATAGTAATACTAGAATAGATTCATAGTAAAGCTAAATCAAATGCTCGTGTCTACCCCTTATTATTTTATTTGCCTCTTTCAACAACCCTACAGTATATCATTATACTCTTCGCAACTAAAACGAAGAGTATATTGCATTTAATCGGCACATTTTTATCATTATCATTGTGTTAGTCGTTGAATTCTGAATGACTTTCAAAATGTTCGTCTGTCTGTCCGTCCGTCTGTCTGTCTGTCCGTCCGTCCGTCACGTTTTTTGTAAGCACGATAACTTAAGAGTGGAAAGTCTGATCGTATTGGAATTTGGACTGTAAGTTACTGTTAGTTGGAGGAAGAACCCTATTGTTTTTGAAAACAATTGTTCGATAAATGTAAAAGTTATTGAACATTTTAATTAAAAAAATGATAACCAGATGCTACAAAAACATAAGTACTGCATAGTATACTACAAGCGTTTCGCTAACCAAGCTGGAATCATCGGGGGGACGACTAATATTAAAATTTATTATACCTAAAAAAATAAGTTACTTTTAAAGAACAGCGAAGAGGATGTGTTTCATTTAATGCTGATTACATCGAATCCAGTAATAACCAGTTATAGACAACTTCCTAAAAAAAAATATTAAACATTTTCCTAGGGAAGTATTCGACTTATTAATTGCCCCAATATTTCTGCAGATAATTCAGAGAATGAGAATGACTGTTCCTTATCTGCATCAGACGCAGACGATTAATCACTACGGATAGGACATACTCATTTCTATTCACAAATATTAATAAAACAGTTGTGAATTCTTAATTTAATAAAGGAAATATATTACTAGGTTCTTTAAGTGTTTTGCATACTCCTGGACAAATAATGTATTAAAAAATTGAGTACTATAAATTTTATTTTTATTTTAGATTTTAATTTTTTTAATTACACCCTGTATATCGCAATATACGAGCAAACGTCATAAAGTTGATTTATTTATACATTAATAACCATCGTCGGCTATTCTCAATAACAAAAATTTTACCAAACTCGTTCTATGAATTAATGCCAGCTTTTGGGGTATCTTGCCACACTGTGCGACGTTGCTAGACGACTACGTCAGACAGCAACGTCTAACCAACGTTGGAATATTACCCAAAAATTACCTAAATCTAATTAATCAGTTACCAACGTCTAATCAACGTTGGATAATAATCTAAGAACACACTCAACGTATTAAGTAGTTTTCTGACATCAAACCAATGTTGGTAAATGTGCTAGATGTAAATAGTAGGTTTGCGAGGTTCAAGCTACGTTGCTCCGACGTTGTGTCATAACTATAAAATTTAAGACGCTACTTGACTAATATTTGTAATAATTCTGACCTTATAATTAGTAAACAAGTAGTCGGTAGTCGGTAAAACGTTACTTGAGATGAATGTAGCTACCTATCAAGTCGGTTACCAACGTTATACAGAAGTAGGTGTATTACCGAAAAATTAATCGGAGCTACTTAAGTTAGTCATTAACGTCTAACCAACGTTGGTTAATAACTAAAAAGGACCAAACCTATTAAGCCACTAACCAACGTTGGCAAGTGTTCCATAACAAACTTGACCTATTCAATTAGTCACCAACGTCTACCCCAACGTTGGTAGGTTACTCAAAATTTAACCATACCTATTTTAGTCAGTTGTCAACGTCTAACCAACGTTGGTAAGTTATTCAAAATATAACCATACCTATTTTAGTCAGTTGTCAACGTCTCATCAACGTTGGATAATGACTTGAAAACATATCAAACCTTATTAAGTCGTTTTCCAACGGCAAATCAACGTTGGTAAATCGTCCAGACTTAAGCAGTAGGTTTGCGAGGTCGGCGCAATATTTGGTTCGACGTCGTATTACAACTACAAAATTTAAGTTATTACTCGACTACTATTTGTAATAATTCTGACGTCGGAATTAGTGAAAAAGTAGTCGGTAGTTGGTAAAATGTTGCTTGGGAAACCTTTATTTGAATGTATCTCTGCAATCATTTGGGAAGCAACTAGATTTCTATTCAGTTTTACGGACTTATCGTTATTTATTTCCATATATTTAACATGACCTTCTGTGTAACTATTGAAGTTGTACAGAAAGTCATTCAATTTTGAATTAAATTTGAAAATAGGGTTATTTTTCTGAGCAGCATTTTCATAATAGGGTATAGATGCAAAAATAATGTTTGTATGTTAGCACAATTTTAGTTTGTTGCAAATAAAACGAAATGAGGGCGTTTTATTACTATTAATATCATTACGACCACCTATTATAATGATGTAGTCTTGTAGGGTAAAGTTATTAGATAATGACTCAATATTATCCATCACTTGATTTAAGCGTGCACCTGATTTTCTCACCGAGATGATATCGTAAAGCTTTAGGTCCAGTCATTTTCTTACTTGCCAGGTTATATTTTCCTCATCTGTTAGCAAAAGAATCTTTTTTTTTGTTATTTTTTTTAAGCTCATTTGAGTTATGAGTTATTATACTTTCAGAGAGTTCTATGCTTAAATTTTTGTTGCCACTCTGTACAACTAGCGGTATGCTATCAATATCAGGTTTTTCCCTGCTGTCTATGTTAGTTTTTTGGAGTAGTTCTTTATTTGTTATTTTATTTTTTTCAGCCATTGTGCATAAAATGGAGTTTGTAATAGAAGTATTGTTATAATTTTTTATCAAATTTGTTTGTGTACCATCCTCATTTGACTTTAATTTGGCTCTAGATAATTTTAAACAATTTATATGTTCCCTTAATTCTTGAATCATAGTTTCCTGTTCTTTAATTATTTCTAGTAATTCTTCTTCCCTTTTTGTTGCTTCCTGTAAAAATGCCTCACTGTCGGCTTTAATTTTCTTTATATAATTATATTTTCTTTCACCATCTTTACTGATTGTGAGATCAAGATAGTTGTTTCCAAAAGATGCTTTTCTTCGTCATGATCGCTAATGTTACTCTCATCACCACAACAAATAAATTTATTTTCTTTAACAAAGCGTATTTAGATTTAAATTTGTATATAATATTTTTATACTTAATATAATATTTATTTATTTCATATACATATCCTACAGGCAGAACTCAATTACAGGGTACAAAATACTTAAATAAATTTAAGTAACAAAAAGCAAAAAATTGAAAATCTACCAACAATTATAGAGTAAAAAAGAATTTAAATATTACAACGGAAATGAAATAATAAACATTAATATAATACATAGTAATAAATTAACACTAACCAACAATACATTATACTTTAATTAAAATGTTGCTATTCAACAACAATAATACAACAATACACAATAGCAATTAAAATAAATATAAATTGTACAAACTACACAAATTAAAATATTGTCATTCACTCATTAAGTACAACTTTTTTTAATTTTGTCAATGGTACAAGAAAAAATATCAATATTGTTCTCCACGTTGCAATAGTTTGTGATCATTTGATATAAAGAGGATGCTATCATAATATTAGTATTAGCTGTAGAAAGTTTAAAAATGCGGTTGTGACGTGATGACATTCTTGAAACTTTAAAATTAATTTGGTTTAATATCCATATACAGTCAACTAATTTATTAACCACCTTATACAAAAAAATTATAAATTGTGCCGCCCTACGTTTTGCAAGCTCGGATAGATTGAGACGTGCAAGTAAAATATTGTTTTGAATGCCTCTTTCCGGATATTCACCATCAAGTACGTATACTTCTGATTTTACAAATCGTCGTTGTATTTTTTTTCTAAAGACCAAATATGCATATTATAAATGGGACTCCACACTGTTGATGCATATTCCAACCGCGATCTAACAAATGAAACATAGAGCACTCTAAGCGTATGCAAGCTACCAAATACCTTTGAATTGCGTATGACAAGTCCAAGGCTTTTATAATCCGACGAAGTAGTTGTTTCGATATGTCGTATGAAAGATAATTTAGGATCAAAAACAACTCCAAGATCTTTTATGTAATCTGGCCTTTGTAATATTAAATTATCCAGTTTATAATTATATTTGATTGAGGTTACCTTCCTCGTGAATGTCAGAACATTGCATTTTGATCCATTTAACGGTAATATATTATTCGCACACCAGAGATTTATGTTATCTAATGCTGTTTGAAGATATTCGCAATCTTTCTCAGACTTAATTTCGCAAAATAGTTTTAAGTCGTCCGCATATAATAGATAATGTACTCGATGGAGATTAGATGTGATATCGTTCATAAACAAGACAAATAAAAGTGGTCCCAATATCGAACCTTGTGGTACGCCTGACTTCTGCAAGAATTTGCCAGACCTGTATCCACGGTATTGAACAAATTGATACCTATCTTGCAAATAGGATTTAAGAAATTTAACTATTGGCCTGGAAAGACCAAAGTTCTCAAATTTAGTTAATAAAATACCGTGGTCAAGTCTGTCAAATGCCGTGGAGAAGTCAATATATATTACATCTACCTGACTTTGTTGATCTAATTTGGTGCTGATATACTGGGATTTACACACAAGTTTTGTGTGTATATATAATAATCATATCCACTCTTTAATTCGATAAATAATTCTAAACCATCTTAGTCCTTAAAAAAGAAAACATGGATAATTAATTGATTATTTCGGCAATGCATTTTATTTGGTCTTGCAGAACAAAAACAATAACTTTAACATATTATAAACCGGGGAATTTGTATGTCATACTGTGAGCAGCCTATGAAATTTAGTTTCACTTCTTGTCAAATACATGTTTATTTTAAACTTGATTAGTTTATACGCTACAGAAACTGCTGTATTCCCATCTTTAGTTTTAGTATTCCACTAGTTTTGTTAACTATGTGTAACAAAATTTCCAAGATAATCCTACACTAACTTTATGTTATAGTAAATAGAACGCGACTTCTCTACTGATTCCTGCCAAATTCAGTCCATTCAACAAAAAAATAGTTCAGCTTATTTTTACGCCTAGAACTTATCTGCAAGAGCCCCTTGATATCTACTTTTCGCAATAATCCTTCTTGTATTAAAGTAGCTGAGGTAAATTTAAAAAAGATACTGGCGTTTTATAAAAAGTCAAAGGGGATTCTACCACACCTAAACCGCTATTGGTGTATATGCTGATAAGGATCCACTGGAATTATTAGCTGTACACACGGTATCATGTTTCACTACATATGATTTCTTCAGATGTTGAGTACAAAAAGTCTTGTACTGAACACAATACAAAATAAAATTGTATATTTGATTTTAACAAAATTTTTTATTACTTGCAATTATTTGTTCACCACATAATCGCATTTTCAGATAAGAGTACACAACTTATTTTCAATTTATATTAGAAATGTTGTAAAAATCAAATAAGAAGATTTATTTTGTATAACGTGGATTATCATTAAATAAAAGTCCAATCAATTAAGTATTTTATAATATAAAATGACAATTTTAAAAACGTAATTAACTCTATAATGATCTATAACGAGTAAAGCTGGCCGAGGTGGCTGGAGTACAGCCACGGTCTTGCGCTGGCGTCACACGTGCCGATTTAGAAGTGATTTACGCTGCAGTCTTATTTGAAAGGTTAATGCGTGAGGTTGTACCTATAAATTATACATAATGTCAAACGCGCCAAAGGGTAAAAAACGACCGTACGCGGACACAGTGAATAAATTTATCGGTGAATTTCCGGATTTATTCTATGACGAATGCAAAATAATTTGTAAAGTTTGCAATCAAGACTTAATGTGCTGGCACAAAACAGATTGTCGTCGTCATATCAATACCGTGCAACATCAAAATAAAGAAATGGCATGCCTTTGACAACTCAGTTTATGTTTGATTTATTGTTAATGTTAATAGCCTGTAATATTCCGCTACACATACTGGATAAACAACCATGTCGGGAGTTTTGGAATACATACAATCCCCAGGTGAACTTACCAAGTCGTACATCGCTACGTAGATATATTTCAGCTGTTCATGAAGATATTGTAAATAGGATTAAATGTGGATTAAAAAATACACGGCTCTGGTTATGTATTGACGAGACGACAGATTGTAAAAAAAAATCTATTGTAAATATTATAGTACGTGTACTGGACCCTCTTAAACCAACATTTCCACTTTTACTAGCTAGTAAAAGACTAACTGCGTGTACTGGCGAAATAATTACGCGTGTGGTGTTGGAGACATTCGAAAAATTTGAACTTTCAACAAGTCAAGTATTGATGTTTGTGACTGATGGTGCCGCGACAATGCGAGTGGTAGGCCGTTCTCTTCAAAGAGACAAAAATTGTAGGTTTTTACATATTACGTGTAAAGTGCATGCGTTACATCTTGTGGCAGAAACGATTCGAAAATGTTTTCAGAGGTAGATGCATTAATAGCAAATACAAAAAAGTATTTCTCAAATCTCCTAACCGGCTTCAAGCATTTCACAGACAGTGTCCTGGTATCCCTGAACCACCAGAGCCGATTCTTACACGTTGGGGAACGTGGTTGAAAGCGGCTTTTTATTATGCTGAATATTTTCAACAATTAAAAGCTGTAATACTACAGTTCAACCCTAACGAGGCTGCAGCTGTTAGGGAAAGCCAGACAAGCTTTCAAGACGTTTCCCTTGAAACAGATTTAAAAACTATTAATAACAATTATAGAGGACTACACGACGCAATAGAAAAATTGCAAAATACTTCGTTGTCGTTAGTGGAATCACTGCAAATAGTGGACGACGTAAATACACAGCTACAGGCTATAAATGACACAAGAAATAATCACGTTAGTGAAAAATTCGAGAGTGTATTACAGAAAGATCCTGATTTTAGCAAATTAAGAGAAATTTGTGATAGTGCATCCTCATTAAGTGAGTTCACAGATTGTTTTACTTATGCCTGTATTACATCCGTAGATGTCGAACGGTCATTTTCAAAATACAAACATATTTTTTCACCAAAGCGAACATCGCTGACGGAGACAGCTGTAGAAACATACCTGATGCTATTATACTATAGATCTTCCACACTTTGTGATGACGACAACCAAACTACTTCATAAATCTGCTTAAAAGAGAGAATTTTATACAAATTTTTATAAAATGTAACATTATTGTTAAAATTTATTTCCATTTATTGTACTTATTCAAGTATTACGATATGATGTAAACATATGAGTCATATAACGGCTCTGTTGGCCAGGTGACCTCGGCCAGCTTTAATAATGAGACATACGGTAGCTTCGTTCAAGCTAGTAAAAAATGTACAAGAATATTCTATTTAGCTGCTATAATTACAAACGTAAAAGTGGTTACAATTTACAATTAATATGTGTTATATTATAGCATTTATTATATCTATTAATAAAATTTGTTACATCTATTCTCTAACTAAATCAAAACGAATTGTATTCGTATATATTTGCAAAGCGTTAAATTAAAATTATTAATTAATTTCAAGCTAACCCCAGCAATATTAATTATTCTACGCAAAGGCAATCTTGTAATCATAACTTACGTTTACGTGTGCCTCAAACTTGACGTAGGCATGCCATTTATCAAGAAAGTATTTTAAGTAACTGTTAATGGTTGCTCTGTCATATTGTTGTGGGGAAATATAAAAATTTAATTTGGGAACTAAAGTAAGAAAAATCATACTGATATAATTTATTTTATTTCTTTGTATTAATGCTTTACTTATGACAGATAAATATACCGGGTATAACAGGATCATGGTACACCCCCTTTTCTCCTTTAGTTTTGAAGAAAATGGATTGAAATTTGGGAGATCCTATATGCCTAATAAACGGCACTTTTTGACATACAAATGATTTTTTTCCTTTCCGGTTTCGCCAGAAATGACACTAACTTTCGATTTTTAAATGGAACACTCTGTATATTATTGCATTTTTGAATTCTGCATAATTTTCTGAATCCAATGATACCAAATAAGTGACATTTTAAACGTCAGTGTTTTTTATAATATAATTTTATAGTTTTCCATTTAAGTGTGCCATGACGGTTCCGCTTTATTCTAAATGACCCGTGTCATGCTAAAAAATTTGAAATCCCGTCAAGAATACTAAATTACGTGATTTATGAGCAAATAAAGTTCATCAAAATGGTTCTTAGCGCAAAACTTAATTTTTTCAAATAGAACCATATTGGTACCGTGATACCATTTATTAGTACTATCGATAAAGAATTTAGTCATATGTCATATTAAAATGTGCGATAAATACAAATAAAATTACAGCTAAAAGAAAATAAGAAAATACAATATTGTTCTAATTAAATGTTAAGAAGTAGGTAACTAACTAAGATGGCTTTGAAAACAATGAAGCTTGTCAAACAGTTGTTAGATTACCGGTGCTTTTATTGTGTCATTAAAAATTTTTTAAAATTCTTGTTAATTGTGTTCAAAATGCCGCATATTTATACAAGAGAAGAAAAAATGGACATGTTAATTATTTATGGGGAATATAGAAAAAATGCCGTTGCGGATAGACACCTTTATGCCGAACGATATCCTGATAGACAATGTCCAGCGAGAAATTATTTTAATCGTCTTGAAAATCAAATCTGAAGTGAGCCCAACAATGATCCCGAAGAAAATTTCATTCTTGACGAAGGAACGGAAATTAGTGTCTTGGCTCGAGTAGAAGTTAACAAGACTGTTTCTTTAAGGCAAATTGGGTTTGAATTGGAAATCAGTCACCAAACAGTAAGCCGAATTTTGCACAAATACCACTATAAATGTTTTAAATACAATTGCACCAGTACTTGTACGAAAATAATTACGAACGTAGGATGGAATATTGCAATTGGATTTTGCAGAATAACGTGCAGTCAAACAAACAATGATTTTTTGGGATTGATTTTATTTTCGGACGAGTCTAGGTTTACAAATTTGGGATTATTTAACCGTCAATATACAAAATATTGATTACAAGAAAATCAAAATTTATTACGGGAGGGTAACTTTTAAGTGCGGTTCGGTTTGAATGTTTGGCTTGGAATAATCGGTAGTAAAATCATTGGTCCAATAATATTTGAAGGACCCCTGACTGATGCCGGGCACTTGGGATTTCTGCAAAATGAAATTGAGGACAGTTTAGCTGAATTACTTTTCCATTCACGACAGGAAATGTATTTCCAACAAGATGGCGCTCCTCCCCATAATTCAATGATAGTAATTGATTACCTTCAACGGAGATTCGGAGAAAACGTAATTTCGAAGAATGGTCCTGTGAGGTCGCCTCCAAGATCACCTGATTTAACACCCCTTGATTTTTTTGTGGTCATTTAAAAAATATTGTCTACGCAACCGCCGTTACAACCCGTGAAGACCTGGAACTACGCACAATTAATAGCATAACGACCCAGCAATTGGCGAACGTTCTTCGAGAAACAACTATGCGAGTTCAGAAGTGCATTGACGTTAATGGACAGCATTTTGAACAACTGTTGTAATGTTTTGTGTTCATTTCTTGTATTCCGAAGCCACCTTATGTATAACAAGGTAATTAGAACAAAATTGTATTTTCTTATTTTCTTTTAGCTGTAACTTTGTTTGTATTTATTTTAATAAGACGTATGAATAAATTCCTCATTAATAGTACTAATAAATGGTACCACGGTACCAATATGGTTCCATTTGAAAAAATTAAGTTTTGCTCCAAAAACCATTTTGAAGAACTTTATTTGCTCATAAATCACATAATTTAGTATTTTTTGAAGGGATTTCGATTTTTCTGGCATCACACGGGTAATTTAGAATAAATTGGAACCGTCATGGCACACTTAAATGAAAAACTTAAAATTATATTATAAAAAATATTAACGTTTGAAATGTCACTTATTTGGTATCGTTGGATTCAAAAATTTATGCAGAATTCAAAAATGCAATAATATATAGGGTATTCCGTTTAAAAATCGAAAGGTAGTGTCACTTCCGGCGAAACCGAAAGTGAAAAATAATCACTTGTATGTCAGAAAGTGCCGCTTATTATCTGTATGGGATGTCCCAAATTTCAATCAATTATCTTCAAAACTAAACGAGAAAAGGGGGTGTGCCATTATCCTGTTACATCCGGTATTTCCTGACTAATAACAAAGTGAGGAAACTATGCATTTTCAAGAAAACGTTTTGCGTTTTTGATAAATTCCTTTGGGTGAAAACATTAAATTGGACTATAACACTTAGATTACTGAAATATATGGTACACTAGAGAACCAGTAGAGAAGTTTAAATCAGTACATATTTTTGCGATGAACAGAATAGAGGAAAAGAAGCCTCAATACTCATACGTTGTTAATGAGACTCTTAAAATACGTAATCTAAGAATTATGGAATTAGTATAAAATAATATATACTAAAATGAAATGTAAACATATCGAAATAATACCCAAAATGGCATGTTTATATTATGCTGTTTGATTTGCCTTCGTATTAATATTTTTTTTTTTTTGCTAAATCTAAAACTAATAGATAAATAAAAGGAAAATATGTAACCTTTATTTCGTCGTTAATGTATAAAATAACGGTGGGTTTGAGTTTGCGTATTTAACTTTTCTACAAAATATTGACCTGAAAAACGTGAAACATTTAAGGAATTTCTTTAAGGACCATTAGTGCTCTAAAATAACAAGCAGAGCAGACTGAGCAAATGAAATAATTAGCGAAATAATTATAATTGTTCAGCAAATCTCGTATGCATTAACACTAATACAATTAACTAAATAATCTGCTTACAATTTGTTAGCAGGCTAAATGTAATTAAACGTCAGATCCTATTTTTATCATTACAATGCATATTTATTCTGTGTGGAATATCGAAAGGACAAACCACAGATAAAATTTGTACGTGGGTGTAATATATGAGAACAAAACTGGACACCTTCTGCGACACAGTAATCTCTTGTGGTGTTTTACCGAAGTTAAAATCAATATGGCGCTTGCTCTGCTTTGCTACCGTGTGTAGTCACGCTACCTGGAGTGCAAGTTAGTGTGATTCAGGACGAAAAGAGTTTGTGCTTACCTCAGTGACGTGCAGACCTGTGTCCCGTTCGCGCGTTCGCATTACCTCGTCATCGATCGTATTACTTCGTACAGTATCGTGTCCTGAAAAATGTGTCTGGATCTTATCCTTTTGCATATCTGAATTCAATCAGACACATTCACTATATGTTTGTTCATGTTTACGAACTCTCTATATGAATTATTTTGTAATATTTTATTAACGTACTTCAACTGTTAAAGAATTTTCTTTTCTTTTCCAAGCCACGTGCGCAAGAAAACTTTATTTAATCCCCCTAAATGGAAACGCAAACAAAATAAAAACTTGTTTCCTGGAATTATCTTTGCATTATTTTTAAGCTCGTTTATTTCAGATAATTGATTTTCTATATACAATCTTCTTTCTTTCTACTAATTCACTATTTTCCGAAACAGTCAATAGTATAACATCGCAACAAGGAACATCTGATTAAAGCTTATCAGAAAATACAATAATTAATGTAGAAAACCTCAGGAATCAGCTGTGATAACTACAAAATATTATGCATAAACTAATCGCAACACATTATTTACTGTTTCTATCACTCTCTAGTAGACATATCATAAAATTAAGTATCGCTTGCTATGTATTCCCAAAGGGTAAGTTTGTATGTCTAGCCAGACATGATATATAAGCGCTTATTATTTGAAATTAAAAAATGTCAAATGGTCAAAGATATTCAGCAATTATGATCTATTATTATTGGCGGAATTATGTTTTATATATATATATATATATATATATATATATATATATATATATATATATATATATATATATATATATATATATATATATATATATATATATATATATATATATATATATATTACATAAGCGCAATATATTCAGCTACAAAAATTTATGCCTAAGAATTATCATCGTAATCATCAACAGCTAAATGATATAAAACTTTTTCTATTGAGTAATTTAATTATTTTTCCTGAAAAAAACTACGGTTCAGATTATTTGATTTATGTTAGTATTTAAATAAAAGAAAGGCAAATCAGTCCAATCTAAATTAGGAATGTCAATATAGTAACTGTATTTTTATTTTTCAGAACAAAGTGATCCATGTCGAGACAAGCAGTGTGGTTTCGGGTCACAATGTGTGGTAAGCCCTGATGGCCGCAATGCCAGCTGTATCTGTCCAGACAAGTGTCCAAGTTATGGAGATCACACTACCTCTCGTCCCGTATGTGGCTCTGATGGTGTAGACTACAGAAATCAGTGTGAACTTCAACAAGCTGCTTGCACATCAAATTCAAATATCACGGTCAAGTTTTCAGGAAAATGCGGTGAGCTTACTTTACCGTACCGCCTACGATTCTAATTATTACCCTTCATTTTTACCTACCACTAAATTTTAATTGTGCCCCACAATATACAGCAACAAGATTAAAATTTAAACGTTTCCTTCAACACCGTCTAACCCTTTTACATCCGTTTAGTACTACCAAACAGAAACCGTATTCATTATAAATGAATGTAAATTCTGAAGCAGGTTCACATCGGACTTGCTTATTCTAGCGAAAGAAGTAAGTCTTGTGAACACAATGTTGTTTGAAATTTGTTTGTATAATTTTTTACTTGTTAACGCATCTATGAGCTGACATAAACGTATTTAATCACTGAATTTGATTATTAGGAATCATATCTTCTAGTTCTTGCCATCTTTTATAGTGTATATAGGTTCAGTTATACAAATCTTATGGTGCCTGTTCTTCATTCTTAAATCCCCCGTAATAATTAGTCCAATGAATTTTCTGTCATAAATAAGTATAATCACGATTGTGTATGGATTGTATGATAAATTTGTGCAAGATTATAACCTGTTTAAGTTTTGAGAGTAGTTTTTAAAATAAATTCCCAAAGGTTGTAAATTAAGTTAGAAATTACATTTAAGATAATTAATACACAAAAATTAATGCAAGTGAAAATATTGAATTGACAAATTTTTTGTTAACCATCACAGGTAAAATAATCCTGCTCCATAAAGTAATCTTGTGTGTTAGAGAAACAATGGACACACCCCAATCTTCTATATATTAGGTTGACCTTTATCCGCAAAATGTCCAGTTCATTGGCTTGAGATTGAGCCTAGATCCAGTGGTAAAGGAAAAGTGGGCTTATCTCTCCACGATGGAGACAAATGACAAAAATTGTTAAAATGAA
The DNA here is from genome assembly GCA_029963845.1 of Rhamnusium bicolor. Lineage (NCBI taxonomy): Eukaryota > Metazoa > Arthropoda > Insecta > Coleoptera > Cerambycidae > Rhamnusium > Rhamnusium bicolor. Next base: position 138,151 of record JANEYF010001660.1, read on the forward strand.
ATTAGTATTTACTTAAAGTAAATGTATAAATTTGTTTAACTAGTAAACCTAAAGAAGATATATGTATATTCAAGAAGAAAGGTAGTAAGTAGCTTAGGAAAAGTAGCAGGGAATTAATGCTTATTACTTGTATATATGGTTTATACATTATTGGTATTTTTGGATTCTACTGTCACACAGATTATACATAAAATTTCGAGTCAGTGTACTTAATGTTAAAAAGTAATGGTCCCGTTATAGATCCTTGAGGGACCCAGGCGTGACGGGTGGCAGATATCATACTATGCAGAATTAATTAATGGCTGTACAAATACGATATTAACGAAGTTGTGCAGATGGTAAGAAATTTATTGATAATATATGCTTATAATTTTATCCTTTTACGTTTCGTCTACACAGATATTATTATGGAGATATTTCTATGAAATAGAGCATAAAGATGTACCAATTTAAATATTTAATTTTAGTGGAAGGTTTAAAAGGAAGGCATATATGGACTATTTACGTAAAGAAATGGGGATATTTTATACAGATCAACCTTTGAGAATTATTTTCTCCGACTATTGAATAAATTTACTCTAATTTAAAATTCTATTGTTATTACTGAGACTTTTCAAAGTCATAAGTTTTAAGAAAAGTATATATTTCTTTATACAGATGTAATTATGGCAAGGAAAAGATAAGCTGCAAGCTTGATTGTGATATTTAAGATTTTGTATCTAACAAATAATGTCAACACCAAGTCACTAAATCGGGAAATGACGGTTTTTATTAATTTTTATTAATTAAGGTATTCTTTGTAATAAGTAACATGTCATTTTGAATGTAATATTACATCTTATTTAAAATGACAGTAAACTTAGGAGATAATTATCATTTCTCTCTAATATGAGGGATTATCTTATGCCAGGTGTTTCTATCGATTTTCGCAATGTTGAGAGCATAAAACTTGATACTTTAAGCTGACACCTCTTTGTTAAAGAGAATATCATAAAGTTCGCGAAAATGATATTTTTCTCTTAAATATTAATTAACGTTTAGTGATTTATTTATTTATTTACACCACACATTTTTACTGTTTTGTACATATGAAACTATTTACTTTTTTTCTATAATATTTGTTTGTTTGTATATTACTTGATTTTAATATCAATTATAAATTAATGATTAGATAAAAATGGTAATTTTTCAACAATTTTCAATGGAGAAGCACTTACTTTTAATAATTTATGAAAATTTCGATTTATGTTTATTGTACAAGACCACACAATTTAGTTAAATATGCCGATTTATATTTTACACTAGATATACACTTTATGAGTATCTGAAAAAAGAATTTTAATTTTCATAATAAGAGATAAAAATATAAAATAAATCGCGCGTAGCGATTCGAAGCAGTCGGGTCGATGCTTAAAGCGATCAGAAAGTTTGCATTAAAGTTTTTTTATGAGGATCTGGAATGATTTTAAATTTTTGCACTTTTTCATTCAAACTTTGCAAGACTAAATATTCGCATCACTGAACAAGTGGCAATCGCTTTAAGATGAAATGTTTTACGGTATCTTGAACAGTTAAATAATTAAATTAACAATAACTATATAAGAATATATACTCACAGACATAGAACAAAGATTGTCTACATTTTTTATCTTTCTGATGTATTTGACCTTTACCGTTACTATTGAGATTAGCTAATCGATACTTAGTTGTTAAAATCTTGGAATTATATACACAATGTTTGTACAGAATATATCATTCTCAAAGCTTCCAAGACCTTTGCAACTGCTAGAGTAACACCGTTTTCAATCTATGTCACAATCAGAGACAGGCCGGGTCTTAAGAACCAACTTACGATGTTTCCTACGAAGAATTATTAGACACAAATTCGACGCCTCAAGATTCAGGCAGATCATTATAATCAATGATTGGGGAAAACCCAGTATCTGATTGGAATATAAAGGCAACATTTGGTTTAAAAAATTACGCATTTACGGTTCGCTGACATAACATCCTGAAATGTAGTATTTGTATTAGACAAAAAATGTTCGAAGACCTACTTTCTGTTGTGGAATTTAAACCAGATTTTCACCTATGCAACACCGGTTGCGTATTTCACATCAGTATATATTTTTATTAGTCTAGATGTATTCGGACCATCAATAGAATTTAGAATTTATTTATTGACCATTCTTGGCACAATTTGTATATATGGTAAGTCATATAATAGAATATATTACATAACATGAAATATAAATGTCTCATATAGAGTAAAAATTAAGTATACAAAATGCATGAAATATAAAGCATTTATACATAATATAGATTTAAATAACAAACAAACATTAATGAAAAGAGAAAATATGAAAAATACAAAAAATAAGCGAACCACTAAATATGAAACAATCAAGTGTCAAGTTATTATTACATTAACATATGTACACATATACACATATATACATACACATATACATGTACATACATGAATATACATATGATTAAACATCAGTGCGCCTTACTTAAAGATTCCTGTATACTGTATAACGCACCTTATCTTTAACCAATATTTTGAATTTTTTATAGTTTTGCATTTGCCTAATATCAAGTGGGAGACTGTTAAATAGTAAAATGCAGTTATAATGAGGTGAATGCTTGTAATTTGCTGTGTAATGTGTAGGAATGCTAAGTAGTTCTCCGTGCCTTGTAGTGTACGAATGGTAATTTTTCGGTTGTGTAAATAATTCCATATTTTTCATTGTATATGTCAAACATTTTAATATCAATATACATGGTGTAGTTAGTATTTTTTTTGTTCCTTAATATATCTTTTCAACTCTCGTTATAATTCATTTGAAATATAAGTCTCATAAGTCTTTTTAACACGCTTTTATTAGCTTCACTTGTATGTTTGTTTGTTTGTTTGTTTGTAAGTAATCGACTCTTTGGACTCGATTTTGACCCACTTTAAACGGACAGATTTAATTGAAACTTTGTACACTTACGATGAACCGGTAACAATACAATAATTTGATAAGTTTATATTATTATCCTGATCAGGATCGCCAGTCCTTTCCTCACGTATCCCCTGCGTGAGAGCAAGAGGCTTAATATTGTAAGTATATTCCGTGATTCTCAATTCGATCGTTGGCCGAGCGGGCAAGTCTTTGTCGACGCGAAACGGCGGATTCCTCGGGCGTGAGTTCAAATCCCATGGCTGAAATAAAAAAATATTTTTTTTTCAGAAATATCTGTTGGATCGTAATATGTTATAATATCAGCATCAATAAGCAATATAAATATAGTTTAAGAAAACTACAAAACACGCTTTCATAGCACATCAAACTAAAAAAGTGAAAAATAAATATAGTTTAAAAAACTAAAAAACACGCTTTTAAAGCACATCAAACTAAAAAAGTGAAAAATAATTATTAATATAAACTGAAAACAATAATGAACGAAAAATACTAGTATTATTGTGAAAAAAGCGTGGGGCGCTTTGTGCTATATTTTTCGTATATCGAGCAACCCACGCTTTTTTCACAATAATACTAGTATTTTTTCGTTCATTATTGTTTTCAGTTTATGTTAATAATTATTTTTCACTTTTTAGTTTGATATGCTTTAAAAGCGTGTTTTTTAGTTTTTTTAAACTGTATTTATTTTGACTACTAAAAACTCTATCTCTGTCCCTTGAACTACCCCATGCAATAATATTGTAAGAAATATGTGAATATGCAAGAGCGTAATATACGCTCACTAATCCTGCTTCATCTAGTGTAGTTCTCATTTGCAATAGAGCAAAATAGGCCTTATTAAGCTGAGAACATACATGTCCGATATGTTTGCTCCATGATAGTTTGTTATCCAGATAAGTGCCAAGCAATTTTGTATTCTGAGACAAAATAATCTGATCATGCATCATTAAACCATATGGTAATTGTTTTTGCAATCCAAAATTTATAATGACTGTTTTGTTTTCATTTAAGATCAACCTGTCTCTCTGCGCCCAAATACGAATCTCTTGAAAAGTTTGATTAATAAGTGAGTGGAGCTCATCTATTGTGTCAGCCGATAAAGTTACAATTATATCGTCAGCAAACATTGTTAGATGACCGGTGGTTTAGTGAGCTGACAAATCGCTGACATATAACATAAAAAATAGTGGTCCCAAGACCGAGCCTTGGGGAACTCCATATTTTATATCATATGGTTCCGACCTCACAGCACTAAGTTGAACTTTTAATGTCCTCCCTTCCATGTAACTACTTATCCATGATAGTAAATTGCCTCTTATTCCTATACTATAGAGCTTTTGTTGAAGAAAGTAATTGTTTACAGTATCAAAAGCTTTTGACAAATCGAATATTATTGAGACGACACACTAGCCCCTGTCTGAGCAAGTGTATACTTGTTTTAACAAATGACAAGTTGCCGTCTCTGTTGATTTTTCAGCCGTAAAACCATGTTGAAATACTGTAATAATATTATATTTTTTGCTGTAGGATGTGATTCTATTGTAAACAATTCTTTCAAATAGCTTGGAAATAGCGTTTGATATACGCTGATAAAGTGAATAAATTTATCGGTGAATTTCCGGATTTATTCTATGGATGTAAAATAATTTGTAAAGTTTGTGATCAAGACTTAATGTGCTGGAATAAATACAGCTGCAAAATTCATGTCAATAGTAACCAGCATAAAAATAAAAAAAAATGGCGTGTCTTCTTTGGAACCTCAGTTTAAGTTTGATTTACTGTTAATGCTGATTGCCTGTGATGTTCCCCTGCACATATTGCATAAACCAGCATTTAGGGAGTTCTAGAATAAATACTATCCCCAGGTGAATTTACCAAGTCGTTCATCGTTACGTAGATATGTACCAAGTGTTCGTGAAGATATTGTAAGTGAGATTAAATGTGCATTAAAAAATACACGGCTGTGGTTATGTGTTGACGAGACGACAGATTGTAAAAAAAATTCTATTTTAAATGTTATAGTACGTGTACTCGACCCTGTTAAACCAACATTTCCACTTTTACTAGCTAGCAAAAGACTAACTGCGTGTACTGGCGAAACAATTACGCGGGTGGTGTTGGAGACTTTCGAAAAATTTGAACTGTCAACAAGTCAAGTGTTGATGTTTGTGACCGACGCGACGGTGCTGCGACAATGCGTTCGGTGGGCCGTTTTCTTCAAAGAGACGATTGTAGGTTTTTACATGTTACGTGTAAAGTGCATGCGTTCCATCTTGTAGCAGAAACGATTCGATAATGTTTTCCAGAGGTAGATGCATTAATAGCAAATACAAAAAAAGTATTTCTCAAATGTCCTAAACGGCTTCGAGCACTTCACACACTGTGTCCTGGTATTCCGCAACCACCAGAGCAGATTCTTCCACGTTGAGGGACGTGGTTGAAAGCAGCTTTTTATTATGCTGAATATTTTCAACAAATAAAATCTGTGATACTACAGTTCAACCCTAATGAGGCTGCAGCTATTAATGAAAGCCAGACAAGCTTCCCTTGAAACAGATTTAAAAACTATTTATAACAATTATAGAGGACTACACGACGCAATAGAACAATTGCAAAATACTTCGTTGTCGTTAGTGGAATCGCTGCAAATAGTGGACAACGTAAATACACAGCTACAGACTATAAATGACGCAAAAAATAAGCTCGCTATTGAAAAATTAGAGAGTGTATTACAGAAAGATCCTGATTTTACCAAATTAAGACAAATTTGTGATGGTGCATCTACAGCTGCGTTAAGTGAGTTGACAGAGTGTTTTACTTATGCCTGTATTACTTCCGTAGATGTCGAACGGTCTTTTTCAAAATACAAACATATTTTTTCACCACAGCGAACATCGCTTACTGAGACAACTGTAGAAACATATCTGATGTTACACAGTTATTATTGAAGTGCTCCAGTTTGTGATAACGACAACCAAGCTACTTCATAAATCTGCTTAAGAAGGTGAGTTCTGTACATATTTTTATAAAGTGTGCCAGTATTAATAAAATTTATTTCCATTTATTTTATTTATTTATTATTAGTTATCACTTAGATATACAATGTACATGTGTGAACGTCATTTAACAGTTTAATAATAATGTGCAGCACTAAGCTTACAAAATATAAGGAAATACACAAAAAAAGAATTTAAAGCGAACGAAATAGTACAAAAACATACATCACAATATATAAAATATTTTTGTTTTTATTATTGTACTTACTCAAGTATTATGAAATGATGCATACCCAGTACGTCTCTGTAGGGTTAATGACCTTGGCCAAACTTATTTATCAGGGAAGCAGTCTAGCGTGTACATACATACTTGTGCCATAGAAATATCCAAAAACACTGATTTGTGAGAACGGAATGACACGTGAACCGATAAAACTTAGACTTGCATATATTGTTTATAATTTCTTACCCGTATTTCGTCTATGAAATAAAAACTTAACAACAATCGTCGGATCATGATAGTGACAGCAGCCTATTTGTATCCGTGGACGAAAACAATTAATTTAGTTTTTAATTCGTAGAATTGATTGATGTATTTTTTATTCCAGTGATTTTGTAGATATATTTAACTCCTTGTTCGTGTGTTATATTAGGGGCAATAAAAAGAAACTGCCGTCGTATAACTTTGTTCATTATTGTGGTGTTGAAAAATGCGATCGAGCAAACACCACAAAGACAATAAAATAATAATGATATACTTGTTTCAGATCCATGTGCAGGAGTACAATGTGCGGAACCCGAGGTGTGTCAGCTAGATGAACACCGTAACCCCGTTTGTCGATGTGGAGATACCTGTCCTTTAGAATTTACTCCAGTATGCGGATCCGACGGAAAAACGTATTCCAATGAGTGTACTTTACGACAAGAAGCTTGCCGAGCTAGAAAAACTCTTAATATTATTTACCGCGGAAAATGCAGCTCAGGTCCTTATATTTACTTATTCTATTTTTGTACACTGAGAGTAGTGCTTAATATTTAAATAGTTTAAATCTCTCCATGACGAATCGTGTAGAAAACTTAGTCAAACATTTTGTGGTAGCAAAATTTCTTTTGATGATGATAAAGTCACAAAATCGTCTATTTCTTCTATCAATGGCAGAGAATCAAAAAGTCCGCTGTACCAAATTATAATCGAGGTTTCAACACAACTTTTTCTCAATGTAAATCCAAATTTTTTTGTTAGTTCAAGATACGTGGCGAACTTTTCTTGTTTACATTACTTTTGTTACACATTATACCAATTCCCATAAAATTTAATTTGTAATGGACCAACGATTGGTGTTTCTTTTTTCCATCAAAACCAGTACAAACACTAGGTTTGATTATTACATTAAATATCAATTACGTTATTTAGAGATAGTGCTATCTATGGTAATTTCAATTTTAATTGTCCTTGTTTATATTATATTAATAGCGTACTATTAAATACTTATAATTAATTTGCTGTTCAGCAAGAGTTGGCACAATAGTTACATATTGGCTCGATTTAATAACAGATTTTTATAGTAGAATTTTCTAGATTGTGACCCCTAATAATGTTTATGATTTACAGTTCGTGCTTTTGCGTGCATTTCTGAACAAAATGAAAACAAGGCACCTGGCAATATCAGTATATTTATGAAGTACCTACAACTGTACAAAAAAGAAACGATGGGTGATAGTTTATAGGATTTTTAAATTTATGTTTTCAAATACCATACAGGGTGTAACAAAAAAAGCATGTCATAAACTAAATGGCATATTCTAGGCAACAAATAGTGACGATATGATTTAACTTACCTCTATGCGAAAATGCTTCAAAAATTTTTTATGGGCCTTTAAAGTCGAAAATAAAAAATGAAAAATTTGCTCTAACTCTGGAGTCCTTGTAAGATATCTTCTTTAAATTTGGTACATATTTTAAGTAATTATGATCAGTTTATCTCGATTCAAAAGACGAGAAATGGGGGTCATGTGACCCATTTACTTCCCCTAATTTTTTTTTGGCACACCTATGGCAAAAAAATTAATTTTTTTGAAAATAAAATTCAATTTTAAAAGTTTTTTTACTCTTATCTTTTTTTCCTATGTGCTTTAGTTTTCAAGAAAAATTAAGATTAAAAATGTAAATCCTGCAATTTTGCATGTAATAAAATCGTTTAACCTTTCGATAACTTAATAACTTCAACCATATTATGTGATGAAAATAGTTCATGGTATACCAAAATTTTCATAATAATTAATAATAATAATAATAATAATGTCATTCACAGAAATTTTTTTTGCAAAATCTCAGATTTTGTATGTTTATTTTACTGATTAGTAAAAGGAAATAAGAGAAAATGTACAATAACTAGAGTAGATGCGTTAGAAAACAACTGACAGTCGCTGATAGTAAACAATGTACCATTGTTTTGTTTATGTCAAATTGTTTACTCATTTCTTATTAATACTGCTTCTTAGTTAGTGCTCAATTTTCTAAAAAAATAAAATGGCAAATTACACTTTTGCAGAGATGAGTGACATGCATTTAGTATTAGGTAAGTTGGGATATTAAATAATTTAATTATGTATCATTAAAGCATCCGATTTTAAGGTGAGTGCCATAGCAATGGAGCTCTCAGCTAGATGTTACGCTGCAAAGTACCCAAATAGGCACACACCAGATCGACGTACTTTTTTGGCAATAGACCGTAGATTAAGAGAAAGTGTTAGCTTTAAAGAATTCAGAGTAGGAAACTGTGGGCGACCTCGAATACGCGAACCCGACGACGAGGAAAGGGTGTTAGACCTCACTAACGAAAATCCTGATTGAAGTACTAGGCATTTAGCGGCTGAGGTAGGAATGCCCCATATGGCAGTCTGGAGAGTGTGACATGAACTACAGATGTACTCCTGCCATGTTCAAACTGTTCAAGCATTACAACTAGGAGATTATGACCCTAGGCTTGTATTTTGTAGATGGTTGCGACAAAAGAATAATTTAGAAAATGATAACTTCGTTAAGAATATTTTGTCAACGGATGAAGCTACTTTTACTAGAAATGGCGTGACTAATCATCACAATTCACATTTACGGGCCGACGAAAATCCGAGAGCAACAAAAGAGACGCATTATCAGAATAATTTTTCAGTTAACGTATGGGCAGGAATTGTGGAAAATTTTTTAATTGGACCATTTTCTCTACCACACCGTCTGTCGGGGACAGAATATTTAAATTTTCTCCGAAATGATCTCCCCAATCTCCTTCAATAAGTACCATTACCGATACAAGAAAACATGTGGTTCCTTCACGATGGGGCACCCCCTCATTACAGTCGTGAGATCAGAAACTTTTTAGGGGAACAATTTCCAAAACGTTGGATTGGGCGAGGAGCAGAAGCACCCATAAAGTGGCCTACCTGCTAGCCAAACTTAAACCCCCTTGACTTATGTTTTTGGGGTTATATGAAAAAAAAAGTCTGCTCTGTGCTAGTTGATAGTGTTGAACATCTCAGAGAGAGATTTATAAATACTGTAGATAGTTTTCGCCAGAAGCAGCCAATTTTTAATAAAATCAGATTTTCATTTTTGAAAATATGTGTTAAATGTATTGATGAAGGCAGAGGTCACTTTGAGCACTTGCTAAAGTAATAAAATAAAGCCTGAATAAATTTATGTTCAATTTATGAAATTTAAAATTATTTAATTAGGTAATTGTGTTGTTTATTTATTTACAGAGTAGTTATTTAAAATGAATTGTTTACAATAAGTTCTAAAAATGGTATTTTGTTAAAATTAAATTACTTGTTTATTCAGAGGACACTATTTCATTCGATTTAAAAGTCTTATCGCAAAAAATTTGTTCAATTCTGCTTTAGAGTCTTTTAATTCACAATTCCAATAAGCTAAAATCTTGAAAACTAAAGCACGTAGAAAAAAAGGTAAGAGTAAAAAAAACTTTTAAAATTGAATTTTATTTTCAAAAAATATTTTTTTTTGCCATTGGTGTGCCCATAAAAAATGGGGGGGGGTAAATGGGTCACATGACCCCCACTTCTCGTCTTTTGAATCGAGATAAACTGATCATAATTACTTAAAATATTGAACTACTACTAGTGCTATATTGTACCAAATTTAAAGAAGATATCTTACAAGAACTCCAGGGCAAATTTTTCATTTTTTATTTTCGACTTTAAAGGCCCATAAAAATGTTTGGAAGTATTTTCGCATAGAGGTAAGTTAAGTAATATCGTCACTATTTGTTGCCAAGAATCTGCCATTGAGTTTATGACATGCTTTTTTGTTACACCCTGTATACATATCATGATTATTAACTGTCTGCCATTATTTCGTTACTGTGACCTGCTTTTAATTAAATTAGTATCTAAACAAAAACGTTTTCAATAAAGTATATTACAAATGAAACATGACGGAATTCTAACACGATCGTCCTTCTTTCTTGTATAAAATTGGTCTTACAGGTATAAACCCATGTATAAGCGTGCGATGCACATTGGGGGGAAGAATGTGCTATAAATAAATTTGGAATAGCTCATTGCCAATGCCCACCAAGTTGCGAGCCGATCATGAGACCAGTTTGCTCCAAAGATGGTCGTACATTCCCTTCCGAATGTGAATTGAAAAGAGCCGGGTGTCTAGCTCGCACAACAATTGAAATCGCCTATACAGGAGTATGTGGTGAGAAGGGTCCTTGCAGCGATCATGAATGCCAATATGGTGCTACCTGTGTTGAAAGATCTGGAACAGCCCACTGTGAATGTCCTATCTGTCCCGCTGAATTTGAGCCTGTCTGTGGATCCGATGGTATTTCATACGGCAATGAGTGCAAATTAAGGCTGGAAGCGTGCAAACATCGACGGGATATTACCGTACTTTATGATGGCCCTTGTAGTAAGTTTATTTCTTGTCCCGCAACGAAATTTTATTTATGTTGGTTAAACTTTTGATTGAAAATATTGAAGGACAAAAAGTCACGTAATAAAATTATATCTAAATCATTAACCTTCCCCGTCACGCTCTTTGATCTTGTAGACAATATTTACCGGAATATAGCAACTTGATTCGATTTTTTCAGCCTGTCCTTTCTCTAATACTAAACACTTCTAACCACACAATTGCATTTCTTTATATAAATAAACCTAAATGTAAACTGTCGGTTTTTTTTCAGATGAATATTATCGAATAATTTAAGTGAATAGGCATATTTGGAAACATTCTTATATTAATTAAGTATTGTAACAGTACTAACTAAAATATTATTCCACTTGGCTAGGCTTTCTTAAATAATTGATGCATATTTGAAGAACATTCAACCAAAGTTACAACACGATCTAATCTAGTGGCTGCTCTAGTAAAGATTTGTATATATATTTCTGTGACAATTATACAGGGTCATCATGCGAAAATGTCTTTTTTTTTGGAATAACTTGGTTATGTTTGGAGTTACCAAAAAGGTGTAAAGGCATTCTTTGATTAATTTTGTTCGCAGAAATCAATTTTTAAATCAAAGAAACAATTGTGCATTGCGTTCAAGAAATAAGGCATTTTACTAGGTTTTTTTAAATAGAACACTCTGTATATTTTAAAATAATTCGACGTTCCTCATTTCTCTGATTATTAAAATACCACATATGTCATGTTCTTAAAAAGTTTTTGAGATTTCTGGATTTTGGTATTTTCGCGTGATGACCATATACAGGGTTATTCATTATAAATTACCCACTCCTTATCATCGTTATTAGTGCCTATAGAAAAAAAGTTTTAAATAAAAGTTATGTAGTTATGACTGAATTTTGTTAAAATGCTATCAAAAGTACAGTAGCATGCAAATTTCAGGGAATACAAAAAAAATAATATGTTTTTTAAATAGGATACCCTGTATATTATTAAGTGTTTGGAATGATCCCTTGTTCCTGATTTCAAAAATATACCATATGTTACCCCTACCATATACCGTTTTTGAATTATTAAACGTCGAATATCTAGTTACTGTAAATATGGAAAAGTTAACATTATTAAGGTGAGCTATGAAAATGACACCTATTGTGTTTGACAAGTGACATTTCTTTAATGAAATAATCAAAATGGTTTACAGTGTAAAATATGTAATATTTTAGGTTGATAGTCATCAGTTATTGTATGACCAGAATCTGTTAGGTGTTTATAAAAGTTGGAATGTTGTTTTTGTGTGTGAACATGTTCTCTATATCTTACTCCGAACGATCTACCTGTTTGACCTACATATGAGGCGTTAGATTCTGGGCAATCTAACCGATATACACCACATTTTTTAGAAATATCAGTTTTTTGTTTTGCATTGAAAAAGATGTCTGCCTATATTTTTGTTAGAACTAAAAAGATGTTTTATTATTAAATTTGGAAAAAGTATTGCTAATAGAATAAGAGAGATGACCTGAATATGGTAATGAAATAAATGTATGTTTGAACTTTTTTCTCGTTAATAGTGGGATAAAGTTCTTTTAAGAGGGACTTATTTTGTTTTTTGTAGATTAGACTGTTGATTATATTTTGAGAGTACCCGTTATTATGTGTCAAAATATAATCAACAATCTAATCTACAAAAAACAAAATAAGTCCCTCTTAAAAGAACTTTATCCCACTATTAACGAGAAAAAAAGTTCAAACATACCTTTCATTACGATATTCAGGTCAACTCTCTTTATTCAATTTGCAATAATTTTTTTCAAATTTAATATTAAAACATCTTTTAGTTCTAACAAAAATATAGGCTGACATCTTTTCAATGCAAAACAAAAAACTGATATCTCTAAAAAAATGTGGTGTATATCGGTTAGATTGCCCAGAATGTAACGCCTCATATGTAGGTCAAACAGGTAGATCGTTCGGAGTAAGATATAGAGAACATATTCACACACAAATACAACATTTCAACTTTTATAAACACCTAACAGATTATGGTCATACAATAACTGATGACTATCAACCTAAAATATTACATATTTGTGGGAAAAGTTAAAAACTTAATTTATTAGAAGTGCTAGAAATTAATAAATTAAATAGGAATTAAACGACCAAATGGATTTAAATAATTCTCCGTTATTAAACTTATTCAGATAACCTGCTGTTAATAAAAATCACACCATAATATAATTTACTATCTTGAAAAAACCCCTACATTTAAAGACAGAACATCTTTATAAATTTGAATTATATTATCAACCATAAAGTGACCCATCCTTCTATTCAGTTCAGTTTATATTTAAATGAATGTAATATCTGTGTATAATTTAGTTTACTTGAAAATGTCCGAATAGGATGAAACTAGTTGTAAAAGAACAAATAAAGTGAAAATTAGACAAGTAATAAAAATTGCTTATAATTTTTTAAATCAAAATGGATTTTCACAAAGTAACTTCAATCAACTTTTTATTATTATTATTATTATTATTATTATTACTGAGAATATCTTTTAGAAATCCCCAAAAATATGCGTCCATAGGGGTCAAATCCGGATTGTTAAGTGGCTATTTAATAGGTCCATTATCTCCTATCCATATTGGGAATACATTATCAAATGATCTCGAACGGGTAGGACACCATGCAGAGTTGCCCCATCCTGCATCCAAATCATATCATCAAGTTCGGCTTCCGGAAAATGCTGCAAAAGAATATTTTCTGCCTATGGGATAATTATTTCCAAATAGGTAACTCCAGTTAAAGTATAATCATAAAATATAGGCCCAATAATTTTGTTTCTGAAAATTCCACACCAAACGCTAACAGTTCTTCTTCCTGATTTGTTTATTTGTTTTACCAATCTTTTTCTGTTGTACTTGTTTTCCCACGACCTTCGATTTTTTCCTATTAAAAACTCCTGCCGTAGAAAAGGATAATTCATCAGTCCATAATATTTTAGTAAAAACATCGGGATCTTCATCCAACTGTTGAATCATCTTCTGGCGGTAAAAGTCCAGCCTTTTCATTTTATGAGCCTCTGTTGAAACTTGTACGGGAAATATTTTATATGGTCTGTAGCTGTTATTTTTTAACTTACGTTGAATTTTGGAATAACTTTTACCTAATTGATCGACTGCAGTATTTATACTACATTTAGAATTTTCTAAAAAATAATACAATGTTTCAAAAAAAAGTCTATTCGCGAATAAATATGGATGGGCTTACCTTCGAAATGAAGCAGTATATCTAGCTGTTCTTCCTCGTTTGCTTGAACTATACGCTTCTTTCTACTAAAACTTTCAGTAAATATTTTTGAACTTATTTTGTGATGGTGTTGGACGATTTGGATACAACACCCTATATGCTCTTTTTGCTGCACGTTTATTTTTGTTATTTTGTGTATGACAAGTAAATATTTGGACTTTTTCTTCCTCACTGTAAACCATTTTGATTATTTCATTAAAAAAATGTCACTTATCAAACATAATAGTGGTCATTTTCATAGCTCGCTTTAATAATGTTAACTTTTCCATATTTCCAGTAACTAGTTTAACTAAGATATTCGACGATTAATAACTCAAAAACGGTATATAGTAGAGGTAACATATGGTATATTTTTGAAATCAGGAACAAAGGATCATTCCAAAAAATTTAATAATATACAGGGTATCCTATTTAAAAAAATATTATTTTTTTGTATCCCCTGAAATTTGCACGCTACTATACTTTTAATAGCATTTTAACAAAATTCAATCATAACCACACAACTTTTATTTAAAACTTTTTTTCTATAGGCAATAATAACGATGATAAGGGGTGGTGGGGAATTTATAATGAATAACCCTGTACTCTACACTCCACACTGATATTCTATATAATATATTCACTGTGATATGTTTCATTTTGGTAGTATTTTCAAAAAGTCAATTTTTACAAAGTTATTGGCTTCATGGCACAATTTTTCTCACCCTACCTGATTACCCCATTACATTTGAATTACACCACAAAAAACACGGTATCAACCATGGACGTATTAAGATATGTTCTGGCATTCACCTGCACTAATTCCCTATTATCCTCTTTAAATCATATTTATTTTTATATTAAATCAAACGTGAACTATAATAGTAATGTTTTTAATCTTGGATTATTGTAAAACCCACTCCATTTTGATAAAAACCAAACGTTCGAAGTGTTTTTATACTAATCTGACTACGAGTAGATTGACAATCATAATATTTGTAATAATAACTCTAATGCATATACGTATAGAAGATTTTATATTCACTTCGCGATTAAAATCTCTGATTGATATTTAGTTTACTTCTCGTCCAATTTTCATTACGACTCCTCAAAATTCGGAATTATCTTTTCATAAAGTTAAATGTCTGCTTTAATTTCCTTCTAACCTAGTTTTTAATACTATTATAATGTCTTTAGTCTCTCCTCTCTAATTATATACTTCCTACTAAATAATCAATATAGTAAAATTCACAAAAATATGGTGGCAACAGAAAATCTTTTCTTTACTTCATTACTGGCTAGTTATTAATAGAACTTCAATACCGCTATTCCAGGATAATACTAATATCAATAAAAACGTTGATTGAAGATCACGTTACTTTGTGAAATTCCATTTTGAAATTAAATATCCAAATACCATTTGTTCTTACTTGTCTAATTTTCGTTTTATTTTGTTAACAAATAAAGTTAATGAAAGCAAACAGAAGGAATAAAATTAAATAAAAAAACTAATAGAAGAAAAAAATTAATAAAAGTAAATAAAAAAGCTTTATTAAAAACAGAATTTAGTACATCTAAATGAATAGACTGTATTGAAAATTAGTTCCTAGGAAAGATTAATTATTGCTCCTGTGAAGTGTTGGTACCATTTTTTATTTGTACCAAATAAATGTGTGTACACTACAGGGTTGGCCCATTTTCGAGCCTCATCATTGGGATCTTGGAAACCGCAAGAGATACAGGGTCGGTTAAATTATGGCAAAGTTGCGCAATTTGATGCTTATCAAAATGTTGTGTTGGAATTTGGAAAATTCCGAATACTTTCTGAAATATCTGGAAAAAAACGAAATTTCATAAAATCTTTTTTTATTTTTTTTCTGACGTTATTTGAAAACACATTTTAAAACTAATAAAACTCCGTCATTGCCACTCTTAATCCTCTACAAGGTGACGCTATCAAATATTAAATCCGACGTTTCGTCTTCCAGAAACCATCATCAACTATTTTTTTTTCAATACGGACCTGGATTTTTTATTTTATTTTTTGTTACCTTTGACTCCCTAAATGCTATGACCCATCATAAATTTTGATTTTCAAGCGTTTCGATGACAAAAACTGACATTTTCTGTATTTTTTAAAAATATTTAATACGACACTGTTTATAAAACAAATTATTACTTCTGACTAAATAATGTTAATAATAGTTAACTAATTAATTAATAACTATATACCTAAACTTTAAAAGGAACAAAATTAAAACCTAGCGTAAATGTTCAAATATCCCCCCTTGCACCTCTATGTATTTTCGCATGCGTCTTCGTAGATTGCCCGTAACCACCCGCTGGATTTCCTCTTGCTCTTAAATCTGTTATCACTTACATTAAATTTTCGCGCAAAATGTTTATGTTACGTGGAGTATCTTGATACAAACGGTTTTTAAAAAACTCCCATAAAAAATAATCCAGCGGGGACAAATCCGGGCTTCTAGCAGGCCAGCGCACTACCTCTTGGTTTCCAATCCACTGATTAAGAAATGTTTCATTAAGAAACTGTGTGACGGCCCTTGCATTATAGGCTGGTGCGCCATCCTGTTGCCACCACAGTTGCCGAAGCATATTTAAAGGCTCGTCGTCAAGTAATATAAAATTTCGGATGAAATTAAGATAGCGTTCAGCATTTAAGTTTCCATCGTAAATAATTGGCCCCAAGATTTTATTTCGATACAGCCCAACCCAAACATTAAATGATACGCATCGCTGCCTTCGCACTTGTTGATTTTGGTGCGGATTTTCCACTGCATAATAATGCTCATTGTTCCTGTTCAAAAGACCGCATGTGGAAAAATGACACTCATCAGTCCAGATAATTTTATTTAAAAAATCGCCATCTTGTTGCAATTTTCCATCAAGCCAATTGCAAAATTCAATCCATCTTTCACTGTCTCCTGGCCATAATTCTTAGCTTACATGTAGTTTATAGGGATGACACCTATGTTTTTTGAGAATCCTCTGAATTCGGATTCTAGGCATATTTAGTTCTACGGCAAATTGCAGAGAGGAACCCATAGGATTTTCCGTAACCTTTAATAAAACGTTTCGGTAAAATTTTACCACAAAATATTATATTTATGTAATAAAATACGTATTATCATTTTATAACAAAACTTACAGCATTTATAACAGCTTCTATTCGTCCGCCATAAGCATTTCGGGGTTTACCAAAACTACCAAAAAGTCCCAAATTTCTGTCCAAAGTATTAAAATACGAATAATGAGGTTGTGGACGCTGGGGGTATCTTTCTAAATATCGTTCACATGAAATTTGCGAATTTCTATTGACACCGTAAGAAATCCGAAGCATATCACGTTTTTCTGAATTGGAAAACACCATTATTACTGTCTCAAATTATTTAAAAATTTAAACTGTCATATTTTAAGGAGCTAGGGCGATTTCTTGTTTTAATATCAAGGCCGCCTTTTCATTTTCCGTTAATATTACAGAAATAAGCTCAATATAAACGAGGTGGACAGACACATTAGATTGAAATAAAAGTAATTTAACTTATCCTATTTTTTAAAATCCTATTTACGCATTTAGGATTTGGAAATAAATAAGAAATATTACATTGGTATTCACTATTGTAATCTAAATTAGTTACCTACCAATTAGTGCTTTAGTTATAATAATTATAATGACTTTTTATCCGCTTTTAATATAGCTTTTCATCAGTATCATAAATTTAGATATTTATTTTTTACCGAGCTAACAAATTTAGAATTTTGAAAGAATAATTTGTTTTAAAAACAGTGCCGTATTATTTATTTCTTTAAATACGGAAAATATCAGTTTTTGTCATCGAAACGTTTGAAAATCAAAATTTGTCATGGTTCATAGCATTTAGGGCGTCCAATGGTAACAAAAAATAAAATAAAAAATCCAGGTCCGTGTTTAAAAAAAATAAGTTAATGATGGTTTCTGGAAGACGAAACGTCTGATTTCAAATTTGATAGCGCGATCTTGTAGAGGATAAGAAATGGCAATGGGGAAGTGTTATTCGTTTTAAAATTTGTTTTCAAATAACGTCAGAAAAAAATAAAAAAGATTTTATGAAATTTCGTTTTTTCCGGATATTTCAGAAAGTATACGGAACTTTCCAAATTCCAACACAGCATTTTGATAAGCATCAAATTGCGCAACTTTGCCATAATTTAACCGATCCTGTATCTCTTGCGGTTTCCAAGATCCCAATGATAAGGCTAGAAAATGGGCCACCCTGTACAGTAGGGTGGTCACAAGGTAGAGGGAAGAAAAACATTTTCGTCGTAATGCCGGCGGGACCCCTTAAATTTTCCATTTGTCTAAAGAATGAGATTGTAAAAATTTTAGCTCAATTTATTAACGTTAACCCGTACCTCATCGAGGTTAAAATTGTAAAAACTGATTTTTGCAAAAAATCGCCATTTTTCCCTCATAAAATGAAAATCATTCGTCGTAGAAACCTGATTCTTGTTTCATTTCATAGGAAATATTGTCTTGAAATTTTACTGCTAACACTTTTTCATTGAAACTTTTATATTTGAGGATATCCATAATTTTTCAAGACTGGACATGATCCGATTTCGCAGTCGTCATTTTTTGAAAATAAGTGAAAAATGGCAACAGAGATCTAATTTAATTACTTTTTTTTTTTTTTGTTTCCTTTGTATTATATACAATACAAATAATATATTTTACAATACATAATAAGACATAAAATAAACATTTGTTTTAACTTTATAAATATTTTTATGAATTGCAAGGTAGTGGATATATAGTTCTATCCCTTAAAAGGTCTGTTTTTGTTACAAAAGAGCTTTTGTTATGGACCCTTTTTTCAGAGAATCCCTCACCTGGTGTGTCATAAACCACACTCCTTTTCTGTTCCTTGTCTGGGATGCCTGAGGAGAGGTCAGACGGCTTTAGTTAACGTTTGCAATGAACATTTGAACAACGTTTGTTTAGTGAGTTTTCTCTGTGAGGTTTGAGGGACAATGTCTTCTACAGCATCAGTAAACCATGCTCGTTCAGGTTCGAGTTAGAGTTCAAGGCAGAAAGAAATGGTGTATTTGATTGACCACATGTCTCATCAAATCACTGGCAGTAAATCACTATCTAATTGTCGAGTTTTACGCAGTTTATTTGATAATATACGGCAAGTGAAATTGAACACCAGAGTAGCTGCAATACAGGAAGATGTAATTTTTTAGGAGAAAGTTAAGATAACAACCAGACACTTGAAAGATTGTGTTGCAAATGTTGAAAAACTGTGCGAAGAGTGGAGGAGAAAACTGCAAAAAACGCTAAAAGATCTGAAAACGCAGTTCAAAATAAAAAAGTAGAAGCTTTCAAGTCAACCCTTGATGACCTTTTTGATGTTGCTCATCAGGATGCATTAAAAAATACTATTGAAGAAGACAATCAGTTTTTGTTACTCCAGATAAAAAAGGACGTCCTGATTGCATGGGAGGCGTTGACATGAATTTCGTTAAAGCAGAACAACGAAGAGAAAAGAGACGAGCAGCTGAGATGGCGAGATTGGAAAAATCAAAAAACAAAGTAGCTTAGTAGAGTTTTTCTCCTTTTTTTCAAGTTTTCGCTTTTCTCTTTGCTGTTGAGATTACTTGACTTGATGCCATTTTCTGTGAGTGCCTTA
Organism: Rhamnusium bicolor; assembly: GCA_029963845.1. Lineage (NCBI taxonomy): Eukaryota > Metazoa > Arthropoda > Insecta > Coleoptera > Cerambycidae > Rhamnusium > Rhamnusium bicolor. The sequence continues at coordinate 158,036 of JANEYF010001660.1, forward strand.
CTGATTATTACCGCTAAATGGTTTTTTCCTTTTTTTTATAAAATGAAAATTTAATTGTACAACTGGAATTTTCAATAGACAGCACATCAGAGGCAGAGGAACAAGAAGAGATGGAGGTAAATTTTCCAGACACAGAGGATACAGAAGAAGTGAAGATATTATTATCGAAAAAATATCTTTATTGTTAGATAGGTATATTATTTTTGATAGAGACGCAGTTCGAATAATATCAGCTACTCCAGAGGCGTTAGATTTTGACTTACATAATTTAATTGTAAGAAGTGTAATACGACTTCGCAGACAGCTATTTCGAAAACAAAGGACTGAGCTTATCAAACATAGCTTCAAAAATTTCGATTTAGAGGGAGCCGTTGTGCACTGAGATGGAAAATTGCTTCCAGATATTTTAAGTAAAGAAAATTTAGAAAGGTAGCGGTTTTTATTAGTTGTGGGGATGAAGAATAATTGATAGTACTTCCTCAGCTTGAAAATAGTATTGGAATTACTCAGGCAAAAGCTGTATTTTCAGCACTTGAATAGTGGGGGCAATTGAAAAATCCAGGCAATGTGTTTTAATACCACTGCAGTAAATACTGGTCACCTCAGGGGAACCTGCGTTTTGCTAGAGCAATTATTAGAGAAAAATCTTCTTTGCCGTTTTTAAATCCTCAGCCCTCAGCCAGATATTTTTAAAAAGTTTTAGACTGAGTGGTCGAAGCTAGACAAGACAACATAGAAAACTGTTATTGAAAATAGAAATACTAAATATAAAATAGGTAATTCAGACCAAGTATCAAGTTTTCTTATCGAATAATTAAAAAACCAACAGCCAAGAGATGATTAAAGAATTTATCCAACTTTAATTTTTTAGGACGTACTCCTCCAAAATATATTTTTTTTCAGTATACCTGGTGCTATTCATCACGCCAGATGGATGGCAAAGGCCATTTATTCTCTCAAAATATAATATCTTTTCAGGGATCATTTTCATTAACAGATTTAGAAAAAAGAGTATCACAGAAATTTGTTTAATTATAATCAATATTTGTGTAAAAGCGTGGTTCAATGCCCCCAAACCCACTTTGGTCCCCCAACCAAGACCTACAATTGTTACAATCTTTTATGAATTACAGACAAATTGATAAATGATAAAAAACTTGCAGACAAGGCGCTGTCTAAAATGATAAATCATCTGTGGGATCTCAATTCGAAGCAAGTCGCATTTTCGTTTTCTGATGAAACTTTAGAAAAAAATGTCAAAACAAGCATGGCTGTAAACAGTCTAAAATTAATTTCCTTTGAAGAAAAAGATTATGATGATAGGGATATGAAAGCAAAGCTCGAACAAGTGGATGATTTATTGGACTAGGAAGTTGATTTTTTTTGTTTCGCATCAAACTAAATTTTTTCAAGAGATTTGGAATTGATACAGAATTTTTAAATATTGGTCTTAATATACGGTGTGAAAATACACATTATTTAAAAGTTAAAAAAATAGTGAACAGTTTTAATGTTATCAATGACACAGCTGAAAGAGTTGTAAAATTAATCCAAGACTTCAATTCCTGTTTGACGAAAGAAGAACAGCGGCAATTTCTGTTACCAAGAGACTCCTCAAAAGCCACGTTATCTAAGCCATTTCCACCTTAATCTGATAATAAATTGTAAATGTAAATAATAATAATAACGTATTTCTTTATAATGCTTCCTTTTTTACAACTTTAAATAAAATGATTTAAACATTATTTCTTCTCATTTTTATACCTTTTTTTGCTTTTTTTTCTCCTAAATCCTTCATTTTCAAATTAGATTTTGCTGCATTTCCTTTTGAAAACGGTTTCAACTAAATCCTTTTCTATGTACAAATAGTTGAAAAAATAAATAAAGTAAAATCTGGAGAGCAGATGTAATTGAATCTTACAATGTTTTTAGGCACTTAGGTATAAAAAATCAATTTTCATAAAAAGTTAAAACTTCAACCTTGATGAAGCACGGGTTATCGTTATCCGATTGAGCTGAAACTTTACCAATCTCATTTATTAGCCAGCGGGTAACTTTTAGGTGGGTCGCCTCCAAAGAATTCGAACACTGATTTTTTGTGACCACCCTAGTGTATGTACAGAGTATCTTTTTTAGAGAATTTACTTATTTATAATATATTTACCATATACACTTAAACAGATTCAGGTTTTCGTAGGTATTTTATGTTCGCGCTTTCAACTAATTTGTAAAAAGAACTTGTATCTAGTCTATTTCAATAGACGAATTAAAACACTAAAACCACTGACCTTTTCAGAAAGAAAATTGTTTTTTTTTTATTTGTTTTTATTTTTTCTTATTTTTTTATTTTTTATATTTTTTTTTTTTCGAAAAATGCTCTACAATACGTACACTTTTTATTTAGACTAATGTAATTATGCAGTTACCATAGATAAAATGGATAAATAACATTTTATATATTGCAGATGGTTGCGAAAATAAAAAGTGCGACTTCTACTCAGTCTGTGAAAGCGACGGTGCAACTGAGGGGCGTTGTGCTTGTCCTCTGTCGTGTTCAGATACTAAGGTAAGAATAAACAGTAATAAATTTAGAATTTCAATTAATGCAGACATATTTAATACCCCTATATAAGCGGCAAGAGTCTGGTTTTAAGTGTTATTTAATAGTTAATGTAAGGATTTAAGCGTTTGGTCAACCCTACCGAATAACATTAATGAAAAAGTATTTTATTTGAATTGACCTATATGCATGTGGATCACGTACGGATTTATTGAAATCCTATATTTATATTCCATGTTGGTACAGATATTACCGGTTAGTGCATAGATGATAGTTAAACACATTTGTTCCCTTTAGCTCAACAATGGCACGGTTTGTGGCACAGATGGAGTGACTTACGCAAACGAATGCGAACTTCGTACGGCCTCTTGCAAAACGAAACAATATATCCTTTTAGCCTACAAAGGAAACTGCGGTAAGACCTTTTCTACTAATACCTAAATGTTTATACTAAATTTATTCCCATACATACATCAATAAGACTTTAAGGGAATTAAAATAATCCGAATTTGATCCCGAAATACTCCTTTCGCATCACTGAAAGCAATTATGTATTCTCACAGAATCACTACTAAGACACAATTGTTAATTAGGTTAATTCAAACAGACCAAAACTATGTCCTAATTACGATAACAACTAGAGTAGATATTTATTTTGCTACAAAAAACTGGATTTTTTCTCAAGATATCCCTCCCCTTCAAAAAATTGCATTTGTTCTATTTCTTAACACATGCATGATGTATTCTGAATAAAACATCCATATCCATGTGTTGCAAAACTTGACAATAAAGGCACATGGTTCCAAATCTGGTTTGTACGGTGGATGTAAGGTTGCTAATAAAATAATTCAAATTCATTCACGTAAAGCGATATACTCAACAAAATAATGAGTGCATTGCAGTATTACCATGTATTCCATTTCAGCACCTGTATTTTTTGGCAACAAACTTATATAAATAAGTCCCCAATATCAATCTATTTAGAAAAATAAGTTTCCAAACAACCTTATGAAAGTTTTCAGTTTGTCAATCATTGAAAAATTGTATATTATACAGGGTGTCCCAACCAAAAGCAGGCACCCTGAATAACCTTGGAGATAAAAATTTCTTGAAAAATTGGTGAAACAAGTCGACCTTGTTTCCAAGGAGGACATATTTCAATGTAATACTTGTATACCTATCATCATCCCTCTACCCTACATGGCCACCCCTTCAAAAAATTCAAATGGTAAAGGGGGTCAAGTGATACATCTTTTGAAAGGTCTTTCAATTCTCTACATAACTGTGTATTTTTTTAAACTTCGATTCGTTCTTGAGAAATAATTGTTTCATTATTTTAGGTTCGGGAAATAAAAATAAATGAAGCCGTTTAAATTATCGTATGTATTGTTCAAAATGGCCCCCACCGACTTCCATGCAGTAGTATAGTCTGTCTTGAAATTCTGTACGAACATTTCTGAACATATCTGGAGTCAATAAACGGCATTCTCGAACAATTATTTCACGTAACTCTTCCAGAGATGCGGGGTTTGTTGCAAATACCTTCGATTTCAAATGTCCCCACAGAAGGAAATCCAAGGGAGTTAAATCGGGTGACCTAGCGGGCCACTCCACAGGACCTCTTCTTCCAATCCGTCGCTCAGGAAACCGATTATCCAAAAATTGACGGCCTGCTATAGCAAAATGTGGGGTACCCTATCCTGTTGAAAAAACAGTTCGCCCTCTAAACGATTATCGTCTTCCTCGAGGATTTGGGTAATCATTGGGTCGATGTTATTTTCTAACAGATCGAGGTATCTTTCGCCATTTAAATTGTCAGGAATAAAAAACGGCCCTAAGGTGCCAGCCCAAACATTTAACATCTGAGGCTTTTGGGTATGAGTTTGCCATGAACAAATATGGATTGGTTTCACTCCAATATCTACAATTGTGCCTGTTTACCTCCCCATTTAACTGAAATGTCGATTCATCAGAAAAACGCGTATTGTACAGTAGATTGGCATTACCGTTTAATCACAGAATTCAAGCCGATGATCGGGATCATCTTCGTTTAATTCGTGTACCAATTTAAATTTATATGGATGAAATTTGTGGGCCTTTACAATTCGATGAATACTGCTTCATGATACACCGGAATCCTCAGCTACTTTCCTGATCGATTGAGTATTATCCATCTGCAAATGACCCAGAACTGCCACTTCGACTGCTTCATTCCTAATCGCTCGCTGAGGTTCATGCTTTTTGTTTCCTATAGAACCTGTTTCCAAAATTTTGTCAATAATTGTTAAACATACTGAGAACCAACCCTTCTATCTGAGTGATTTCTATTGAATATGCGCTCCGTAGCTTTAGCACAATTATCGTTTTAAAAATAAATGCTGACAATTTCTATTCTTTCCTGAAGGATATAAACCATTTTGAGAACTCACTCTGGTAAAATGTATCTCGATTTAAAATTGTTTGTGAACAAGTTAATGTTCAAGGACTATCAAATACTTATGAGTCTTTTATTATCCTAAAATTAAATGGACAAGGAAAGTGTTTTTTGTCGAAAAAACTCGTGTTGATGTGAGAGCACTAAAAAATGTAGTTTTTTTTATAAATTCCAATACCCAGTGCCGTATATTTTAGATTTTTTAAACGATTTCGATTGTGTGTAATCATCAAAAATAAAATTATTTTTCTTAAGAACGAATCGATAAAAAATACACAGTTATGTAGGGAATTGAAAGACCTTTCAAAAGATGTACCACTCGACCCCCCCTTGCCATTTGAATTTTTTGAGCGGGTGGCCGTGTAGGGTAGAGGGATGATGATAAGTATACAAGTATTACATTAAAATATATCCCCCTTGGAAACTAGGTCAACGTGTTTCACCAATTTTTCAAAACGTTTTTATCTCCAAAGTTATTCAGGGTGGCTACTTTTGGTTGAGACACCCTGTATAGCAACCCCTTGCATATTAGGACCCATAAATTAACAACAAGCCCCTGTAATTCTTTTGTAAAGCGTTCTTTAAAATAGTTCCAGATATTGAATGTGACTTTTAAAAATCATGAAAAAATAAGAAGTTAAGAAAAGTCAAAATTGTTAGGATTATATTTGTATCTTTATGTGAAAGGAGATGTTATTGGGAATATAGATGCAAAGAAGGGTGAATTTTAGATAAGTGTATTGACAAGGCAAACAATTTTAGATTTGTGTCAAGGAGTTGAGTGTAAATATGGCGCTCGATGTGAAGCAGGAGAGTGTGTATGCCCTACGAACTGTGAGGGGTCTGGAGATGAGCCCGTGTGTGCATCAAACATGATGACATATCCAAACGAGTGTGAGTTACAGAAAGCGATGTGTTTACAACCGACGAACTCCCCTCCTTTGAGTGTTGTGTTCTATGGGGACTGTCGTGAGAGGTTTCCAGTAGCTGGATCTCTTAGCAGTAAGTTTCGACTTGTCATGTTCTTGTTTTGTTATTCCTTCGCTGAACAACCGACTAATGAATCTCATTAACAATCAGAGGCTTCGGAATTCTAAAATGCCAAAGGGAAACCTACAGTTTTTGCAGTCACATCTTATTTATCGATACCACTGATAAAATTTAAGTGACTTTAAAAGCTAAATAATCAACAACAAATCTTTGTCTCGTCTTATGAACAGAAATAAATATAGTAAAAATGTAAAGTCGCCGCTTGTCTAAATATATTTAGGAGGCAAATTCAAAATTTAATCAATTGCATATTTCATTACCATAGTTAAAAATGAAACTGAATAGCCCTCAGAAATACACAGCAGTTAGTATAACTATTTAAATTTAAATACAGTTATCGAGATATATTTTGTTTGTCGCTTATAATTTTCACAGGAAAGTTAATGGGCAATTAGCGGGAGTAAACCCATAGTTGTAATTAATTTAATTAGTTTGTTGACATATGTTGGACGGTATGTGCTATAATTGGTAAAAAATCTGGCGAAATCTTGTGCATTTAATATTATGTTTGTTGCTTTAAACTTCTAAATATTTATCAATTAAAGGATTCAATACTTCGCGCTTAGGTAAAAATCACTAATTTAGACGCCAAAATTTTCCTTAAGTTGTACAAACGAGTTATGTCAGTTTTAAATAAAATATTATTAATTTATCGGCAATACGAAAAAATGTACCTGTTTCAACAAACCAAAATATATACCTAAATCTTGCTTGATAATAATTAACAGTTACTAAGATATAATTAACATGGTATTAATTAATATATGATAATAATATTGACGATACGAAAGAGCCATTTGGGGAGTCTGGTTGGCAATCTTCGCATTATGAGTGACGATTTCTTCACTTGAAGGACTTGCTCCAGAATTCTGACGTCCTCTTCATGATTTCCTGTGCAGTGCGTTTTTCTTGAAAACAAAGTTACATTTCAGTAGCTCGAAAAACAAGTTCTTCGGCGCTGCCGCTTTCCAGACGTGGTTGGATTCTCCGTCGTTTATTTTGCTCAAACCTTTTGGAAAAGTCTTTATTAAATCCAATCACATTTGTGGGTGCTCTTTGCGCTTCTTGAAGCTTTGAAGTTTTTATTATATTGGCTGCAAATTGTATAACAAATTAAATGATGATATTAAGTATTCACCCATTACAACCATTTTCAATCAAAACTGAAAAAAAATATTACAAACAAATTTTTACACCGTCGTCAAATTCTTAGTATATTAAATTTTAACAATACCTGCATTTATAATGCTTGTGCAATCGTATTTGTAGGTTTTTATTTTTACGTATTTTGTATTTTGTGTTTTTTTGTTGTTTTATATTTAAATTTGACGCTCTCCGCATTTAGTTATCTACAATTAAAGTTTTGCATTGAAATGAAGAAATAAAGATTATTATTATTCTTATTCACACTTATGGGTGTCTAACTGCATTAAATGCACAGAATGTTTACGCCTAAAATTATAATCTACTACTCTTCGTCTAAATTTCAAGAAAACGGGGGGTCTAAAGTCTTTTTTCCTGCTACAGGTGGACGATCAGCGTTTGCGGAAATCGAAAGTTCGAATATTTCTTCAGTGCGTAGCGATATTTCGGTTTCTTGATTTCCATAAATAAAAAATATATGAATTTTTTAAAATACCTCTGTATTTCGGTTCGCGTCGCGGCTTCCTAAACGCTGATAGTTGCCTCTCATCGGATCGTCTCTCTCTAATTAGGGCGAAAGTTGTGCACGCAAAGGCTTTTTCCGGCTACAGGTGGACGACCGGCGTTTGCGAAAAGCGAAAGTTCGAACATTTCTTCAGTGCATAGCGATATTTCGGTTTCTTAATTTCTATATATAAAAAATAATTTTTGACCTCTACATTTCGGTTCGCGTCGCGGCTTACGTAGTACGAAAATCATGTGTTGTTTGAAAACGGCGGCCATATTGTCTGGAATTGCTACTTTTCAAACGTTCGTACCGACTTAATTTCCTTCCTGACACTGGAAATTCGCCACCTAACCTCCTTCCCGTACCCCGCTCTCCGATTCCTACCGAAAAATCTACTCCGGAAGCTGTTATTATTCCGCTCCGTGCGCTCGAAATTTTCACGTTCGGCCATCCTGGTCATTTTGTGAGTCCTCAAAGGTTCAAGTTGAAAAGCAGAAGGACGGCTGCGGCCATTTTACCGTTTCTCCCATGTGTCTTGAACGATTTGCCAAAATATAGTTTCTTAATTGTCGCAAATAAAAAAGTTACGGATTTTTAAAAGACCCCGCATTCCGGACGCTATCTGTTTTGTTACCGAGAAAAACCATATAAATTACCCACGAATTCCGCGTTCCACCTAACGTAACCATCTACGGACCCATCCTCGCCCCTTTCCGTCGCCCCCGACCCTTAAATAGCTTTAATTTCTTTTAAAAGTCCTTATTTAAACGTCAACGTTTTCGTCCGGAGTAAACGCCAGGAACCGTAGCCGAGCGAATCGTTTTACTAGTTAATTTTATCAAAATTGGTTGGAAACATCGACGAAAATCATTAAAGTCGCCTTCTCTGTGCCCCGAGAGCCTGCAACGGTCCATTACCGTCGTTTCCGCAATTAAAAATGCATTAAAATCTGGGTCCGATACGGTCGGAGCCGCTCGGGCGGGCTTCTCTTCTTAATTTTAAATTAAATAATTACATGAAATTATATCATGTTTCGAACGTTCGCGCCGGCCTTTTTTTCTTTCGTAGCCGCCGCCTAACCTCCTTCCCGTGCCTTGTGCTCCGATTCCTACTGAAATGATATCGGCTGCGGAAGCGTTTTTCCGGTCCTCTTCGGGCGATTAATTTTCTATTAGCCGAGACAAGCGAGCCTGTCAGAAAATCCAATATGGCCGAAAATTATCAACCAGTTCCCTATTTTCCGACAAAAATGTAATTAATTTCAAGAAAAGTGCAGCGAAATGTGTATAGTTTCGGAAATACCAGATAATTAAATTTCAAGCCGAAAATCGTAAAGAAACTGATAAAATAAAAACTGATAAAAAAGACACAAAAATGAATGGAAATCAAAGTAAGTACAATTTAAAAGATTATCAATACACGTACAGAGGGACGGCTGTTTTGTTATTTACGTAAATAAGAAAGTGTCAGTTTCGTTTTTATTAAAATTTTGTAAACGTAGCAAATTTAAAAAAAGTAGATCAAAAATTTCGTTTGCCTTTGTCGCGCACAATTTTCATATTTCGGGATGCGATTTGCGTGGTACATTCCCGAAAAACATTCCTTCGTACGTTTTTCGCCATAGCACGGCCCCAAATAGCTGTTTTCATTTAATTTTGCCCATTTTAGAAGTTCATGTTTCGAGATTTTTCGAAAAAAATTTCGCTACGAGCAGCCTCTCCTTTGCGCGCTCCTCCCCACCCCAATGACGTGTTTGAGGACCCCGATCTGCTTCGAACGTATTTAATAGGTCCTGTCACTGCTTTTTTTATGCCGTCTGCCTGGCCACGTTCGTTTTCCGCGAAGATATGAGCACTTCAATTTCGTCCTATTTGACGTTTTCGTTCGAATTAATTTTGACGTAAAATAATTAAATTTTATGATGAATTTATTTTCGCGGATTCCAGTTATATGCGAGATGGGGAATCGATCAGCGACCTGGAAGATAATATACGGGGTGTTTGTAAAGGCGGAATCGAAAAAAAATTTTTTTTTTTTTTGGAAAAGCGACTGATAGAAAAATAAGCGTGTTTCAGTGACGGATCGTGCGGAAGTGTGAAAAATATGTACGAAAAAAGTTGAAAATTTTGAAAAAAGTGACTTTTACGGAAAAAAAAGCGTATTTCTGTGTGACTAAAATATATACAGGGGATTTGTTTGAAAAATTGAAAAATTCTGAAATTAAAAAAAGTGATTTTTACAGAAAAATAAGTGTATTACAAAACGAATTTTTCGGGAGTGCAAAAATATATACTGGGTGTTCGAAAAAAATATACGGGGTGTTTTTAATGCCGGAACCAAAAAAAGAGTAATTTTTCCGGAAAAATCGTGACGTTTCGGGCTAGAAAGGGGCCTTTCGGTGAGGGTCATAAGGCCGAAATATGCCGACGCGTCTGGGGAGACCAGGAAATGGTGTTTTTAATGCCGGAACCGAAAAAAAAAGTGATTTTTTCTGGAAAAACTGTGACATTTCGGGCTAGAAAGGGCCGAAGGCCCTTTCCGTGAAGGCCGGAAGGCCGAAACATGTCGACACGTCTCGGGAAACTAGGAAATAGGGAATTGGCCCCCCGCAAGGCAATTTAGACGCGTCTCGAACCCGGATATGGAGAATCGGCCCGCAGGGCTGATTCGACATTTTCAGAGGGCCATAGGCCCTCTCATCGGACGCCCGTGGCCTTCGGCCCTCCGCCCGTGGCGTTCGGCCCTCCGCAGAAGCTAGTCATCATATTATTTGATCTTTGGTTATATTTACACTGAACTAATAAATCCTAATAAGAGTATCAACTGTTATTTTTATAACCAACAAAATATTTGTTCCACTTTTTATTAAAAGCTGTCGTGTATGATAGAGTAAAATTTAAATGCAATGCGTGAACACCCACAGGTGTGAATCGGCTTTTGGATCTACTGGTTTTTCAATTTGTTGATGACGTATTTTCACATGGTCCAGGATTTCACCAAATGTGAAATATCCTTCGATCCATTTGCAATATCAATGCAAAACGTTGATCATACTGGAGTGGCGTTACTATAATGTCCGGCGCGTTTGGTTCCCAAATCTTTCGCATTTTCTTCTTAAAATATCTTCAATTATTTATTCACAATTTTGCATTATACGTTTTTAAATTATACATAATCGCTTCGTTTACTTTTCCTTTGTTAGCTTTATGTCGCCATACGTCGAACATCTCAGGTCCCGGCACATCGCCTACAAAAGTTAAAAACTGAAAAAGAATTATGATAGGGTATGATAATAATATACACATGATAGCATAGCTAGATAAATACTTTACAGGATAACTACGCAGAAATTTATTGTATGTTGTTCCCAAAAAATATAAGTTTAGTTAAACTTAAGCGGTTAGGTACTTTTTTGAATGTTAAAAATATTGTTGCAAATAAGGAATTCTAAAAAAGAGGTATTATTATTACAGTTTAATGTGAAGTAGAAAACATACTTATGTGATGCATCCATGACACTTTCACTGAATAATTACCTTCCAACGAGCGTAGGACAAACTTGTCAATCAAACAATCGTAATTTGACGTGTCGGTGCTACGATGTTAATTACCCGTTTCACCTCACTAATGAGCAGATAGATAATTTTACAGAAAAGTCTTCTACCGAATTATTTCGCCTTCCTAGAAATCATTTGTCATTGATTTGGCGTAATGTTATAAGAAATTTTAGCGTCTAGATTTTCGTTATCTATGTCCAGCGCTATATATTTTAGGTTATAAGTTATATAAATATTTATTTTATTTTCGTTTAAACTAAAATTAATTATTATTAGTCAACTAGTAGCATTTGATATCACAAAATTATTACGTGGGATTTTTCAAGAATTAATGGAAGGATATTCGTAATCATAAGCTTGAAAAATACTGAAGAGAAAACATACTATAAACAAAAATCGTATATTTGAAGCGTATATATTTCAAGGTCATAACACAAAATTAGTAATACCAATTTAGGGTACTAAAATTTCCTTTTAGCACTTTTATTCCGAAGTAGCTGACTAAATAGCATACTAACATTTTAATCCTTTAGCAACTTTTACCCCAATTACGGCTCAAACTAGCACGGCAACGGGTACAGACATTGAAACGGTCGCTCCTGACAATTTTATTCCTGATGGAGGCAATTCAGAGAAGGAGGCGTGTAGAGATATACACTGCGACTTCGAAGCTACATGTGAACTAGGCCCAGACAATTTTCCACGCTGTACCTGCCAGTTCGACTGCGCTAGTGCACTTTTATCGGCATCGAAACCAGTCTGTGCCTCTGATCTTCGAATTTACCCTTCATTATGTGCCATGAAGATGGAAGCTTGTCAAAGACAGGAAGAGTTGCGGTTACGGCCACTTGATCTTTGCCAAGGTTTGATTAACTTAACAGCTTCACTAATATTATTAATTTCCCTCTAAGCATTAAGAGGGATGTGTGAAAATTTGCAATGTGACCCTTTAATAGGATCTAACCATGTACAATCTTCTAAGGGTGCACTAATTTTTAGTGGCTTGGTTAACCATCATTTGAAACCTTTAAGATCATTTTATGAGCTTGATTTAATAAAAACTATAAGGCATCATATTTCTAAAATTAATTACTTAATATTAATTTAAAAAATTATAAACACTTTTTATTACTTGTCTAATTTTCACTTTATTTGTTATTTTACAACTAGTTTCATCCTATTCGGACATTTGTCCGAATAGGATGAAACTAGTTGTAAAATAACAAATAAAGTGAAAATTAGACAAGTAATAAAAAGTGTTTATAATTTTTTTAATCAAAGTGGATTTTCACAAAGTAACTTCATCTTCAATCAACTTTTTTTTACTTAATATTAGTTATACGATATTTTTATACTCTATGCTATAAATTATTGTTTCGTTAATATGATGCTATATAGTATTATATGTGGTCAAATATTTCAAGAACATAGATTTTAAAAAGTTTTATTATTTAGAAAACGTATTAGAGGACTTCGGAGTGGGAAAGACTGTGCATAGAATTTTCTTAGGGGGTCAACATTACAGTTAGCATTAACTTTTTGTTTTATCAGGAATGGAGGTGAAGCCTTGTAAAGGTGAAAAACCATTAACAGATCCTGCAACAGGGAGAGAGTTAGATTGCGGCAACGGTCCGTTTAGACAAGACTGTCCTTCCGGTAGTTACTGTCACCAGACAGCTCGGTTCTCGCGGTGTTGCAGAAAAGGTACCCTTTTGATTTCAGAATGAAACAAATAAGTTAAGTTTACCATTTACAGACCAAAATTTTATCGAAAAGAAAAGTTGCGAGGATAGCTGGTATGGTTGTTGTCCTGATGGAAAAAATATCGCTCAAGGGCCAAACTTTGCTGGATGTCCTTCATTATGTGGTTGTAATAAACTTGGATCATACTCAGAGGTCTGTGATCCAGAAACGCAACAGTGTAGGTGCCGGCCAGGCGTTGGTGGGGCGAAATGTGACCGTTGTGAATCTGGATATTGGGGGCTACCTAAAATATCTTCGGGATATCGTGGTTGCATACGTAAGCATAGTTTCTTGTTACGTATCATTTTTATAAACAAAAATATTTTTATGTAGCTTGCGGTTGTTCCACTTTTGGGTCAGTTCGAGATGACTGCGAACAAATGACTGGTCGTTGCGTTTGTAAGTCTGGAGTTCAAGGTCAAAAATGTACAGTATGCACTAGTCACAATAAAGTTTTGGGGCCAAACGGTTGCGTATCAGGTAAGACATATAATAGTAGTAAGAATTAAATATACACATAATTTGTTATCCTGCAGCTGATCTTACTACATCGCCTCCGACAACGTGTAAGGAATTGACGTGTTACTTTGGAGCAACATGCGCTGAGCGAGCAGGATTTGCGAAATGCGAGTGCCATACAAAATGTCCTGTAGACAGTGAAGCTCAAGTATGTTACATAATAGGAATTTTATACATAACTTTAAGGTGCTAGGTAGCATTAAATTTTGATAATTCTGTTTTCCCAGGTTGTTTGCGGAAGCGACGGACAAACATATAACTCTCCATGCGAATTGCGACAGTTAGCTTGCCGTTCACAAAAGGATATAGTAGTGCAAGCTTTCGGAATGTGTAAAGGTAAGTACATAAAGCCTGTAGATAAATTTGTAAATATAAACAAGGGATGTTTTATAGAAGACATGTTCCCGAGTACGGATTGGCCAGTGCGTCGTTATACTCCACTACAGTTTACACAGCCTGACGATTCAAATTCACCTCTTTCAAAATCGACGAGACATTTACTGGTCCCAGATCCACGTTACTATTATGAAAGAAGCGGAAATATGCGTCCTGTTTCTTATCCTGCATCTGATAATAAGGATCCTGATTTTAACGAATCTGGACCTGGATCAAATATTATTTACCATACCCGCGGTGAGACTGAACACTGATACCTTATGTAATACATACATTAATATTAAGCTTATGCTGTTAGAGATTGTGACAAGAAATAAAATAAAATGAAGTATAAAGTTTTGTCCTGCATTTGAAAATGTCAATATTAAATAAATCTATGGAAGAAATAATTGCCAATTATATTGGTGGTTCTGTACTGGTGTAATTTTATCTCTCTATCTATCGTAAAATCTAGTTTTTACTTGTTATCCGACGATGTACTCTTTTAGCTTTGTATTAGTTTGTTTTATTTTGACTTTAAAAATAAATAAAATCCTCAATGTTGTGAATTGGGAAAAACAGTTCTCGTTAAAGCCATCAGATGTGAAAATAGTCCGTTTAGCTTCAAAAAAGTTGAAATCTTATATCCTTCAATATCGACAAATTTAGAGATATTTACTGCTTATATATTTTTATTCTACAACATTAAATTCGCGCTTATAACAGTAAACGGAATTTTGACAAATTATCTTCTCATTGGATGTTACTTAATTTTCATTTTTATTAGCATTTTCATTTAATACTATATTTAAATGTAATATCTTACTAGATCATGTTTAGTTATGAAGTTACAAGTCTAAATAAAAATAAATGTACATATCTAACAAGATTGTTATCAAGCTGTTTAAATTACTACAAAAAATAGCAGTTTTCATTATATGGCAATCTTTATTGCAATCTACTAGAAATGGTACATATATGTTTTTTTTTATATATTTGTTGGTTAGATTATATATTGTGCACCAAAAAATAATGGCCACATGGAAAACATGTTTCTGATTTTCACGAAATTTTACTTCGCCAAAGGTTTCAAAGTTTCTGTTTTTGAAGAGTAAGTTCCAAAATATTATGCTATAACTAGAAAAAAACTGTTTTTTAAATTAAGGTATTTTATTGCATATTGTCTTTACGCAGACAGCAAATATTAAGAAATCTTGATTTAACTATAAGGATCGCAACGAACAATTTATACATGAGCTTAATTATTTTAAACATATGAAATTTGTTTTCAAAAACGAGTGAAATTTTAACTTAAAATAAAAAATAAAAACATTTTTTTTAATAGTTACCCATTTATATTTAAAATCATTTACTTGTTGCCATAATTTATATAAAAAAATACAAAACTGACAAGTGTTAACATGCTATATTATACAGGGTGAGTCTTAAGTGTGTAGTTATATTTAAACCATCGATTCTTAACATCTGTAGAAACCCTCTGATACATTTTTTTTAAATTCCCACGTGTAACTGAGTTATCGACTTTCAAAAAAAATATGATGAAACTGTTTTGGAACTGCTGGTTACTGGAAACATTCTATATCTTAGCTAAAATGATGTAATGGACTGAAGCAACGTTGCCGCATATCTTATGCAATTCTCTCACCTAGGCGCGATTTTACAATCGTAAGTTAACATAAGTTGAGGGTTACCTAGCATTATATTTTCACAAAAATCGATGAGATTCTAATATAAACCACCTCAACTAAAAATTACTTTAGCATAAAATATTTGTTGCTATAACCACTTCCAAAACAAATGTAAAATTGAAAAACCGAGCCCTAGCAGTAAGTTGATTCCCGAATTTATAATAACATTGGATGAAATAATTAGCTACTTAAACGATTAATTGCTCCATTTGAAATAATTTTTAAACATTTTCAAATACCTTTCAATGTGAGAAATGTACAATTTTGACTTGTTCTTGCACCAATCAACATTTCTTTTTAAGCGTTTCATATGGAATGTACAACTAAAACTAAATTTTCCGATGAACAGTAAACTTTCTAGGGAATCTCGAGAGGAATTTAATGTTCCCATCTCATTTTTTCAAAGTTTATAAAAGGATTATTATTTTTAAGAAGTAGGTACTTACCCTCTGCTATTACAATAATTTGAAATGTGTAGGTGTTCAAGGAATAAATCAGCTCTCTACTATTTTAATTGG
The DNA here is from genome assembly GCA_029963845.1 of Rhamnusium bicolor. Classification (NCBI taxonomy): domain Eukaryota; kingdom Metazoa; phylum Arthropoda; class Insecta; order Coleoptera; family Cerambycidae; genus Rhamnusium; species Rhamnusium bicolor. The sequence goes on from JANEYF010001660.1 coordinate 174,152, forward strand.
CCTCTAATAGTAAAACACTTAAGGTGCAACACAATATCCGGTAATGGAAAATAATTTGCAGTATTTTCACACACTTCTGTCACTTTTTACACTGATCATACCCAACAGTTTGCATTTTATTCCTCCATAATACTCTGGACGGTTAGGAAGATAGTATACGTAATTTTTTTATAAAAAAAGATCAATTTTTTTCTTGAGAAAACAGCACTTTATTCGGGAGAGGCCATTACGTGATAAAAATTCAACCACGCCATAATATGAACTGCGATATTAGTGTCGCGTATGTAACCTATGATCTTCACACATCTAACCACACACCTAATCAGTGTTGCCAAACATTCCATTTTCATGGTATTTATACCATTATTTTCCCTTGTGTACCTGCACTTTTTTTATGTAATAAAACTATTATTTAAAAATTTCTACCATTTTCACCAATATTAGCAAAAGCTGATAAAAAAGTTAAATTTAGGTCGTCAGCTCCGACCTCGGTCAGTTCTTCCATTAAAAAAAGAGTAAATTGAATTAAATTTTATACCGTATACGTAGGATCTTTATAAATCGGAATAATAGTCTTTTGCTGTTTTCTGTTGTTTCTGTTGTGATGATAAGACCCGTTTTTTCAATGCTCAGTTAGCTAAATTAACCGTCAGTTAGGTCAATAGAAATTTTTTGAAAAGCATCATTATTTATAATGAAATTTATAACCTATGTAAAAATCAGTGTTATTGTAGTTCGCGTACCTGTCTGCATTAGCATTTACAAAAATGTGTTTAATAACGGTATTATAGTTTTTTGTGATTAAATTTGTGATTCGAAGTTTTGAGTTACCATGTTACCGAAATTTATTATTTATAATTTGTTCCTTTGGTGGTTCATTTTGTGAAAATTTGTGATTAACCATAGCGACTAATTTTATTATTTTAATGCTGGATATGTTAAAGGCATATTTTCAAGTAGATGAAAATGCTAGACAAGCAAAACGGCTATGGAATGCTATCCAAACGTCAAGCCCATATGATATGTTCATGTAGTAACTGTTGTATTAGGTAAGTAAACAAATATGCTTTCTCGTTCTTTTGAAATGCGTCTTTTTAAAATAATTATTTTCAACTTTGATTCATTTTTAGAAATGAACCATATTAAACTTAAACTATAAATAGAGACAATAATAAAAATTTAAAATACACAGAAAAAGTATTGCATATTTTTAATATTTGGTGCTTACGGGACGAGTTCTGTTTATTTATAAAAAAAAGTGTCAGGATTACCTAATTTTACAAGGAAAATAGATAAACAGATACTTTTAACACCTTTTATTTTAAGAGCAACCTACAAGTGACAATTGTCGCTTTCCACAAAGGGCTAATCAATCGCGCCTTGGCCGCCTTGAAGTTTATTTCTTATTTTCGGCCAGTGTGTACAGTTATCATGCTTTCATAAAAAGAGCTCAATGTTTTATAAACTATTACATTTGTTTTGCTGCGGCGGCGTCTACACTGATATTAAATAAGTCTAATATGGTCTCATAAAATGTCCGTGACAAAAGGGTAATAATTTTTTTTAAAAATTCACAATTTGCAATTCATGCAATGCATGCAATTATAGGATAATTGTGATGACGAGGACGAAAAAATTATCAGAAATTAAAAATTTTTTTTTGTTCAAAAAATTTCTTTGACAGTGCCAATCAATTGTACACGACGAAATACATTGAGGGTTAAAATATAACTACGCATTTAAAACTCACCCTGTATACAGAACATAACTGTCTTTGTCTTTACGTCTTTTACCGACCAAAAGGTTATGAAAAAAACTAATATTAATTAGTGACTGTCTAGTAGACAAGATGACAGGTATAGTAAATTGAGCACCATGTATTTTGAAAAAATTATATTTCGAAAAGTACATATTTTACTCAAAAACTCGTGAACAACTTAACAGTAAAAACCGAAAAGAAAAGCTTTGAGAATTTTTTGTGTGTGTAGAATAGCTGTGCGGGATTTTTTGTTGAACCCTTAGCACTCTAAAATATGTGAGTAAATTTAATGAATATTTATAACCCTATTATAGAATTAATTACTTACTTAGGAATCTCTATAATGTATGCAAAAAAGTACAATGGAATGCCTCACTTAACATCAATAGTTTGGTAATGAAATACAAAATCAATATAACGTAAGTGATAAAAATGAAGAGTAAAAATATTTTCCTTCTTTCATAGCAGAATATTTCTGAATTAAATTTTCAGAATAGATAGTTGGAATAACTCGCTAAAAGTTTTTCTCGTGGTTGTAATTTAAACATAGTTTTAAATACTAAAAACATATTTTTTAGTTATTTCCTATTGTTCGAAAGAATAGATGTTCATTAGTGAAAACATTCAAACAGACGGCTCACAAAACTGGACCGACATCAAAAATTGAAAACAAATGTTAACGGTTTTAGTCTATTGTATTTTTAAAACAATGGTTTCTGCTTTAATGTAAATTATTATTATTGATACTGGTTCCCTTTTCATTATTTTAACTAAAAAAAATAAGGTCATTCATAAACATTGAAAATACGATTCGTAACTGTGATTTCTAAAATAATCCAATCACTTTAGCCAAAAAAAGAGGGTCAACCTCGGAATGAGAGATAATAAGCTGTAAACTTGTATAAACCTTTATTTTGGCGTTCTAAAAGTTGTCTCAAAAGTCTCATAAAATCTCGTGTCCGCGTCTTAAGATATTCAAGGTCAAAGGTCACAAAAATCGGTTTTTCGTAAATATCTCGCTTCCTATGATTTTAATGCCATTTGCATTTTTTATAAAAAGTGTAGAGAATAAAATTTTCTACAACTTTTGTCCCATACATTTTTTTATATACTCAACCGTTTTTGAGATAGAGGGCGGAGAGCGCGCCGCGCTTACCTATCCACAGCATAATGCAAGGTCAACCGTAAGTCCTGGTAAATAATGCGCCATATTAAGTATATAAATCATTAAAAAATATATAATTATGAATAATTTGCATTGTTTATTAATTAATACATTATATTTAATAATATTTTTCATTTATCGAATATATATTTGTTTAATATTACTTACCTTTCCGTGTAATCAAAAAATTGTTGAGTGGAATACTTTAAGTATATTTTAATTATATTATATATTTTAATATTTTGCAACTGCAAGAATGGTTGTGGTTCACGCTGCGGATGCAGGAAATCGGGGTTGCAATGTTCTTTATCTTGTGGCCAGTGTAATGGGCAAACGTGCCTCAATGCTTCACCGTATCAAAGCGATCTCGATGAAGATAGTACATTTGACCCCGAAATTCTCGAAGATCTAGTGACAAATATCCTTGACAACGAAAATGATGATATTGAACTGGAAATTTTCGAGCGACCGGAAGACGATGAAGAAGAAGAAGAAGAAAATTAAGACTCAAGTCCTTCTAATTATAAAAGTTTTTGAAAAACCTCCCCACATTTGAACTTCAACTGTAATAAATATATGAAAAAGTATTTCTAAATAAAGATATAATTAAAATGTATTTACTATATTCTTTTTCTACTTAAAATATAATTAACATATATATTAGAATATAATTAAAATATACTTAAAGTATTCCACTCAACAATTTTTTGATTACACGGAAAGGTAAGTAATATTATTAAATATAATGTATTAATTAATAAACAATGCAAATTATTCATAATTATATATTTTTTAATGATTTATAGACCTTATACGGCGTATTATTTACAGGGACTTACGGTTGACCTTGCATTATGCTGTGAATAGGTAAGCGCGGAGCGCTCTCCGCCCTCTACCTCAAAAACGGTTGAGTATATAAAAAAATGTTCGGTACAAAAGTTGTAGAGAATTTTATTCTCTACAATTTTTATAATAAATGCAAATGGCATTAAAACCATAGGAAGCGAGATATTTGCAAAAATCCGATTTTTGTGACCTTTGACCTTGAATATCTTAAGACGCGGACACGAGATTTTATGAGACTTTTGAGACAACTTTTTAGAACGCCAAAATAAAGATTTATACAAGTTTACAGCTTATTATCTCTCATTCCGAGGTGAAACCTCTAATGTGACTGGACTAAAATATATCGTAAGCTGTGGCTTCTTTCCAAAAGTAAATTAAACGAATTCCTGCATACTCTCCAAAAATAAAAATTCGTAATTATTGTATGTACGAAATATTCGATAGTAATCAAAATTGTGAAAAACTATGCGTTTTTCCTACTCCATAACATTTAGTTTTGGATATCTTAACTTCATATCTATTAAAATTTAATACTTCAAATTATTTATCGTAGAAACAAATTCGATGTTTGTAACAGTGGGATTTCAACCCGTAGCATTTTTGTTCAATTAAAACATGCCCATGAATAGGTCGCACGGCTTTCATTTCTCATAAAACAATACGACTTTTAAAAAATCCTTCGAACAAAATCCTCCTATGTAATTTAGAAGTTAAACCAAGAATTCTGAAGTGTTAGAAATATTATAAACAATTTAAATAATAAACTCGCTAACAATATAATATGCAAATAATAGTGTAAAAACAGGAAGTATTTGAAGCCTCTTATTTTCTAGTTCTGAATAAAAACTTACTATATGATGGAGGATAAATCTATTATATAAATTAATTTTGATTAAATTTCCCCTAACTATTCAACGTCGAAGCTATAGCATTATCTATCTATCTAGGTGGTGATTTTGCTCCAGCATACCGTCCTACCCCAGCCACAGTACGTGTAGTTACGGCCTTATTAGGCGATCTGTGTTCAGATAACACAGATTGCATGATTTTGTATAGTCATTGTGTAAAAGGCGCTTGTACTTGTCTACCCAATCATTCTGAATTATCGGACCGTCAAGAATGTATAGGTAAGTATAAAGAAAAAATACTAAGAAAATATTAAGATCAAAAATGTTCTTTACTTTTATCTTCCATTACCTACGCTTTATCAAATTTAAGTTCTGCCTTTATCTTTTAAAGTCAAATTTATTGTGGTTTTGTATGGTAGAAGACGAACGTTTATCTCGATGTGTAACACATTTTCCTTAGTAAAGAATTTTAAACGGTCATTTCTACTAAAACTATTATTCATTCCATTTTAGTCCACTACTGTACAAAATTAACACTTGGAAATCAAAGGCGTTTTTAGAATAACCTGTAGCCATCCATCACTTATGGTCAAAATAACTTTACTAAATGTTGATTATTTTCCAAATATAATAATCATAAATTACTGTATTTCTCTTAACTATTTTACATTTTAGCTGAATGCTTTTAAGTGGTTTAAAAAGTGTATAATACTTTTTGAAGTTAAAAGTACTTAAAATTAATAATTCTTAGAAAAGTTACTTCTCCTACATAACAGGAAAATTAATAAAAATCTTATTTAATTAAAGTATGGAATTAAAATATGCAGCACTGTCACTGAGGTTTAGTTAGTCGAACTGATTGTTTGGAAACATTGGCAATACTATTTTAGTACAAAACCAATTTCAATTGCATGGCGGCAAATTAAACAAATTACAAAAATTCTTATTTACGATAAAAAATCAAAAGAAAAATATTTGGATTGCTCTCTTAAGAGAATGTTATATTCATAAATAAATAAAAAGAATATACAAGTTGTCCCACTTTTAAGTACCAAGCCTTCGACAATCGAGACATGGTGTTACTGAAAAGGTCCATTATTTCGAAAAATAATAAAGATATTGGAATTTTGTAAATGCATTACAATTGAAACCAAAAAAACTTTAAATAACTGTAGTTAGAATTTTTTCTTCGCACTGCACAGAGACGACGCTGCCATGCTAAATTCTTCAATTTTCAGTACATCTAAACTTTGATAGACCCATGGAACTTTTTTATTAATAATTTTAGAAAAATGGTTATTTGGAACTTTCTTCTTGGTGAGGAAAGTGCTATGGTGCGGTAATACAAAAACATGTATACCACTCCCAAGCAAACCGGAACTAACTCGATCCTGCTAAATTTTAAATATAGTACCCTGTATATTATTACATATTTTAAAAATTCTTATAATCCTATATTTCAGTAACTCTTCAAATATAACTATGTCTATAACGGCGAGGTTAGGTTTAGGTTATTATGAGTGGATCCTTACTGCGGCTATCAGCAGGCCTATTGTGGCTCACTCCTACATATACATGGTGTTCATTAAGTATGTACAATAAATTTAACATACGATTATTTGAATGGATTTAAGACAAAAAGTTTATATAAACATGGGTCCGCAAATGTTTCGTATTCAAGATACAGGGCGTTAAACTTTTTAAAAAATTTGGTTTTTCGTAAATATCTTAAATATCCGTTACCCAAATTTGTTGTAATTTGGCAATGTTATTTGTAATGTTAAGGGGTTAATTAAGCACTAACTTGATAAAATTTATTAAGTCCAGTGGCGTCCCGAGCGGCACCTTAACGAATATTTTTGATACAAAAATGTATGCCACTGACTATTTTTTAATTTTCATATTTTTTTTCTTGGATTAAGCAACTAAAAATACAACTTTTATGTCTCTTGAATTTTTTTCGGATCTTGCTTAGTTTTCGAGACAAAAAATTATATTCACTTAATTGCCTATCCCTGGGCCACACAAGAAACATGGGGAAACGTATCTTTTGGAAATTATCATTTTTTTTATAATTTTTTATTAATAATATGTAACAGCAACAACAAATAAACACTAAATTAAATACATTTCTTAACATCTAAACTAACGAATTTTACTAATATAATTGTTCGAAATGGCCCCCTTCGACTTCAATACAACTGTCTAGCCGTCTCCTCATTGATTTACGTACTCTCCTGAAAATACCTGGCGTATTTTTTATTATGTCACTTAAATTAATGATTCTATTTCGTAGATCCTCTTTACTTACTATAGGAGTTTAGTATATTAACGCTTTAAGGAGTCCCCAGAGGAAATAATCTAGGGGATTCATACCGGGCGAGCGAGGAGGCCATGGTTGTGGGCCTGCTCCCCAATCCAACGGTTATGGTAATTTTCATCCAAAAAATGCCGCGCCAATAGACTAAAGTGCGGTGGAGCCCCGTCGTGCATGTACCAAATACGGAATCTTTCCATGGCTGGAACTTCTTCTAAAAGTCCAGGTAAAACAAATTCTAAAAATATTCGGTATTCTTCCCCATTAAGTTTAGGTGGAAGAAAATGAGGCCCAATGAGGTGGTCACCGACAATTCCAACCCAAATATTAAAAAGAAAACTGTTCTTGAAAATTATTTTCTATTAATGTGTGTGGATTGTTTTCGACCCATATGTGATTATTATGGAAATTAATAATTGAATTGCGAGAAAAACAAGCTTACAAAAATTACAAAATAGTCAGTGGCGTACATTTTTTTGTCAAAAATATTCGTTAAGGTGCTGCTCGGGACGCCACTGGACTTAATAAGTTTTATCAAGTTAGCCCCTTAACACTAAAAATAACATTGCCAAATTACAACAAATTTGAGTAACGGATATTTAAGATATTTACGAAAAACCAAATTTTTAAAAAAAAGTTTAACGCCGTGTATCTTGAATACGAAGCATTTGCGGACCCATGTTTATATGAACTTTTTGTCTTAAAATCACTTAAATAATCGTATGTTAAATTTATTGTACATACTTAATGAGCACCCTGTATATCACCCAATAAGTTGTCTTTTAATGAAGCTGATAACTTTATTGGGTGAGAGTGTGTCCAGATGCCTGGCAGCAATTGTCTTTTGCCAAATATTGAGAATTGGATCATCTTCACAGCAGGACAGATGTATAAGACGTGGTTTGTCTTCTCATCATCCTCCAAGCATATGCGACACTCGGCGTTTTCCGCCAGGCCGAGTTTATGCAGATGATAATTTAGTCGGCAGTGTTCAGTATATAGGTCTGTTAGGGTTTTCAGATTTACCCTGTATAACTCTAAAACTTTCCCAGTACTTGATATTAAAGGGTATTTTATAAACGCCTTCGAATGAAGTATTCCTAGTAACTCTTACCAATGCTAGAGTTCTCCTTTCAGCAAAGCCCAAAAATAAAGCAGTTACAGGCTTGTATCAGACTTAAGTGCGACACCCTGTATATCTTATCTAACATCGGCTGAATTCCGTGACCGATACCAATCACTGACTCCACAATATAAATCATCAGTGCTTGTGTAAACATTGAAACCCCCTAACTTGAAAAATTTACCGAAAACCCACTTTGTTGTGGGACAGGGATCTTTAACGTGCTTACATCGCAAATAAATGAATCCCACAATTTAACATTCGTTTTAAAAGCCGATGATGCGAACAGGTCCTCTCATCAATTATACCTCATCGATTTGGTCCGGCCTGGATTTGAACCTGTGTGGTCTGAGCGGAAGGATGCATCACTGCCTCTCACACCGTCGACCTGGTATTTTATTTATTTATTTGTTGGATATGAAACCCGGCTCTCCCGAGACGACTTAATCCTCAGTTCGTTAAACTACTACACCTTTGAGGGCAATCCTTAAAATATTTATTCTGCGGGAAGGGTAATTTAAATACTATAAAATTAAGAATGTTTTCCCTTCTATTTACTTGACCAAACGTTGAGAGCATTCGTTGAAGGTTGCTCATAAGCCTGAAAATGATGTGACACTTGATATTAATAATAAATCATCTTAGTGACGTTATAACTTGGAGGATCTGAGCTTAACAGAGATATCAATATTGTTGTTTAAAAATTTTTAGAAAGCCCAAATCCTTACAATTACGAACTATTCCAAGATTTTAATCAGGTTTTATTTGCATTATATCTGTTGTACGTCTACCAGTTTTCTTAAATTGCATACTTAATGCAATTTAAGGGATGAGGTATGGTCATCCATTTAATTTCCGATATTTAATCAGTGAAGTTAAGCAACACTAATCCGAGTCCGGCAACTGGAGGAATTGGAAATTGAATTGATCGAATCCGGCAAATTGGATGGATGACCGATAGCTCGTTCAACAGTCAGTGCGAAATTAACAGACTATCTCGGGAAGGCCGCTAGCCTGATGCAGGCAGAGAGGCGAGCCCTGATGTAGGGTCGAAGAGACCTACTCAGGAGACTTGTCATTCTTCCAGCCAGGCGGGCAGGCCCAGGTGGTGGGTTAGTTGACAGCCGAGGACCGCAGTTCGGAGTCCACGATAAACTGTAGGTCTCTACATAAAAATAGCCTATTGTGGCCTATTAATCTAGTAAAATAAGTAGCTCTACTACTACTGCAATTTAAGAGGAATATTGATATAAAATATTTATGCAAAAGTAGGAAAAAATCTTGTCGTTATTAACTACATTTATTACAATTTCTCAATATATTTTTGAAGCAGTGAAGGTGAGTAATAGCGTAGGGTGTGACAAAATATACCCAGCCAAGTTTTTTTAAAAAAAAAAAATTCAGCGCAAAAAAAAAAATGTATGAAAACCTGTAAAATTATTTATGAAAAACAACATCAAGTAAATGACCGCTGGTGCAAGCCAGACAATGACCAACTCTACTTTGAGCGTGTAGCATAACTTTGCGCAATATTTCAGCTGGAATTTGCGCAATTTCTTCACGAATATTTGCTTTTAAGTCTTCTAACGTTTGTTGGCGATTGATATAGACTTTATTTTTCAAATATCCCCACAAGAAAAAAATCTGGTGCCGTCAAATCAGGGGAATGAGGCGGCCACTCAATATCTCTATTTTTCTCTAAGAAGAGCGACCCTTTCACGAGCTGTGTGGCATGTAGCGCCATCCTGTGGGAACCAGAAGTTTTCTATGCCAAGTTTTTCCAACTGTGGTTGAAGAAATTCATGTATCACTGTTTGATACTGTTCTTCATTAACAGTAACTGCAGTGCCCCTGGGATCTTCAAAAAAGAAGGGTCCAATTATTTGTTTGAAGAATATTGCGCACCAAACAATGTCTTTTTGATCAAACTGCACATTCTTTTGAATAAAACGAGGGTTTTCTGTTTCCCAAAAATGATCATTTTGCTTGTTGACATGACCAAAAAGGCAAAATTTTCTTCGTCGCTCGTTATCAAATTTTGCCAAAAATTGTTTGTAACGATTTGTGCGTATTGCGAACGTCTTTGAATATCAATTGGCCATAGTTTGAACACAGTTTGAATTTTGTATGGATACATATACAAGTCTAAGTGCAAAATTCTTTTTTTAAAGTCTGTTCAGGCAGTCCTAATTGCACCGCACGTCTTCTTGTGGAAGTTTTTGGTTCTACCTGAACATCAGCCCGAACAAGATCAATATTTTCAATATTTCAATATTTTCGTTGAAACGACCAGAACGAGGTCATCCAGTATGCTTTACATCAAGTACTGTGTCATTCTGTGAAAACGCATTTGATAAACGCTGAATTATTTCTCCGTGTGGAGCTCTTCGATCGGGATACGCTCTCCTAATAGAGCGTTGAGTTAAAATTATCGAAAAGAAGTTTTGGAAATACAATTTAACAATTTCTGCGCGTTCTTGAAGCGAATAACGCTCCATAATAAAATTCTGTATCTTTATACTTTGATATAAAACTTCACTTTCGACAGTTGTCAAGGAAATAAAAAAATTATAACAATATTCCATAGCTGGGTATATTTTGCTCTACCATACTACAAAACGATCCCTTGCTATTTAAATCTAATTATAACGATAATAGTTTTCCAAATATTTATAAATTCGGTAGTTGCCATCTCTACTCAACACGGTGGAGCTGGCGCTGTTTGTCTCCGCTATTTCTCTTTCTGTCTAACTAATGTGTCGAAGTCAGGTGTATCATGCGCATAAATTATACTGACAATGTAACCAATTGCAATTATCAGGGTAGTTTTATTTACATCCCTTATCATCAATTAAATATAAAATAGAGCCATAAATCACCTCTTTTCAAAGTTAAAACTGTAGTGACAAAAATATGAAAATTTCACAAGGAGAATTTATTATAAAAGAATTCCGCTTAATAGGCGAGGAAGTAAATAAATGTTATGAATATATGATGCTCACACTGAACCTGACTCGTTTTGATTTATTTTTACTGACTTGTATCCACCTTCGATCTAAATAAATATTCTGTAAAAAGATCTTCACTGCTAAATATTTATTTCGAGAAAATAATCCCGAAATGGGTTGGAACCTTTGATGTGACACTGACACCTAAGTAGTTCTCATGAACACCAAAACACAGAATACTACACCCTCCAGATGATGTCAACTTGGTTGGTGAAACGTGCGTCTAAAGCAGTAATCAATAAGTTTGCCCGAAATGTCTACAAAACTGTACAAAAGGCTTCAGTTTCAGAGAGGTTTTCAAACAGTTCGGATTTTTATCAAACAGGTTGAAAAACTCAGTACGCTAAAAACCACTTTGAAAGTTGTTAGCTCGTGAATAACAAATAAACCATTATTATTTAACGACACGTGAGATCACGTTTTATATTTTCTACTCAAATCTTGGCAATCGTCTATGAGAAACTAAAACGTTGTTCAAAAAATAAAACTACAACGCATTTGACTGTTTGCCTCTCACGCGGATTTCCTTTGAGCTACATCTGATTTAAATGAAACGGTTTATTTACTAAGGAAGTTATACGCTCTCAAAACCGTGAGTTTTCAATTAAAATAAGTAGTCTTTAAAAGTAGACACAAAAATAATAGATAATTTTCTCAGAATATCCAAATTTCATCTAAACAGCCAAAGTTTACATTTATTTTAAATTAAAAATAACGAAGTTTGAAGCTATCATTACTTCAGTAAAATCTAAGTTTGAATTCTTCCAATACAAACTCGCGAGGACGGTATTAATTTTAAATTGAAAAAACTTTTTCACCGAGAGCTAACAAAATATGAAAATAATTTCAAAGAAAAACTTGGCAAATTATATTTGTTTTATTACTATCACTACTATTAACAAATTGCATTCGTATAGTGATTCTAGCTCTACATCTCGCTATTTTGTACCTATGCATACAATGTGGAATAAATTCGATATTTTTCAATACATTATGAGGATTAATTGTTGAACAGCAATAACGCTTTCCACGTATCTCATAACTTGTGGGATGAGCATTGCCTATAAAATCGAGTCTTGTATTTACGTTCTCCCTTGGTCGATCACTCCTAGATAAAGTTCTTACATGCCCAAATTCTCTGTACAGGGTCACCCTCATATTGACCCCCCCCTGTAGGCTTTATTTGAGGAGTACCTTTTAGATTGAAATTCTGGTGCTCTGTTTTGACACTGAAAATTAAATAATAATAATAATATTAAAACTGGAGCAGCAACCTATAGGGGGTGCACCATGAACAGGTAGAGGCAACACTGCCTGTCAGCGACAGATGGGAGAAACCTTACTGAACGCTTCGAACGATGACGACAATGCTATTGCGGTATTGAAGTAGACTTAAGGACTTTAGGACGAAGATGCTTAGCTTTAACAACAGGGCTATCCTAGAACCATAAGACCTGGCAAGAATGGAAGTGGTCATCCATGAGAGAACTTTCAGAAAATGCAGACATGTAGTCAATCAACTGTACCGTGTACAGCGCAACTCATTACCTTGACATTTCAACTTCAAGCGGGGTGGAGAAAACTAAGCGAAGTGTATAAAAGATTCAAGGCAAATAATGGGTGTTTCAATAAGAGCGCAATATTTCAAGGTTCAGTAAAACATGGTTTCCTGTAGCAAACTATTGAAATATTTATTGAGTTATAATGTAGACATTTGGGAGTTATGTATGGAGCAACACATCTGGTAAATAGCCTCCACAGCTTTGCTGGCACATGCTTAGTCTTTTGACGAAATTTTGAATAAAGATGTTGCATACATGTGGCGGTATTTCGTTGATATAGCTTCTAATTTCAGCCTCAATGCTTCAGTGGTCGCGGGCTTCTTGGCATAAACCTATGACTTCAGGTAATCCCACAGCCAAAAGTCCAAAGGTGTTAAATCGCAAGAGAGTGGCGGCCAATTCTGGTCACCAAACCGAGAGATGACACGACCAGGAAAAGACTCGTGCAAGACCGTTAATGTTTCACGGGCGGTATGGTAAGTGGCACCGTCCTGCTGAAACCACATGTCGTCGAGAGCAATATCTTTCAATTGAGGCAAAAAACTGAGTTATCATAGCACGATAACGTTCGAAATCCACCGTTACTGGCATTACTTGCCTCGTCTTCGAAGAAAAACGGCCCAATGATTCCTCCAGACCACAATGCACACCAAACAGTGACATGTCTTGGATGAATTGCTTTCTCTTGAATCACTCGTGGATTTTGTTAGCCCCAAATGCGGCAGTTTTGCCAATTAACGAAGCAATCGAGGTGAAAATGGGTCTCTTCACTGAAAATGACTTTGTACGCAAAATCGGTATTCACTTCTTGTTGTTCAAGGATCCAATTGGTGAACTCTCTTCGCTGTGCATGGTCCGTTGACATAAGTTGTTGAGTTAATTGGACTTCGTAAGCATGGAGATGCAAATCTTTAGTGAGAATACGCTGAAGAGTGGCTGTTGTAACATCCAATTCTTGTGCACGATGACGAATCGACGTCCCTGGACTCTTGGCCACGCTCTCGCGAACTGCCGTTATGTTTTGTTCTGAACGACCTCTACGAGTTCGTGTCGTGTGTTTTACATCACTAACCGAACCAGTACTTTCGAATTTTTCGGATTATTCTTTTCACAGTAGATAAATGAGGAACATTATTTCGACCGAAAATTGGACGTACTTTACGAATCATGGCAATCAAATTTTTATCATTTTGATAATAACGTTTAACAATCAGGACGCGTTGTTTTATCATGTAATGCCCTATGTTTACTAACTCGCATCTGTCTCCTGTCGATCTGGCATGTCATAATCTTGTGACATCATGACAGCCAAACTGGCGCGCAAATCAAATCTTGCGCTCTTGAAACATCTTTTACAGTCGACTAGACAGCACACTTCTCGAATACAGTGTGGTTGAATATGTAACGTCAGGAAAGGCATTTACATCTAAAGTCAGACGCTTAACATGTGGACTAAAACACCAACACCACACTCTGACAATGATGTATACAATCAAGCAACACTGTTTAGATAGTATTCGATCGTTTATGGCTATTAAAAAATCGTTATAAAGGTGGGTGATGGATATGGAGCCAAAATACGTTGTTCCATACGAATCATTCCCGCATGTTTCAAGAACCATAGCGCGTTGTCGATAACTCACTGATTGTAGAAGATGATGAAACCTTGTGGAAGGAAATATACGAAATCATGCGTCCATTTAATGGCGACACTCCAGCAATTACATACTTTGAGGCTCTCTGCCACAGATTTTTGACATTACGGCAATTAGAACGAAAGAATTTCAACAGGCTCTTGTTGGCACTAAGTATTTCGCTTCCCCAAGCCCAGATGGCAAAAACAACTGTTGGCGGCAATTTCCTTCCATTTATTGCCATCTGGCGGAAGTGTTCAATTCATGCAACAAATTCCATGCTGGCTTGTCGAAGGATGTACTATACTTGTCTTCAAAAAGAGGAATCTTTCCAACCCAAGATATTATTGACCGATCATTTGGCTCAACACTGTTATAGGATATACAGGGTGGGGCAATAGTGCATCCGACTTCGATATCTCGACGTCTATAATAGCTACAAACTTAATTTAAAAACATACGTAAACTAGACAAAAAAGTCTATAACCGGAAATTGTTTTAGAATATACAATTTAAAGACAAGGATAATGAATGCTTTTAGAAGTATCACTCCGGCAATTTTAAGTACAGCAGTCCGTCAATTTTTGGATAATAGGTTTCCTGAGCGATGGATTGGAAGAAGAGGTCCTGTGGAGTGGATCCGCTAGGGTCACCCGATTTAACTCCCTTGGATTTCTTTCTGCGGGGATATTTTGAAATCGAAGGTATTTGCTACAAACCCCGCATCTCTGGAAGAGTTACGTGAAATAATTGTTCGAGAATGCCGTTTATTGACTCAGATGTGTTCAGAAATGTTCGTACAGAATTTCAAGACAGATTATACTACTGCATGGAAGTCGGTGGGGGTCATTTTGAGCAATACATACGATAATTTAAACTGCTTCTTTTATTTTATTTCCCGAACCTAAAATAATGAAACAATTATTTCTCAGGAACGAATCGATAAAAGTTTAAAAAAACACAGTTATGTAGAGAATTGAAACACCTTTCAAAAAGATGTATCACTCGACCCCCTTTGCCATTTGAATTTTTTGAGGGGGTGGCCATGTAGGGTAAAGGGATGATGCTGGGTATACAAGTATTACATTAAAATATGTCCCCCTTGGAAACAAGGTCGACGTGTTTTCACCAATTTTTCAAAAAAAAATTTATCCAAAGATATTCAGGGTGACTACTTTTGGTTGGGACACCCTGTATATATATATATATATATATATATATATATATATATATATATATATATATATATATATATATATATATATATATATATATATATATATACATATATATATATATATATATATATATATATATATATATATATATATATATATATATATATATATATATATATATATATATATATATATATATATATATATATATATATATATATATATATATATATATATATATATATATATATATATATATATATATATATATATATATATATATATATATATATATATATATATATATATATATATATATATATATATATATATATATATATATATATATATATATATATATATATATATATATATATATATATATATATATATATATATATATATATATATATATATATATATATATATATATATATATATATATATATATATATATATATATATACATACATATATATATATATACATACATATATATATATATACATACATATATATATATATATATATATATATATATATATACATATATATATATATATATATATATATATATATATATATATATATATATATATATATATATATATATATATATATATATATACAGGGTGTCCCAACCAAAAGTAGTCACCCTGAATATCTTTGGAGATAAATTTTTTTTGAAAAATTGGTGAAACACGTCGACCTTGTTTCCAAGGGGGACATATTTTAATGTAATACTTGTATACCCATCATCATCCCTTTACCCTACTGTGTTTTTTTAAACTTTTATCGATTCGTTCCTGAGAAATAATTGTTTCATTATTTTAGGTTCGGGAAATAAAAATAAAAGAAGCAGTTTAAAATTATCGTATGTATTGTTCAAAATGACCCCCACCGACTTCCATGCAGTAGTATAATCTGTCTTGAAATTCTGTACGAACATTTCTGAACACATCTGGAGTCAATAAACGGCATTCTCGAACAATTATTTCACGTAACTCTTCCAGAGATGCGGGGTTTGTAGCAAATACCTTCGATTTCAAATATCCCCGCAGAAAGAAATCCAAGGGAGTTAAATCGGGTGACCTAGCGGACCACTCCACAGGACCTCTTCTTCCAATCCATCGCTCAGGAAACCCTATTATCCAAAAAATTGACGGACTGCTGTACTTAAAATTGCCGGAGTGATACTTCTAAAAGCATTCATTATCCTTGTCTTTATATATATATATATATATATATATATATATATATATATATATATATATATATATATATATATATATATATACATACGTACCTTGTATGCCAGGACAATGAGGTGTGTTGATCCGGACTTCCAGTAGATACACGAACATCGAGCTACTAAAAAGGTAAGTTGTAAAGATCACCCGCTGTGCAATATAAGCATAATCTATCGATGGCCTGGATCGATTATCGCAAGGCACTTGATACAATATCTCACGAGATATTATTACACTCGCTCAAATACCATCAGTCAGATGCATAGAATAGATGCTGTTGCTCAGGAGGACTCACTTCACCATAACATCAGGTGCAAAGCAAGCCACTACAAAGCAGATTGCATTTGGGAGAGGAGTTTTCCAGGGTGATTTTCCTGAATTCTCTCTTCTGCATCCCACTGCTACTGTAGTCTCTTGGCCTTCGCTAAATCTGCGATTATCAATTTGAACCACCCAGGGACAGGAGAGAAAAGGTCACCCATTTATTTATGGATGACGTTAAACTTTATGCCTCCGGATAGCGCGAACTGCAAAACGCCCTTAGTGTGATCGAAAAGTACAGGCGGGTAATTGGGTATGAAATTGAGTTTGGACTAAAGGGACAGTCGTCTACCTCAAAAGACGATGATACTGAGAATACATTGTGGATACGCTGCTCGCAGACAGAAACATCCTGCGACTTCTGGATGCCAGAGAGACCTATACACGTAAAAAGGTTTCTCTCTTTCGGCAATTACAGACACCTACTCATCAAGATTTGTTCTTACAAACTTTTGGGGGAATAACATGGTGTCTGCGATTAACATGCTTGCTGTTCCTATTTTGCTCTACTCTTTTGGAGTAGTAAAATGGACAGTGGATGGGCTGTGTCAATTAGACGGATACACGCAAGATGAGGAATATTCACACAAGTATTCATCTTAGATCGTCTGTCCTACGTCAGCGAGGGGGGGCGATCACTCTACTCCGCCATGCATACACTCCAGGTATGCATGGCGGAGTAATATCGAGGATGATAATTACCATCGTCTGCAGCGCATATCCTGTCTTGCGGTTCGCAAAACGTCATAAAATTTGAAGGGTGGGCGCAGGATTGTTCAAAGCAGTAAAAAAGAGCATCAACTGAACATGGTTTTGTATTAGACACCAGGCGAGATGGTCGGCGAAGTGCTGATGTACAATCAGTCATTGAGCTTCAGCCCTGAAAGCCCGAATCAGAGCTGTTGAATAAAGAAATCTCTTTTAGAGAGCTCGCAGATGTACTCCTATGTCTTCTATAAGAACATAGAAACACTGGGTTTATTGACAAGGCTGATATTCGCCTCTATTTTATTATTTTATTTTCATTGTTTCTAAGTACTAATTTAACTTTAGTACTATAGTACCTTTGTATAAAAACACTTAAATTACTGAACAGAGTAGTTAGAATTAAAAATAACATTATTGGGTCAGTTGTACTGAACATAATGTGCACATTATCTTTTTTCATAATCCAAGTTTCAGCGTTTTGGCAAATAGCCGGGAAAATAATTGTTTAAAAAGATATGTTTTACTTGTCTGTAATAAGTTTTTGTAAATATTAGATAATTAGTAGAAATTTTTTGCGTTATTATATTTCATTTCATCCCATAATTTAAACATTTACCAAGAAAAGGATACCTAATTTGTTTTAAATTATCCTAACTCTACGGGTATTTCCATGACACATCCCCTTTTCTCCTTTCGTTTTGAAGATAATTGATTGAAATTTGGAGTATCCTATATACATAATAAGCGGCACTTTTTGACATAAAAGTGATTTTTTTTACTTCCGGTTTCGCCGGAAGTGACACTAGCTTTCGATTTCTAAATGGAACACCCTATAATTTAGTATTTTTGACGGAATTTCGATTTTTCTAGCATTACGCGGGTCATATAGAATAAATCGGAACCGTCATGGCACACTTAAGCGTAAAACTGAAAATTATATTATAAAAAAAATATTGGCGTTTGAAATGTCACTTATTTGGTATCGTTGAATTCAGAAAATTATCCGGAATTCAAAAATGCATTAATATACAGGGTATTCTATTTAAAAATACAATGTTAATGTCACTTCTGACGAAACCGGAAGTGAAAAAAAATCACTTGTATGTGAAAACCTGTCGCTTAATATGTATCTAGGACATCCCAAATTTCAATCAGTTATCTTCAAAACTAAAGGAGAAAAGGGGGGTATACCATGTACACCCAGTATAATTTCAATTACTCTATTCTCTGAATCCATTAATATTTATTACATTAGGATTTACTAAGATTCGTAATTACTTTTTGAGGCTTTCAAACGAGCCATTCTGACGAGGCAAAGATGCACACGTGTCGGTAGATGTTTTAAAGTTTTGAAGTAGTTGTTCAACTGGCGAGTATTTTTGTTTTATTTATTTTTGGTTTTACTGAACAGAGTAGTTAAAATTAAAAATAACCTTATTGAGTCAGTCGTACTTGACATTATGTGCATATTATCTTTTTATAATCCAAGTTTCAACGTTTTGGCAAATAGCCGGGAAAATAATTGTGTAAAAAATATATGTTATACTTATTATGAGAAGTTTAATTATTAAAAGTTAGAGAATAATAATTATCAAAAATGTTTAACGTTATTATATTTCATTTCTTCCATATTTGAAACTTTCACTAAAGAAAAGGATACCTAATTTGTTTTAAACTTAAATTCAGTTTAAACCACTTGAAAGCATATAAATAATTGTAGAGCTGTAGAAATATTAATATATAGAGCATTGGTGATATTGCTTCACAGCTGATTCTGAACCTACTGATGAATATCGAGCATGTAGTAGCTCCCTTGCAACCACGCTAGTACATGTGTCGACCTCCCTGCTGCCACATTCACATGTGTTTGCAACTCAAACTTTACAGGCCCGCTTTGCGAAACTGAAATTTTTCGAAAACAATACGATATTCCCGCATTCCATGGTCGATCATATGCCAGACTTAAACCCCCCTAAAAGCATATCATAAACTAAGTATTGAAGTTGAATTTAAATCCCATTCTGAGGAAGGAATATTATTGTATAATCAACAGAAAGTTGACGGCCTGGGAGATTTTGTTTCACTTGCTATAGTTAATGGTTTTGTTGAGTTTAAATACAATTTGGGGAATGGCGCTGTTCTTATTCGATCTCTGGATAAAATTCAACTTGGAAAGTTTCATAGAGTTGTCTTGGAACGATATCATAGAGATGGAATTCTCAAATTAGACGATGCCGAGGATGTTGCCGGCCAGGCAATGGGTTCTCTCAAAGCCCTCGATTTACTTGAGGATACTTTTGTGGGATATGTTCCCACCAATCACACACGGTATGTACTCAGTGCTATAAAATGTTAACACAAGTTAGGTCAAATATAAAATTAGATTTAGCTTATGTATCTTTATATTACTTTTTATTTTTTAATTAGTATATAGATGTATAGATTAGATGCCACCAATAAATTACACAGTTTTTTAATGAGTGGGTAGATTTTAAAAATTTTAACTGCTTAAATTTTTTATTAGTCAAAATCTCGTAGTTAAAAAATTGGGAGGCGTACACAATAAAAGAAAAACCTTACTTTTTAAGTGGATTTGTTCATTAGTTTCAGTTTAATGAGTAATACTTCTTTCTTATTTATTCTAAAAAAAAAAGAGAAAGAAGCGAAGCAAAATGCTTTACATGATTTAGGGCGGCACCTATTTACCACGTCTGTAGAAATCATGAAAGTTTAGCAAAGGGAAAAAATATCTTCGTAATACTGATATCACAGAAACAATCTTCTAAAATTTAGTAAATTTCCATTTTTTACAAGATATTCCCTACATGTACGTTTGCATAGTCGAGCGGTAATTATTCTTACCACCACTAGGTTAAAGGTCCCGAGGTTGAATCGCAGCGAAAGAACTGGGATTCCTTTCAGAAAAAATTGTCCCTATCTGATTGGATATTGGTCCATTGTCTTCAAATGCATAGTTTTTTTGTCAGATAATGTCTCCTTTAGAATATGAAGTTGTAGAACTTATGGTGTTTAATATTTAATTAATTAATTTTCGACTGGATTTAAATTCGTATGATATGAGGATCATAGAAGGACTTCTGTTATACTCGTGTGCGTGTGCGTGTGCGTGTGCGTGTGCGTGTGCGTGTGCGTGTGCGTGTATG
>JANEYF010001661.1:0-15109 GCA_029963845.1 Rhamnusium bicolor
TATTGACATTGACATTTTTGTAACTAAATTAGACATTTCAAATGTCAAACTTTTAAATTTATCCTAATTCCATTTTATGAGATCAAATGTGTAAACAATTTTAGTTTACATTAGCTTTATTTAAGTAATTTCAGTAAATATATTTTATTGGCTTGATATAGACATAATATATCTTTAATCAAGAATATATTTTTTTGTAAAGGCAAATACAAAAAAGTTTGGGTTCTGTGACCTCCTTTCAGCTGACCAATTTGCACACATCACTGAATATATCATTGTCTATGGCCTTTAGAAATTTGAAAGCCTTTATCCCAAAAAACTGTGGCTGTTAACGATATACTACAGACATGCTGACAGATTTTTTCCATTAAGTTATGTTTTTTAATTATAATTCGTCGAGATTCGTCCAGAAATGCAAAAAAATTTTTATATTTTTTTCCCGAAATTGTACCTTTTTTTCTTCTTACATTCATTATGTCTTTTCTGGTGGAACCACACGCACCAAAATTTAATGTGTCACCTAAAAAGTTGTAGAAAAATTTAACTGCCAAACATTAGTATTTTTTGAGTTATTGCAGACACGCACACATGCATGCACGCGCCTGGGTACGCACCCGCGCATGTACACATACGCACGCACGCAAGCAAGCACGCATCCGCACTCACACGCGCCCACCCGCGCACGCACGGACATCAATCTTAACGTTTTCATTATTTGTATATTTTGCTGTTTCTCCTCACGGCAAGGCTTGCAGTTTTCTGACACGGTCTTTTGAAAAGGCCATCTGTCAAATTCCCCCGAAGTACCAGCTTGCCAATTTTCCTGCGGTGGCTTCTCTATAACTGCAACATTTACCCTCTAAGGGCTGCGTTGATGACGGTTACTTTGAATATGGCCCACTCTGCCACACTTATAACAGCCCATGCCTCCTCCACTCTGTCTCCACTACTTTGCTGTTGGTTTTGTTTCTGCTGGAGATTCGAGTTTATCAGTAGTTGCATGATCTTTTGTACTTTGGACATTACATCTTGAATGTTGAGCTCATGACAGTTCCATTTAATATGGTCCAATTTGCCATACTTATAACAGCTGATACCTCCAATTGGGCTACCGCTATTTTGTTGTTCTCGTCTCGTTTGGGAATTGGGAATCTTTGTCAATAGTTGTGCGATCAACTTTTGTAACTCGGTTAATACGACTTGCATGGTTTTGTTGGCCGGGGCCTCTTCCACAGCCATGGCTCACACTCTCTGGTCTGATTGTGTGGTATTCTCATAAACAGCCTCAGTCTCAAGTGCATGTACTAGGGCCTCACTACTTCCTTGTGCCTAGCAAATTTAAGGATTCGTCTAACCTCCTGGTCACCCACTTCAGCAATAAATGCACCAACTGCTAACTGTTGTTGAAAACTCTACTGATATATCAAAATAGGCTAGATTGGCTAAACTCTCTACCGCAGCTTCAATCTAGTGGAGGCTTTCTCCACCTCGTTGTCTGCGTGATTTGAGCTGAGCCTGATACACTTGGGAGAGATGTTGGCCGCATATCTTAGTTCAAACGCTGCCTCCAGAATGTTAAAGTTTTGTTGCTGTGTGGCAGGAATTGTTTGGAGCAGGTCTAGTGCTTGGCCCCTTAGTGCTAATACCAATTCTGTTGCTTTTTCCTTATCGTTCCAGTTATTTGAACGTGCAGCTACCTCAAATTGTCTCTTATAAGTTGACCATGGATATTGATCGTCGAAGGAAGGTGGTGTAATCTAGTACCAGACGACAGTACCAATTATTGACCTTCTCTCTTAATTGTTGTTTCAACAGGGCTATCTCTCCTTCAACTTCACTGACATTTCGTTTAACTTTAGTTATTTCTCCCCTCAAACTTTTTCTCTAAATTCTTTGATTTCTCCTTTAACTTCCATGACTTTAGCCCATACATCTTCCTTCAATTGTTCAGTGACCGAGAGCATAACCTGATGCTGTCCCTCCATAATTCTCTAATTTTTCCTGGCGTTCTCTTTTTCTGCTCTTCTTTTCTTCCTGACGTATTATCTTTTGTTCTTTTTTCCTTCCTGATGCATTCTCACTTGTTCTTCGGTTTCTTCCTGACATATTCTCTAATGTTATTCTTTTTTTCCTGACGTCTTTCTCTTGTTCTTCTTTTTATTCTTGTCGTTTTCTTTCTTGATCGTTCATCCGTTCTAATAACGCTGTAAGTAAGTCTTGTGTTTGTTTCTTCGCCATACTTATTGTTATTGGCATTAACTTTACGACACGTAAATCAGTTCAAAATAAAGTTTACTACATTACAATGTCCATAAAATGTATCTATCGCGTCTATTTTATTAATGGAATGTTCCAGAAAAACACCGAAACAGTACCAGAAAATCTTATTTAGAGTTTAAACTAATTTTGTGTTGACGAAATTCACTTATCTTAAGTAATTGTGCAATGGAATGTTCGAGGACTTCCACAAAATCTCACTATTAAGTCTTGCTTTGAGTTTATAATCCGTTCCCGTTAACATAGTTCACGTATCTCTGTGGTTTCCAAATCGAATAGTAAAAACAAGAAATAAGCAAGAGTTGTTAGCAAGACAAGAATTAAGCCAGCAAGAAGTTTGCAAACAATAAGTTGTTCTTGTCTTGCTTTGCAAGACAATACAAGAAGTTGACGAGCAAGACAAGAAATCATGTTTTGTGCATCACTAGGTACTAATAATATTACAACTTGGTGGGAATAGGTAAATTAAACAGAAAAACTGCATGGTGTTATATTATTTTTATTTTTTTTGTAATCCTTCATTTATTATCTACCTATTTCCGCTACCGAGGCCAATCACCGACTCCAGATGACGAGCAGTCCTCAGCCTGAAAGTTTTATTGAGTCTTTTCTTTATCTAACATCTTGTAGGCAAGGGACCGTTTGATTTAGATACCCGCCGAAGTATGATAATGGTCAATCCACTACATAATCCTCGCATAGCTTCTGCGTTATAAACAGATATACAAGTCACTAGAAGATGTGCGAGATTGCTGTGTTTCGCTGGACTGGCTATTACCCATCTAACTACTGGCATCGTTACCTGTTACTTCACTATTTGTATCGATTCGACACAAATCAAATCAAATTAAACTTTATTTAACATTAAGAAATAAACAAAATATCCACCCAGACACTCAAGCTCAGAGCCAGCCAAACATCCACGCGTCTACGGGCGACGTGGCAGTTGGGTAGTTGGGTGAGGTGAGGCCGGGGACTTAAACCTAACTTACTACTAAATGTCAACTCCTTTTCTATAGGAAAAAATTTAAATTTTAATATAAAAAATACTTATGTATAAGATATATGAAACATCTTAATATAAATCGTTTTAAAAATTAGTGTACAAAATAAACAGTCAAAAGTAAACAAAAATTATAAAAGATTTTGTTACGCTAAATACGGGAAAATCACAAAATAAAAAAAAACCCGTTTCAAGCAATTTAACTCAACTGTCCACTAATCTTTAGTTTTAAATGTTTTAATTTCCAGTCAATTTTAAATTTTGAATAGATTCGGGAAGAAATTTATAACAAACTTTAAAGGCCGATAATAAATCAAACAAAAATACATAAGAAGAAAAGATTTTTAATTTTGAATTTTGGATACAGGACTAGTGCCGCCTAGATGGGTTGCCGAAAAATTCGTACCGCCGGTATGGTAATTTGTGCTTTATCCTAAATGGCGCGTTATGCTCTCTAATTTATGTAAGATTAGCTGTAAGCGGGCTACCAGACAGTTTGAATTCATAAAAATTTTTGAGAAATATTTCTGATGTAGTCCGTTATGGGTATAATGCCGGGACAAAGTTCATGTAATTCCCTAATGGGGTGTATCTTGTTGAGTTAGTAGTTGGGTGGGGAGAAGCTTATTCTTCAGTTCTTTCAATTTGTGTAACATTGTCGTGGACAAAGAAACACCATACTGGCGCAGCATACGTCAGGATCGGTCTCATGATGGAGTGTAAAGTAACTGCTTATTTTTATGGGTCAGCTACTCCGTGCCATTAGGGGATAGAGACTCCTTAACATAGAGTAAACTTTCAGAAGCTTTTCTGTTATGTTTATTAAATATTAACCCTTTGTCCAAGTGTACACCCAAATATTTAACATGTTCTTTGGTGTTAATTTTGTATCCCCTTATTGTGATCGGTGTAATAATTCTGTTGTTGGTAAACTTTTTCGTGAACACTATCGCCTCCGACTTTTTCCACGTATACTTTCACCTTTCATCTCTCATAATATTCTGTCGCACGGATCATACTAGCCTTTAGTAGCTGATTTGCATTCTGATAAGTAGTCAACCTATTCAGAATAATCCTTTTCGACTAATTTAGATATCACCGATAGCAAAGGTATCGGACGATAACTACTAGCTATACGCGGATTTTTGTTCGATTTCGGGATCGGGACAACAACTACACTTTTCCACAATGTGGGCCAGTACTGGAGGCGTAAGATGTATACAAACTGCACAAAATACTCCCTTGAAAGGTTCTTGAGCAGCTTGTGGTCAATACCGTCTTTTTCCCGGTGCTTGGTTATTCGCTAATCTCGTGATAAACTTCAGTAGGGTTGGTCATGATTTTTTCGAATTGACGAATTAGTTAGCGGAATATGGACCTCATGACTATATGTTTGCGTTATAAGATTTTCTATACGGTCATGCTTTAAATTATATATTTCTTGGTAGTTGTGCACATTTTTATATTGTGTGACCAAATTTTCGGCTAATACGCTCGCTCCTTTTTTTTCTAATTTGTGCACATTATAAAAAAATTTTGTTGATGCTTTTAATATATGGAGAAAACATAAACGTTAAAATTAGATTATAACGGATTGGTCACTGAATAGTTTATTTTTAGAACTATTGTTATAAAAACATATGTTTTTTTATTTTTAGTTTATATTTATTATTGATTGGTGCGGAATTTTAAATTTAAAAGAGTTGTTTAAAATTATGAATACATATATGATTTAGCTGTTATATCAGTAAAATTGTTTCGTAAAATTTGTTATGTACCTATTTCATTTCTATTTTTAATGCTTAATCTATCGTGTATCCAAACAGACATTACTCACAACATAAAAATCAAGTACCGTTAACGAAAAACAACAAATCTACTAATCATAAAGACGTTAATGGGATTTTTTGCAATGATTTACGTTTCTCTAATGGTTGTAGCTGTCATTCTAATTGAATACTGTTTTTGTTATCCGAAATTACCATTTCCAACAGTGTTCCATATAAATTGATGTTGAGAACTAGAAGAGAAAAGCTAATTGAATCATTATTGATGATTGGCTCCAATGCAAGCGGATTGAATGGCGATAATGCAGTTGCCGCTGTTATTTGTCAGAAATATCTAGTTTTCTACGAAAAATTGAAATACTGAGACACTATAGCCCGTTTAATGAGTAGATAGAATTGGGAGGAGCCTATTCATTTCCGGTTGCAAAACCCCGTTTCACACACTACAAATAATTTTTTTGTTTTTTGGAGAATTAAAATAATTAGATTAGGGTAGGTGACAGGTTAAAATTATTTATTATTTGTAACAAAAAAAAACTAATAGGTGTATAACATCATAAAATATACAAATATTATTGGAAAGTAAATCCACCACTACGTCGTATTTCGTATAACTGGTAGGATTTATTTTAATACGGGAGGTTTGTAGGATACAAATTTTTTTTTAGATTGCAGATAATTGTGATGTTTTTAAACCAGAACTATTCGTGTGTCATTAATATCCAGTATAATATTCAATTGTCGACGAGTAGAAGGCGGCACTCCGACAGAATTGAAATAAAGTTTTCTGTGACATAATCTAACGATTAGCTGTTGCAATTTAGACGTGTTTTCGATAATTTATATAAATGGCAATATAGGTAAGCTTTGTTTTGTAAAAATATTAGTTCAACCTCTCAGTATCTGTTTGTGGTGTAGAATGGCCTGTTAATATGTATTTGTGAATAAGGCATGTAATTATTTTTTTGGCAAATACATACATATGTTCTCCATTGGGGAACATTTGTATAGCAGGTGGATTTTAGGTGTATACTGTTTTTAGATGTTCATTATGGATATTGACCTAGGCTGAAATAGAGAAATTTAGTACACTGATACCCAAAGTCTTTTATGGAAAAAACTTGACGTAGACATCTTCCTTCTGACAGCGACGATTTCATTTTGGTGGATGATATTGATTAGTTAAATATTTTGATGGAAAATAATACACAACATGAATAACTAGTTTGTTATAGTAGTGATGATGAAGTACCTCTAGTTGGCCTTCTTCCTAATGTGCCCTCGTCAAGTAAAGTCTCTGAAGTCAAATTGAAGAATTCCATTACGAATACCAATGCAGAAGGTACCCAGTTTCAAGGAAATTACTTCCTCCAGAAGTTCTATGGTTGACAAGTCCTTATAAAATTTTTAAGTTTATCTTTGTTGTCATCTTTTTGATAGTATTGTTTATCAAACAGTTTTATTCAGTACCAGTACAGCCTAACAAGCCACTGCATTTATCGAAGGATGAGTTATTAAGATTTTTGGGTATCCTCATATGGATGTCAATTATAAAACAGCCAAATGCAAGGTGATATTGGTCCCCTAATACACGAGTTGATCAAGTTGCTGATGTTATGCCCGTAAAAAGGTAAAGGGTCAAAGCAGAGTTACCTGTCAAAAATGTAAAAGTGCACCTGTGTTTTTATGCGAAAAGCAATTGCTTTATAGAGTTTCATACAAATTAAATATGTATTAAAGTGCAGCTTATAAGAATACTGTGCCCAATTGAGAATACACTTTTCTTAATTTTAAATAAAAAGTTTGTCTTAGAATGTTTTATATGTTTTATTTATACTTTTTAAATATCATATCTTTAAAAACTATTTTTTTTGTAATGTTAAGAATAAAAGAAAAACTAAATCATGCAACAGAGGGTCAACAATGTTCGATTACTGCTCGTAAGAAGAACCAAGAAGAAATTTACAGAGACATCAGTCTACATTATAAGAAAATGTAAATGAGAGTAAACATAAATAATGAAAAATGTGCATACTGCACCCTGTATGAACATAAATACTAAACCTCGACCTCTATTACTAAGTACTCAACCTCTATTGAACCACCAGTAGCAATACGATTGGTTTCTGAAATAAAAACGTTTTTTGTATTATAAATAAAATGCTATTAATATTTAAAATTCCTGCAGTATATCATCGTCCAATTTCGAATTAAGGCCTGTCAATTGTGTTCCAAATATTTCATGGATATTTATCAAACATAATAACAATATTTTTCAATAATCTACTTGAACGCCATTAGGTACAACTGGGCATTAGTCCGACTCAGATTCGGACGAAGAAGATTCACCCCCACATAAATGGTCAGTGGCTCTACTACAATGTCCATTACAATGTCAAGCTGCCACATTTTTTCCTCTTGACTTTGCGCATGACGAATGGCATTTTTTCAGTTTTCAGCAGAAACATTTCCAATGGCTTGTTCAAATAATGGGTGAAGGTCATTCATTTTGAACGTACCATAGTTCTTTGCGACCCCCTTTTATTTGCCCCCCGTATTAATTCAATAGGATTAAATTCACAATGATATGGGGCAATCGCAAAACCGTACGATTCTGTTGTTTTGCCATCTGATCGACCACATATTTAGGTGTAATGGCGGCCTGTCTGATAAATTCCAGGAGTTCACCTCTCACCATGTCTGCTTTGTAAATAATTGACTTACTTGTTAACCAGGCTTGTATGTCCGCTTTCTTCGTACCAGCAGTTGGGATTTTCTCCACTTTTCGGCTGTGATAGGAAGCGTGTTGTCCATCACAATCACAGAATGTTCATCCAAGCATCTCAGAATGTGAGTGAACCAGTTTTCGAAAATCTCACCAGTCATTTCTTCATGGTAATCTCTAGTTTTCTTTAATTCGAAGCATAGTAAACCATCCTCAACGAAACCGTCCTCGGATCCTATATGGAGGACTATAAGATGACTTCCCTTGCCTGATAAATCCTTTAACCCCGTCATTAATCCTTGGATGAAAGCCTGCCTTGAAGTCAAGATTGTTGTGTCCTACCATACTTTACTTACAGTGTGGCCAGAGTTCACTCCACGTTTCATCTAAGAAGTACAATTTTCTGCTTTCTTCCCGGTATTTTCTGATTTCTCGTAGAAAACGTCGCCTCCAGGCAATGATCTCATTCTTTTCCCTAAGGACACTATCGTGTGATCTTTTTTGCAAACCTATAGTGCCAAACACTAGTAATTACATTACAATATGTAGATTAAATACTTGGTTTACTCTCCGAAATCCAATTTCTGTTATCAATGTCCTCAAAGTACACCGTTTTAATCGAGGTAGATGGTCATCTTCATGCACCATCGCTAACATTTTATTCAGAGTTGGTCGTTAGTTCCTTTCAAAAAATGAATGAATCAAATGTCTGAGAGCACTTTTAGTTCCATCATCGAAGTTATCCAAAATTGTTCGTTGTCTGTGGTACACTTTCGGTGAATGAAGTTGGTATGTTTCTTTATATTCACGGAGAATGTTGTAAACACTTGCAGCACACACACACCTAAATTAATATGCATAATAATATAAACATAAACTATAATAAATATAAACAATCTAAAAATACCTTAATAGTAAAAATATACTTCGATGCACTGATGAGCAACCCAATAAAATAAAAAAATTAAAATTACCTGATGCCTTTGCAACAAACTCGATGACTTCTCCTCTAGGTTTATCCGAGTTGTCTCTAATATAAGTCTTATAAATGTTCAAAATATGTTGTTTGTCTTCAACCGAAAGATGCCTCAATGTCCGTTTTTTCGGTAGAGAAATAGCCGCTTGAGCCATGATTGGTATTAATCCCTGAAAAAAAGTGTGGTTATAGGACATAATTAATATTAATCGTTTTCATTACATACCTTAATATAAATAAAAATGTATGTTTGTTTAGCGCTAAAAAGCATTATTGATTAGGTAATAATAATAATAACACCACATGAAATTACAACCCCCTTTATCCCTGAAGGTCTGGAATGACCTTGTGTGGGAGAGGGCTACACATTTAGAGACAATGGACACACACACCCAATATCCGAGTATACTACGATTAATCTCTTTCACAGAAAAATCCCAGTTCCTCGACCGGGAATCGAACCCGGGACCCCAAAGTTTCGAGGCAAGTACGTTACCTCTAGACCACGAAGCCATAAATGTGAATAACAGCAAATAGTAACAACGAATTGCAACAAATAACTGTAATCTCCACAAAACACCAAAACAAAACGTATTTGAAATTCAAGAAGAAGTAAATAAAAAAATGCATTTCTGTTTGGTAGTATCACGTACAGGGTGATCAATTTAGGTGGTTCATTCGATTTCTTAACATTATTTTTGAGTTAAAAAAAATATCAAAAGATTTTTCAAAGGAATCAGAATACTGGAACATACCGGGTGAACCGAAGAAACGGTATTTTTTTATTTTTGTTTACCAAATTTTTGTTTCTTGGCCGATTTTAATAGTTAACTGATTAAATAGGATACAATGGTCAAATGTCAAAATGACCGAAACATTAATATTCAAGATGGCAGATACAAATGAAAATACGTATTCCTTTGCGCTTGTTATTTTAAATTGAAAATTGTTAAAATGACAGAACCAACAAACTAGCAGGTTTTGAAAGAATAAAATTCCTTCTACATTTTAAGACTACGATGAGTTAAATCGGTTCATTGATTTTGGAGATATAGCGAAAAAAAAACTAGTTGTCACTTTTCAAAATCTGGAACAAGAAACAGACTTTAAAATTTTGTCTGCCATTTCGTTATTTCGCAACCGATTTTAATCACCTTGGTCTTATTAAATGAGCAATAGAATTGACTAAAAATTTTACCGAAATATCAAAATACAAGACCCATTTTCTGCTTGCTTAAACCTATTCCTGCAATATCTTAAATAATGATGAACAGCAACACGAACTAGATAAACAATTTATAAAAAATCTTATCTAGGTTCATACCACGATGAGATGGTAGATAGAGGACATTTCACCAGAAATCCATAATTAAATCAAGTCAAATCAAATCAAATCAATTTATTAGTAAAGTTAATAATAAACAATTCAGTTTTTTATAAAAGTGAAAAAAAAAAGAAATAATTTTTTTAGTATGGATGATATTTAATTTCTGTGTGGTTAATAAATGAATACTAATTAATTACATAAGAAAAGGAGAGGGTATATTATTAATTATTATTGTATTATATGATAATTTTAAGTAAGCTGCCCACATAAGAAAGTAAGTTTTTGCAAACCATAGTTATATTGTGAGAAATCAGTAACGCAATATGCGATTTGTACCATAATGGGTGGTTAAGAATTTTATTTAGCATTTTAAGTAAAATTATGCTTAATTAATTAAGATAGATATATTATTAATTTTTGATATTCATACATAAAAAAAAGATGCAAAAAAACTATCGTCCATTTTATTTGTCCTTTCAGTGTCCATACATTTCATTTTCCATATTTCTTAATTTTTTCGTTAAGTAACTTCATTCTATCCTTTTGTTAAGTCTTCGCGTATTATTATTCTTGTTCCTTTTAATTTATTTATTTAATTAATTTTTATTGACTTCCACCTCATTATCGTGATTTAAATTTTACAAAAGTTGCCTTCGGTTTTTTTTTATTTATTTTACCAATTTGAAATGCTTTTTGAATATGACCTTGGTGTAATATTATTAATTTTTAATTCGTCTGTTATAATATTTAATATTAATTCATGTGTTTCTTCATTCGATTTCTCTGGCAGCCCAAAA
This sequence comes from Rhamnusium bicolor, assembly GCA_029963845.1. Classification (NCBI taxonomy): domain Eukaryota; kingdom Metazoa; phylum Arthropoda; class Insecta; order Coleoptera; family Cerambycidae; genus Rhamnusium; species Rhamnusium bicolor. The sequence continues at coordinate 10,893 of JANEYF010001661.1, forward strand.
AGTTATTCATGTTAGTGTATTATTACAAATTATCCTTTTTAAAGTTAAGCTATTAGTTTGTTGATTTCCCCTCTCTAAGTTGTCAAATTTGCTATTTAATTCGGCTACACCTTCAATGCCTTTTTCTACACACTTCAGGATTTTATTTAGTGTTTCTAAGGCCTCAGTTATACTTCTAGGTGGCAGGCGGCGGGTGACGGGTGATAGGCGACAGGCGATGTCACTTGTAGCTGTGGCGCATTGTTTTAAATGATATCGTTTATAGTATGATCAGGTGACAGGAAACAGCACGGTGACATCGCCAGGCCGCCACCCGTATCTGTGAAATGCTACAGATTCGAGTGACAACACCCGCAGTTTTAAGCGACACTTCTACTGAAAACGTGTAAAATATATATACAATGTCAAAATACGTAATTTCTAGAGAGTATTGTGAGGTTCTAATAAGTGAAGTGCAGACAAGACCTGCAATTTGGAATGATGCGGATCCAAACCACAAAAATTCTGATTTTATTCCATGTCTGCCACGTAGTTCGTGTACCGGGTGAATACAGTACCTTCTCCTTCTTCTTGCTGGAACCTCATCACCATCTAACATTAATAACATACGACGCGTTCTGAACGCCATCTGAATTGAGACTGAAATCGACCTCTTGCCTTCCTGCATGCGTATCTACACCCCAATAAAGTATAAACACCGCCCATCACCCATCACCCGTCACCCGCCGCCTGCCACCTAGAAGTATAACTGAGGCCTTGCGATATCATTTTATCGTTTTCACTAATCGTATTGTTTTTTATATTAATATCACTTGTTTCGCCTTCTTTGTACTTTTTATCATCCTTTTTTTTGTCTGTCTGCCTTGGTTTTTGTCCATTTACATTAACTCGAATACTGATATTAATTAATTATCAATAATTAAAAACTGTTTTTTTGTGTTTTTTAAATACAAAATTTTCTCCATATTACAACTTATTGCAATTTTTTTAAAATATAATTTAGATTATTAACTATTTCCATTTAAATTTTAAGATTATATCGATGCCGACGTATCGCCATGCCATTCATTTGAAAGTGCCACCTACTCAAATTAAATTAGTTCATTAGAGAATCGTGAAACATTTCGGAGCCATGTAATATTTCATGAAATTGCAAGAAATTATCAATAATACAATGTTTAGTTTCATTTTTAAATTTGTGAGGTTTGTTGATTATTGATTTTATTCTTAAGGGGCCTAGTCGGGAAAAAAGCTTCGGATAGCTGTGTCACTCTCTAGAAAGTTTTTATACATGTGCCGCTGAATAATTTTGGTCTTGACTATACCTTCACTCGACATTTTATTCACCGACTTCATTGAGGTGCGATTTCCGATAGAGGTTACACTTCCTTGCTTCATTTGTAGTGACAAAGATAGTTATTTAGAAAATTCATTTTAACCAAATAGTACGGAATAAAAGTTTGAAACTTGCTGAGCATAATTATGAAGATTCATTCTAGAAGACATGTATGAATTTTACCTCGAATTTTACCGATTGATATCATAATTCAGGAGCTAATCACGTTCAAATTTCACTTATATTTACAGTATAAATTTTCCCTACATAAAGTGAAAATTAATTAAAATAGATATACATGTACCCTCTAGCACACTTTCAACTACTGATCCTCCAAATTTGGTGTAATTTGACCAAACCGTATGGAAGAAATAAATTTTGAAAAATTACCTTACAAACACTGGTTCGATTAGCCCTCTTAACGGAAAACATTGAAAATTTTTGGGGCGAAATAAGTGATATATCTTTGAATATGATATTTTGTGAATAAGGAAATTCCTATTGTTTCATTTCCTAACAATCTAGTTTCATAGTTGTGAAAAACAGTGAAAAACAGATTTTTGAATTTAATTAAATAATATAGACAACAATGTACTTACTTACATATTAATATTTAAAGTTTTAGGATATCATTATAGACCAACAACGCATCCGTTCAGTAGTGAATTGAAATGTAGTAATAAAGTTTGGTACAAATAAATTTGGATAACACAATATCAATGTATTAGTGTTTACTCTCGTCGGGTTTCTATTTTAGAGTAACAAACTTTATGATATTAAATACAATCTTTTTCCCATACTTTGTTACGCAAAATAATTCTTTTCTCCAAGATGCACAAAAATATTCGTGGGCTATTCTGGAAATAACTTTTTTCTCTTTGTACAGAAGAGGATACATGGAGTTGCTACCGCGTTCGCAGGACTTAAATTCTCTTGATTTCCTTTTTGAGGAAGCTAAAAGTTCGTAATTTATAAAACAAACCCACTAGTTTGGATGAGCGTTTAAGACATATCTCTGGAATGGTTATTCAATGCATTACGTAACCTCAGAGATCGATTGGATTATTGTCAAGTCAGAGAAAGTCACCTATGAAAAATTATTACAAAAAACATATAAAAATGTCATATTATCGTCAAGCAAACCATGTGCTCTTGAAGAAAGGATACAAAAAACATGGTTGCCAATAAAAACGTGGATAACATAGTAAGCTAAAAATCAACAAAGGCATAGTGTATCAGAGTATGTTATTCGATGGGAAATAATTTGCAGAAACATTTTTATTAAGTTAATTTTTTTAAAAAACCTTTATTTGTGAAGAAATTAGGCCCGTGCTGAATATATGAGAAACCATGTATATAAATATGAATGACCAGTTAGATATTTCTCAGTGCAAAAATCATACATACACACATTGCATAATTTTGAAGAAAGACGTCTATTTCTGTAATTAACTAATTTTTTCTATCTAATATTTTATAAATTTTATAATCGCTTAACTCATGAAATAGATTTTTACCATACTGACGAACCCAAACACTGATTACAGACAGAAATTAGGTATTCAGATCCAATAATAATAAAATCTCCATAGCACAGCATCCACTGCAGTTTCATCAATCTAAAACAAAGCTTCTGTGACAGCCTCAAACCCAGGATGATGAAAAATGGATTACTTATTTTCATACGCAGCCACTTCCTTTGTTTATTTAAATGAATTTATGCTTTTGTTGTGCCGGGCCAATCGGAATTCCTAATACGTAATTGTATTTTCGAACGAAAAATGAGGGAAAGGTGATCAATATCTACTCTGATGAATTCGTTATCTGCTGTGTTTTTGTCGATTTTATTAAAAACATAATTGCTTCGAATATGAATTTATTAGGCGGTGGCGAGACGATGACAAGAGCATTGTTTTAAGCTGAATGGATTCTGAAAACAGGAGAGATGATCTCTTCATAGAATTTTAAGGCTGACTTTCAAGTTTTCGTACGATAACTTATTGAAATTAAATGTTCCTTTGGTAGAAGATAAATATAAAATTAAATAAGAATTTAAATTGGTAATAATAATAACCTTTTCTTGGCAAAAAAATCAGCTGGGTAGTGTGAAGGACAATGGATAATGTGAGTTTCTTGTATTTACGATGTGAGCACGTGAAATATCCCTACCTCATGACGAAGTGAGGGATTCGCAAAATTTCCATGTTTTCCACAAGCACCGATGATCTTATCTCCTAGCATGGGTCTTGGCCCAAAGCACCGGAAATAGACCGACGCTAAATAAGCGATTAAAAAAAATTGTCCAAAAGGTCATATAAATTATATGGAATGTCATCCATATCTTTAAAAAAAAATATCAGGCTTGAAATTTCGAGTTGAAGATATAGTTTACTGAGCTGTATATTTTGCCTAAGAAAACAAATGAATATCTCTATTTTCCCGAAAGTGAGTCTAAGTTTAGAATTTTAAATAGCCTTTACATTTTTTTAGATAGTCTAATAGCCCTCAACAATTCCTTTTCAACGATATACCACAAGTTGCCATTTTCATATGCCAGGGAGGTCATATTTTTCAAATTGATATGGCGGCATTTTGTCTGTATCGAATATTATTTTTTTGAAGTAACTTGGTGGAATTCGTCAAAAAGAGGATTCTTCTTTTATTTTTTAAGAAGTAACATGTTCATTAGGACTCTTAAATATTTTGTTTGGTAACTGGCGTAATGTACATAGCCCTGCTAAAGCGTCTGCTAACAGACTATCATGAGTGTTCTATATCTGTTTAGGGTCCAAGTTAATTCCCAAAAAAGCTGACAAAAGCATGGTTGTGCTCTACCTTAGGTTACGTAGATTTTTGGTGGATGAAATCTGCTTTACTTTCA
>JANEYF010001663.1:0-18006 GCA_029963845.1 Rhamnusium bicolor
GTGCAAGACGCGAAGAACACATAAACGCTGTTAGAAAAGACGAGAGAACATCATCTTTAGCTCAACATGTCAAAACTACAGGACATAGGATTGATTTCGACAAAACAAAAACACTAGCCAATATCGAGCATTACAAGTCAAGAATCATCAGAGAGGCCATAGAAATAGAGAAAAGACCACACAATCTAAATACACGAGATGACACCCAAAGACTACCTGCCACATGGAAGCCTGCTCTGGTATTGCATGCTGCTGTCCATGAGGAAGCAAGAAACATAACGCAACGAACACACGAAGAGGAACCAACCAGAGCTAATCTAATAGGACCAAGTACACGGAGTCGCGCTCGAAATCAGGAGATGGGTGCAACAGACCGTGACATAAGCACAGACACACGCATGCGCGCCCGAACAGGACCGACTACACGAAGCCGCGCTCGAAATCAGGAGATGGGTGCAGCAGACCATGACGCCCGGAGTGTGTCGAGAGCAACAGAGCGTAACATAGGTAGAGTATATAAAGAACTGCCAGATCCAGAAAACGTCATTTCAGTTCGAGTTACCAGAAGCCGCAGTAAGCAGTTATCTGTTAGAACCTGAAGATGGCAGATGAGATTCTGCCGAAACGTCGTTCAGACAACCACGGTCCCTCTCGGGGCCTATCACCTACGCGGGAGTATACCCGGAAAACGAATTTAACTTATATATATATATATATATATATATATATATATATATATATATATATATATATATATATATATATATATATATATATATATATATATATATATAATATATATGCGTTTATTTATATATTTGTAATAAAATATGCAACCAGTCGTGCAACCAGGATCTGATCTCTGTGGGAAGTCGGGATTTATCATTTATAATTTATAGATTTATAGACAACAAAGTACGCCTTGCCTTCTACCACTTATATTGTGTTAAAAATAACATTGTAGACATTTATCATTAGAATACTGAATGTTTGCTAAAAATCATAATATTAAGAAATAATTACAGTAAAAGGATTCAAAAACCAAGTTTTGCCTCTACCTTAATCAGAGACTAAGTTTTGCAAATGAAATGTGCAAATATCAGTAAAACAAGTTTATTAATTATTTGTATATTAAAAAAAAAGTTGCAACAATCTGTGACCAAAAGTAAATGCAATGTGTTGCAGCACACTTTTGACACTTTGAGATACACTTGGAAAATAGCCACGTAATTTAGGAAATTGTAAAATTTCAAGAGCTGTAACAAAAAAAAATTATTAGTTATTTAAAAACATTTTATTTTAAAAACACATTCAAATTAATTCAACTCAAATTTATCAAGATTTTGTTGATTCTAAATTCAGTGAACACTGACAGCAGTGGCAGCAAACACGTGCCAGCCCACGTAATACATAAAACTTGACCATGATTGGTTAATAGCAAATACACAATTATGTATCTAAACGAAGCAAACAAATACCGACTTTTGCATAAGAGCAGTGTCGCCAATTATTTGCCCAATATTTGGGGAATTCATTAGTGTCTTGGATATTATTTTAAATTGAGGAATTTTTGGAGATTTTCGTGTAAGTAACCAATCCTTTACAAGATATTCAGCAATCAGAAACAAAATATTTATTATTTGTAAATCACTTTTAAGATGAACGATTTGCATCAGTCATATAGGGTTGGGCCTTTTCGTTGGATAACCCTGTACAAACCAAATCGCTCAAATTTAACAACCACGAATGCAGAACGAATATTAGTTGTGACCATATATGCTAATGTGATGGCACACTTCAGTCATTCTGAATAGTATATTGTAACAAGTAGTATATATTTAATTATTCATTTTATACTTTTAATTTTATTTGTCAAAGTATGTCCTTCTCTCAACCATATGATGCGGTAGTAGCTACTGATACCTGCTCAGGTCCATTTTCCGCTACCTGATTATTAATAATTACTGTATCATTTATATCTGATCATGGCGTATAAATTTCACAACAGTAACATAGGATAGAGTAGTACGAAAACAAGTAATTGCTAAATTAGAATGTAAATTAACTGACTTGTACGGCAGGCAACTAAAAAGGTTGTAGGGCAAATTTGATGGGGTAGATAGATAAATGTGTTAATTACAAATTACTAATTTGTCAGAAAAATGTTTTTACCAACATTTACTTATTAGAGACACGGAGTTATGTTGTTTCTTACTCCTTTATCCATTTGGTTTCTCTAAACATCTGGTCATAGAAATGTAATGAAATATTGGTGAATATTAGTTGACATCACAACACCTATCGAACAAGATAATCCAATTTTTTAAACAATGTCAGTTAACACCATTCACGTCTTTAATTATTATTTGACGATCTACATCCAATTTCATTTACCAGAATAACATATAACAGCTGAGATATTAAAGTATTTTATGATTTCTGCTTTTAGTGAAATAATAAATTACAGGCTATGTCCTAAATTCTAAATTCAATGCACACCATTTGGATCTCGAAAAGGATAAGAGTTACTAGTTCGTTTAAGGCCCGGTATGTTCATATTCTGGTTGAGTGGTTGTTAGTTACCAAACAGATTTATAAAAAATCATTACGTCTCTACTTTTGCAAAAAACTGATCACAGCGAAGTATGGTCTCATGTAGAATAATTGTTCTGAAAAATAGATAAATAGTAACCATTATTTTATTGGTTTAACAATTTTAATCTCAAATTTGTCTGTTCGGTAACTTTACCAAGAGGTGAATATACTGGCCCTAAATGGGATAAGTTCTAGCAAATTTTATGCTGATGCTTAATCTGTTAAGAAATTAAAGCTAACTGGGACCGTTTTAAAGATTTTGTGAAAAAAGGAAAATTTTGTGATTTGTTTGAATATCGTTTGGACCCATTTAGTAAGTATGAGTCCTCATAAAAAACTGAGTTGTGAATTACCGCGTGTGTTAATGAAAGATTGTACAATACTGTCTACTGTTAGAAGCGTTTACGGAAGGATTTTCATACAAGAGTTGTGTATTGCTAAATAGACGTAAATTTGGTATGCTTTGTGCGACTATCCTTTTGTTAGGACGCATTTTCTTTGGGCCCTTTCTCTATTTTTTTTATCAATCTTTAAGAGCGTTCCCAAAATAAGTAGCAGAAACAAACACTTCGACATCCGGCAACATCATCGTCGCCATTTCTGAACGAAAATTGTTACCGACCTCTCGTTTTTTTTGCGCTGGTAAAAAAGACGCGCTTTCTAAATACGTAATCACTTGTCCTACTGGTAAGATGCAAAGTATTCATAAAACGTTGAAATTTCGATAGGATAAAGAGGATGCTCTGTACTTCCGGCAGGACGTTATACAATCTATTATTAAAGTTTGGGCTTTACCTGAAGAGTATTTATTGGGAGACTAAATACAATAAGGGTAAGGGGCTTAAGTGAAATCCCTCAAAAACTACCTCAAATCCATTATCAATATACATAATTTTAGTTTTTTGTCGAGAACTATTGCATTTTCAAAAAGTCGAGGATATAAATTTTAAAAGCATAAAATTATGTATCGATTGATATACACTGTTTATTTCAAATGCACACGTAATCTCACAATCGGTCCTCAAAACTGAGAAATGTATTTCATGAAGGGTGGATGGACCACTTGTAATGGTGTCTGGTCGGGCGCCCAAAATATGTAAGATAATATATTTGGTCGTCGGAATATGTAACGGTGTTTGCTTTTGGGTAGCTGGTATGGATAATAAATCTAGGATTCCAGTTAGTTGTAAATAAGAAAGCCTAAAGTATAAATCATAGAGTTTATTTCATTAAAGCAACATTTATCCAAAACATGAAGTCAAATAAACATCAGATTTTCTAACAATTAAACCAAGTTAGGTACAAAGTTAATATATCCTTTTTACATATGTATATACATTGGTGAAATTAATTTACTTGGAGGAGTGTAATTTCGGTGATTTAACGGTATGACTCGCGACGGTATGCCTCAGCTCCACGTGCTGAAGAAAAACTCAGAGCTCGATGTGACGGCAAGTTCGATAATTATTTAGTGGCGGCGGGTCCAGCCCAACGCGCTGAAGACCCACGGCAATAAATAATCACGGAACTGGTGACGGCGCGGCGGTTGGTTTAGCAATTATTTATTAACGGCGGGTCCAGCTCAACGCGCTGAGACTCACTGCAATAAATAATCAATAGACTGGTGACGGCAGTGCAAGACGGTAATATATCTACCAACATCAAGAGGTCTAGCTCAGCGCGCTAAAAACCTCAAGATGCTACCAGACATTCGGCCGGGAGGCGTCGTCGTCGGATTTTGAATTCTAACCACAGAATCAGCTGTGATTCTAACCAAATGGGGTCGAGCCAAGATCAATGCTCTTAAGACTTCTCTACACCCAGCTCAGTGCGCTGAATGTAGGTCAGTAGAAAACTGATTTGATTTTTTTGGTTACGGAGATTATATTTATTATATTGATATTTAGTCAGAACTGGACAAAAAATGTAAGAAAACCTCAATTTCTCATTAAGGCTTAAAGAGAAATTGAGGTTTTCTTACATTTGTATCCAATTCAGACAAAATATCACCATAATGAGTAGTGGTGGATACGAAACTCCTGTTAAATAGATTCTATTCACACCAAAATTGTGGTCTTGACGTCTTACATTTCATGGCGGCAGGAAGTGCGCGGTAGCACGGGACAAACGGAAATTTCCGAAACTATAGTAATGAGCATACGTATGATTCATTACACACTATTTAATTCATTTTACACATTCTAATTTTAAAAATTGTCCACAAAATGTTTATACCTGCAACGTACAGTGGCAGTGGTTAATATTTTGTTTATAAAGGCATTTACTTACATAGGTACAGTTGAACACACCGATCTAACAGTCATCTTGAATTAAAAAAACTTGCAAAACTTTAAAAAAAATTCTTAAACCGAGCACCACACATGAAAGGTCCTACCGCGATACAAAATAGTGTATGAAGCGTGTTAACGGTAAATAGTTAAAACAACTCTGAAAGCACAATTATTCTGCGTCGGAAGGTTGCCTTATTTTTTTTTTTTTAGTAGCAAATATTGTTATGGTATATCTTTGTTGTACTATACCTAAGATAGACTCACATGTCCATTTTTACATTATTATGCAGTGTCAATTTTTACTTTTCTGTTTTGCTGCCATATTTTTTTATTCAACGTTCAATTGTTTTTTATTCAGATTCCTCAGAATAAAATTGGTATGTATAGTTTTAAAAAAAAATTCCTACATGAAAAATCAAGCAATGATGAATTTATTGCACTTATGAGGCGCTTAAAATGATCACCCCTTACATCATTTTGGGTTGTTTTTGTGGGAGTTTACCTTAACCTTTACCCTAGTATTGTTTTTGGTCCTCTAATAAATACTTTTCAAATGAATGCGAAACTTTACCACAAATGGTAAAACACTATATAATTCATACTTACTAATTAGATCAAAGAATATTTCTCATGTCGATTTTTATTTCAAAAGTTGTTAGGGGGAAAGAAGTGGGACTATCCCCCAACCAAGAAAACTTAAAAAGGGGTACAATTCCAGGAGACACACCTAAAAATGGTTTCTACAGAAAATGAATATTTGATATTAATAATAATAATAATATCGTTTTGGCAAAGAAATAATTAGCAATAATTACAATAGTCCGTGTTCAGTAATAGTTATCCTATATTTTTCTTTAATTCTGAAATGAAATGTGACTACTGATCAGTCATTACGAGTATAAATGCCAATAGCAGTAAGCGCGTTTGATTGGTTGCGTGCACGAAGATCTTGATATGTTATTTGGAAATAAAAATTAATTTACTTATTTAATACCTCTTTGTTTGTTAATCATCTCATACATATTTTTTTTCTTAACAAAACTCTCTCACCCAGGAACCTTGGCACCTCTTAATAATGAACACCTTTAAATTTGAGGTATTGTAACCATAAATGTTGTAAATTCTTACCACACTATTGTATCGTTTATATCGTTATACATTAGTATATTTTCAAACTCAAATTAAAGTCAGTACTTTAGCTCCTTGCTCATTTAAGTCCTTTCTATAAGAAATGTTGCTTTATTTATAGTCCTACACAAGAACCTATTTATTTACAGTGAGTGGAAATTGAGTTGCGACATGAAAAAGTTTTACAATTTCATAACTGTATTTAAATAAAAGTGTTCTGCCAAACTAGTTTAGGAAAACAATTCCATGCAAAAATCGAACCCCATGACAAAGTGCTCAATTTCCCTATAGGAGTCCTTGATTTAGAATTCTGCAGCAATTTCGCGAGATAAATTTCGTGCAAATCTAAAAAAATGAAAAATATAGAACAAAATGTACTCGAACTGTCCAGTTTTGCAAGTCTATGATTGTAGATTTTTTCTGTAGCTACGTTCACATAACACTTATTAACAAAAAACTGTATACCAAATTCTTTAACAAGTGCTATATTGAAAAAAATACATATCCTTAATTATTTAATTATAAAATGTACAAATAGTCTTAATTATAATAATGTGGGTTAAATATTAGGTAAATTTGGGAAAAGCTATGAGCGAAAAAATATGCAAAAAGAAAAAGGAAGTAATTTCAAAATTACTCTACTTTATGTTGTGATTGATAGTCGAATACGCTCGTATTTCAACCAAGAAGTCAAACTACGTAAATATGTAAACGGATTACAAGCAATTAATGTAATTAGTTCTAACAATATTTTTTAAAACTTAATAATAATTAGCAATATTGACATGCAATCGTTATTTCAGCAGACTCGGTTTACATAAAATGAAACTTGCGTGCACTTTTTTCAGACTGCTCATCTTTTCTCGGTCTTATACCATTGCAGTATAATGAAATTTTATTTCTTAATTTTACTCTTTGCACCTTTTTGTTCTTTAAGCACGTTGTAAAACTTATTTATTATCAATAATTATAAGTGAACCTCGTTAATTACCCCTGGTATAAAATAAATACGTTACTAATTTATTCAAAAGCCATAAAACTGCAATTTAACATCACGAGGACACTTGAGCCTGGGGTGTATGCATGGCGGAGTAGTTCTGAGTTTATGGCTTGTAACAATGTAACTTCCTGAGGAATTCCGATCCTCTTAATGGTTTATAAAACATCATGAAACTGCAAGAATGGGCGCAGGATTGTTCAAGAAGAGCCTTAAATGAACTTGGTCTCAACATCAAACGAGGAGGTCGGCAAGGTACTGACAAATGTATTCACGGAACTTCAGCTACATCGTCTGATAGCCCAAATCAGAGCTGCTGAACAAGGAAATTTGTTTCGGCAGCACGTTGAAAAAGTCCTCCACAGTGACTTCTATAAGTACATAGAAACACTGGATTTGTCGACAAGGCTGACAATTTTTAAGGTCAGTTAGACTTATGTCGGAGACAGAAATTTATTCTGGCCTGTTAAGATGGTGTTTTCAACATCTTCTTCTACTGTATCTGCGTGTGGGGTGTAAAGGTTGCTGATATCAATATTGAGTCTGTCGTCGTCGAAAAAAAGAAATGCTTCTAGTAACTACTCGTTCTAGACAGTGACGCGAATTAAAGCCAATAAGCCTGACATAGTCCTCCTCGGTTATCACAGTCTAAACATGTTCTTTTATCACATCTTCATATTAAACATGGGTTAACGAAAAATTGTGCGAAGGCTATGAATAAAGAGGGTGAAGGATTTAAATATTTAAGACAACTTTTTCCCCAATTTAGTGACGCTAAACGTATAGAAGGCATTTATATTGGTCTTCAAATTAGAAAATTTGTTAACGATTCAGATTTTAAAGGAACACTCACCAGACAGAAACTCATAGCTAGGAACTCATTTGTAAGTGTAGTAAGGAGATTTTTAAGGAACAAGAATGGTGAGAACTACAAGCAACTAGTAAGCGATCTTTTAGATTCGTACCAAAAATTAGGTTGCCGTATGTCTTTAAAAAATTCACTTTCTGCATTCTAATTTAAATTTTTTCCTGAAAATTTTAATGAGATAAACGACGAGCAAGAAGAAAGATTTTATCCTCAGATTAATAATATAAAGACAAGTAACACCCATAAGAGATACGCTGATTTTTATGACCGATACATAAACAACAATTTCCATGTTTACATATCAACGTATCCAAAACAAATCAGGGGCGGCTCCAGGCTTCAGCGTTTATTTCAATGCTTTTGTATAACTTAAAACTTAATAGCTGTTGCTATTTTAATCTCTGTTGCTTTTAAGTGATTTTAAAGGACAGTGTAAATTCGTTATCAAGGACGATGGAATTGAGGCATGATGGGTGATTACTGTTGGTTCTTAAAACGAGACGATTTGATCCCCCATAAAAGAACAAAATGAGCATGTCTTTCAGAAATTATTCTCTGTCTTTGTAAATATCTATGTAAGCCCAATATATGTCATATACATTATTGATATATAGCAATAAATAGATTAGTAAAATTAACAATAAGGTTATTCCTGCCCATAATATTTTATTAAAGTAACAAGAAAACGTTACGTGTTATGACTTTAAATTGCCAACTTTCTTGAAAATTTCGCTCCCTGAACACATGAGGATTCGAGTCACTCCAATAATGCAAATTGTCTATTAAAAAGTTAATTTTTGGTAAATTTAACTTCATCTGACCATATGATATTTTCCAAATAAGAATCGTCGCCTACAGACCTTAGAATACATTCACAAAAATTTGTTCTTCTTAGAAAATCTGTTTCTTTTAATCGTTGAACCATTTGGAACGAAAATGGGTGATATTTATGTTTAATTAAGATTCTGGGAACTGAATCTTTGCATAGTCCCGAATCCAGAGCAGCTTGTCTTAATGACATCATTGGAAATGCATGAAAATATCCCAGAATTACTATTTCTACGTTTTCGTCAGCAACAACAGGCTTCCGCTTTTGAATTCTTGCCTTGACAGAGCCATAGTTTTTAAAATTATCCAGTAAAATTATCCGTTTTACAGTGTTTGGTGACGGTTTCCGTTTTTGTAGATATCGAGTAGCAAATGTACTACAAGTTCTTGATATTACTTTATCACATTCTTTATAAAAAATAAACAAATTCAAAAAGTCTTTGTGAGTGTAGTTTAAACGTGGTGGCATTTTTTGACATAAGGGAATTACTGACACTGATTGTTTCTAATCATGGCTAATTTGATAAAATTTTTACTAAAAATTCTTGAATATCTAAGAAAGTCGCAAATATTTCAAAAAGTCTAAACCCCCACAATGCTTATATCAGAAAAAAAAATAAATTTGATTATACATAACTTGATGTAAAGAAATACAGGGCATTCCATTTGACTTAAGCAAGTTTTCGCGATTTGAAGTTTGTAAAATGTAACGTCAAAAATGGAACACTTGTTATACTATTATTGAATTTCTTTAAACTGTAACGCGTAGATCATCTTATGTTCTTTCATCTTACCAAAAAAGCAAATGAGTATATTTTACATGAAGAAAGTTATAAAGGTTATTGTAAACTATTACACCTGTCAAAATTTTTTAAAATGTCAAATATATCTGAAACGGTTTAGACATAGGATGTTTTGACTCAGAATTTTACTCTTTCCGAGAACTCTACAATATATAGGGTATTCCATTTAAAATAAGCAAGTTGGTATCGACTACCGGTATAACCGAAGTGCCAGATGTTTGTAATTATTTTAGTTGGATTGACTATACTGCCATTAGTAATTCCCTAAATTTTCAAAATTTTCTGGTGCGTACTTTTCCCAATATCGATCAATGCAATTCCTGGTGAGACATCCTGTATAGTAAGTGACTATTCTGTTTCGATTATAATATTAGAAGCATTGGTAGAATGCCAGTATTCAAGTAATTAAAATTTCACTGTTTTATAACATAAATTAACCCTTTGGTACAATAAAGCCGAATCTATTTATGGGAAATCGATACATGATGAAATCATTATAGATAAGAGTTCCATTTTAAAGGCCCGGTTCCAAGTGACCTTTATTAGATCCAGTTGCAATCTTATAGTGCAGCTATAAATTTTATGCGCTTTGACTCAGCATAGTTGCTTGCTTTTTAAATTAGGAGTCATAAAATAACCACAATTTTAACTCAGGTCAAAGATTACCTTTGGTCCTCTTAAACTCATAAAATAATGATTAAATAGCATTTTGTATTGTATGCAGCATGCATGAGGATCCCTAAGATGATATTAAATTAGGAATAAAATCAAGTTTCGTTGGAAATCCAAGTTACGATAGTTTACTCTTAGGAGCCTATCAAGACCAGTTAAATTTACTCACATATTAATAATTATTTAATATTGATAATAAACTTGTCTGAAAATCCATTCACTCACAGCTGGTATTTTTCAACACACTTAGTCTAAACAATTGTTTTTGATTTTTTGGGTTTATTGTTTCAGTAAAAGGAAGGAAATTTATTATGATTTACTTAATGTATTATGTCATTTCGCTGGTGATCATTAGCGTTCTTAAGTCTTAGTTTTTTTATGACTACATATTGTTTTATTGTATATTAATAGATATATGTGTTTTGTTTTTCAATCAATTTCTTAATCGTTATTGTTCTGTGTGTTAGTTTATTTAGAAAAAGCTGGTGACCACAAGCGAAACGTCGTCTAATATTATGTAAATCAAGAAATCCAAAACAATTTAAGTAAAACAAAGGTTCAAGAAACAAAGAAATCAAATATAAAACAATGTGTTCCTAATTGTTTTGTATCGTCCGTGGTTTAATTTGCAAAATACCAAAACCGATAACTAATAAATTTAGAACAAAATATTGTAATACGTGTACTATATCAATAGTAATAATAATATACTCCTACCTGGTCATGAAAAATTAGAAACATACATTATTCATTTTGTCACTTCTGATTGGTTTATACGCAATGGTTGTGTAATGACCCGATGTCTGACTTATGTGCTGTTATTGGATTTCATTAGCAAAATTACAATTATGTATTTTAGTTTTTAAAAATTAATGGCACGAGTCCCCTCTGACCCCACCGACGTGCCACCCTAGTCGCCAACAATTTAGGCTATACATTAGAGACTTTTGAGAAACCTGTTTTTGATATTTTCCTGGGAGAAGATAATGTGATTATTTTGGAGGTATTATATAATATAATATGGTCAATTTAACAAATTCTACCATGAAATTAATTGAACTATTAGAATCATATAATTTATCACAACTTGCAGTACAATCGACACGCATCAGAAATAGATCTAGAAATTTTACTGATATAATTTAGTACTTCCTCGTCACTAGTATAGCTTTAAATTGCTGTTAACATTTTTCTGTTAGAAATATCGAATTATAAGCGAGTCCAGCCCTGTACGAACCATTACTTTTTCATTAAATATGCATTTCTTGTCCAAAGATTGAAGATACTTAATTATTGTAGAATATTTAAGTAAAATTAATAAAACAATGACGTTGACTGCCTATTTTATAGAATTTAGTCTTTCGTCAATCAATATTTTTGAAAATTTATTGGATAATAACCTTAAACGTGGCATCAAATATTATTACATTATTTTATTCACTCTTCCATTGACTTTTCACACGTTTACTAATATTAACCAAAAAAATTATACACAGGGTGATATTATTGGCACTGAGAGAAACATTATAAAAATTTAATCTGGTCCTGGAATTTCTCCAAAGTGAATTATGATTTTGATTGGACTAAAAGAGTACAATATTTGTACCAAAGTTTATTCAAATATTTAAAGCAGTTTCAGAAATATGGCCGATTACAGTTTTAGTCAAAAACTATAAAATACCCTGTATCTCAAAAACGGTTAACATTCAAAAGTAACTTTGGGGGTGTTTTGAACTCAGCTAAGTGTGCTCTATCTCCCATTACTCTATGCCACTTTAAATCGGGGACACCCTGTATTAAATTACACGCAATACTGATGCATATATTTTTTAAACCAACAAAATACGAATGATTTATTTGGTGTCATTTTATGAAACCAAATAATCGTGTTTTGTTGGTTTAAAAAATAGTACGCACCAGTATTATTGCCTATAATTTTATATATTAAATCTATATAGTATTTAGAGTAAACCCAATGTTTTCGTTTTTCGATATTACTAACAGAAAAATATTACTAGCGATTTATAAATTTAAGTTGGATATCTGATGAAAACGCACCGTTAGACGATGTGAATTAGTAAAACGAGGTCTCCGTGAATGATGGAAACTATTAAAACAATAATATGATGTGCACCAGGTTACTGACTAAGTATTCACAAAACATAATCTGACCAGATGCGCAATTTCACGACAGCGAGTGTTAATCAAAAGTACTTTTTGGTTTCTTCGCTATTGTTATCAGCTGATTCGTCGACTAAGTAAATTAAAACTATGTTTTTAAGTTTTGTCTGAACGGATCTTCTCAAGGAGCGCTTGACATTAGGTTGTTTAAGATTAATGTATAACAAAGCCGTTGGAGCTGCGGCAGAAGCATAGGACTAAGTGAACATAGATTCAATCCTATTTTGAGGTTTTATTAGTATATCGTAGATATTATTTACAACTGTCATTTGAGAGTAGGCACTAACTAGTGTGGTGAAAGCTTTCGACATTTCTTTTGTGCTAGCTAAATACAGTTAGGTTATTTAAGACCTCACTTGGTAAAACTGGTGAGTGCAGCTGTAGCTTCGGTATGGAGATTGCTTATGGAGTCTGGATGGAATTTTGAAGCAGATAAAGAAGACTGATTTGGTTTTAACTGTAAAGATAATACTAATTCCGGGAGTTGTTACGAAGCTAGATTAGTCCTCCTTGGTGAGCCAAGGATCTGTTAAAGGATCTCTAACTGAAGGGGTGTACGAAACATCCTGGCTAAAATCAAAGTCTTTAAACTATAGACAGAGACTAACAATTCTGTTTGGAAAAATGATGATGTGGTATTCTGTTCTGCATTAGATCCTCGATATATAAAGTATCTGTATAGCTAGTATAATCGGCATTCTGGAGTCATCCCTAAGACCCAATGGAAATATTTCTTATCTCTGTGCTCAAATTTATAGCGGTCTTGAATTTTGAAGCAGACGAAGAGGACTGGTTTGGTTTTGACTGTGAAGATGATACTAATTCCGGGAGTTGTTACGAAGCTAGATTAGTCCTCCTTGGCAAGCCAAGGATCTGTTAAAGGATCTCTAACCGATGGGGTGTACGAAACATCCTGGCTAATTTTCTCAGAAGAAATTTTTCAAGTTGAGGGGAGCATCGGGAGAGTCATCTCTCTCCTCTTTGACTTTTAACTGTATATTGTTGCCTAGTTTTCTTAGGCCCTATAATATTTCAAAGAAACACACTAATCAAGCGAAAAGCGAAAGATTTATTAGATATGAAGAAAAATCAGTCTTTAAACAATAGACAGACACTAACAATTCTGTTTGGAAAAATGATGAATTCAATGCGACTATCTCATGAAATATTTGCCCAAATTGTCTCTATTCTGCCATTCTCCAGAGCTGATTTCTACCATCGAGCATCGTTGTATAAAATAATTCAATAGTCGATCATAGAAAACGTTACTGGTTACTTTGTCACTTTTCATGTTCGCTGAGAGATGCCCACTTTCGTCTTCTAAGATGAATAGATAAATGTTAAAACTCTTTCAAAACGACTCAGCTCAAGTTTGGTTATCCGTTGCAGAAATGCCCCTAAAAGAATTAAAGAAAACACTCTGGCTAACACCAAATTATTGGGTTGCTGTTCTTGAAAATTTCAGAATTTTCAAGTTATTTCAATTAGTTTAGAAGATTCTAGAGAATGCACAATAGTTTTATTTTATTTTGCATCTCAAAGTATCACACCAGGAAAAGGTTTGAACGAATTGAGATTTTAGGTATTCTGACAATTTAATTTATCACAAAGATTACTTTTCTACATCGTCTTAGGTTCTTAAACATTTGTACTCAAAATGTAGTAAACAAAAAATCACAGTTATGTTGGTCAATACCACACCTCATTAAAAAGAAAATATGAAAATTTCAACCTGCATAAAATTAACACCTCAATAATTTAAAGAGTACACCATTGAATTAGAAGCATTATTTCGGTTTTTATGAACCATAGAACTTTACTAAAATTGCATGTGTTTCACTTCATCTATTGATAAGAATATGAGCTAAAATATCTGTATAATTGTTTTAGCATTTCTGGAATTCCGAGCCTTAGCAGCAGTAGAAGCAGCCAGATATTCCTACCACCACATCCCATATACGGGATTGTATTCCACTGCAGCAACGTTGTATCCGCCCGTCTACTTGCCATCCATGTCAACTTACCACCTTGCTCCAACAACGTTGTTGGCGTCTGTATCCACATGCTCATCGCCATCTTCTCATTCACCACTTGCGTCTTCAACTCCCCTACGGCCTGGCAGTCGAAAGGTAATCAGAATTATTATTTTATTATTTAACTGAATAATTCAGTTTACCCTCAGAAAACTTATAAGCAAAGTGAATTAAACGATATTCTTTTCTCATTAAATTATTTGCTAGGAAATCTATGTCAACTGCCTAAATTATTTATAATTTATTATGTAACTTTTGGTTCAGTAAATCAATAATCTCTAAACTAAGAGACAGGGTTTTCCTTAATGTGGCTCACGTCTTACTTACTAAATAGTTTGCAATATACTTGTCTTGGCACCATAAACGCTTGTTACTCTCTGGAGTGCCCCAAGGCATGATTTTGGGTTCCTTACTTTTTAACATCTACATCGCAGACTTGCCTCAAGTCACGAAATATTGTTCTCTGCATATGTATGCTGATGATATACAACTTTACTTTGCTTTTGATGTGATGAAGTCTGAGAAAGGCCAAACCAAAATTAATCATGATTTAAATGAAATAAAAAATAGAACCCTTCAGAATTCACTCCTATTAAATCCAAATGAAAGTAGAAATATAGTCTTTGGCACTGTAAATAAATTAAGAGTTCTCACTCACTTTCAACTGTCAATTAACAATATAATTATAGGACAAGTTTACAAGGTGAAAGATTTGGGCTAACTTTTGATAAAAATTTTAACTTTGTTCCTCACATATTGGATGCCCTTAGAAAATGTTTCGGCTCTTTTAAATAGATTTCTAGCTTTAGAAATATCCTTGATAGGGCCAGTAAACTTCTGTTATGTGAGTTCTTAGTCTTATCACATAACAACTAACGTGATTATGTTTATGGGCCTTGCTTAAATTTATCATAAGCAAACAAACTAAAATAAATCCAGAATATCTGTATTAGATTTGTTACAAATAGTTCTATCCACGAGCATATAACATCACATATCAGGGAGTTAGAACTACTAAAAATAAATAAGAGGCGCTTCATACACTTCACCTGACTATTACATAATGTCATCCTAACGAAAAAACCGATTTATCTCTTTGACAAACTAATTGCGAGAAATGTTGTGCATAACCGAAATTTGAGACATACAAACGACCAATAGCATACAATAAGGCCTAAATATGAAACACTTCGATCATATTTTACTTACCTTCCGACATATCTATGATAATGTACCTTCACAGTTACACAACAAATCAACAAATGTATTAAAACGTCAAATTAAGACTTTGATTTTGAACGACGAATTAAACATAAATTTTGTTTTAGATGGTGATAAAAACATATGCTAGACATCATATTATTCTGTTAGATATTTTATATACATATACTTGTTGATATATATATAAACTAGATATACGTTAGATACACATATATTGTAATATTAGATATTATATACTGTACTAATACGCTACCAATGGTATCCTACGTTTAGACATTTATTACTGTTTTTATATAAATATAGAGATTTAGTTTGCTCGCATAGGGGGTGCTAATACCCACAGGGTTATTTACAAATACCTAAATGTGTAAACATAAGACAATAGCGTACTGATAAGAGTATCATACTAATATAACAAATAACGATAATATAAATGGAAAAAATTATCTAAACAGATTTAAAAAAAAATTAATTTACAAAAGCTGACAAATATTTATCCAAAAACAAAATAGTGTGTGGGAAAAATTGCAGAGGCTATATTTATTAAAGACAGTGGCGACAACAGCAGCCATGTTTAGTTAAATTATGGCTTCGTGCCGTTTATATAATTCACTAGTCCTAGTATTTGAAAATAAATAAACAAACAATTACTACGAAATAGCCGATTTGATAAGGTACATAACATTAATTACAAAGGCCATGGTAATATTAGCAAATCTATAAATCTAATAGATATTTCTTTTTACGAAATTATTTTATATCTATTCAGTTCCACTTATGAAGTGTGATGTTATAGTAATGGCCGATGAGGTCCGCCACTTCGTGATTTTTTCCTAATAACTACAAATTCCTTTCGATAAACATAACAAATGTAAGAACCAGAGAGAGTAGTATAAAAACATTACATGCGTGAAAATTTTAAAAACATTATCCACAATTCATATAAATGTTTATACCTCACTGTATAACAGTGATTAACAGTGATTTAACTGAACATGGCACCGACTAATCAGAATTGATAATTCGCTTGTCGCCGTTGTCTTTAATATAGTCGATGTAGGAAAAATCACACAAGATTTAAAAAAAACACAATTTCTGTCATATCGAAGAAAATTGAAAAATATGACAATTGCATCGCTAATACAAGTAAACCATAAACAAGATTGTGCCAGTCAAGAAGAGAGCTGTAGTACCCATCTTTCTTCTGACTTGGCTATTGAATTTCACTGCTTAACATAGCTGCATTTCTTCGCTCAAACGAGTTTACTTGATCATAATTCATATTTTCAAATATCAGCTGCAAGGTAATTAGAGAGCTGTCAGAAGTACTGAAGCGAGTTATGATCACATTGTCCAGAAATCATTGGTATGATTGAAAGCAGCTCTTATGTTTACAGGACGTTGGAGTAAATCACTCATATCTCCCTAATATGTGAACGAAGGTTTATTTTTATTAAAATAGACCTTTATTGAAATTTTTTACTATGATGAATACAATGATAAACTATTTGATTCGACATCTCATTTTTTTATTCTTGTCTAACTTTCTGCCTTAATTTAGCCAAAAAATTAAATGACAAAGTTATCATAGGTTCAAAATCACTTGTAAATTCAAAGGGCTGATTAAAAAATTAACCTATTAAAATATTAAACTGATATATTTTTTAACTAGAAAAAATTGTATAATTGTACAAGTAACTCAAAAGCCATTTCTTATATAAATAAAAATATGTTCTGATTAAGCTTCTGCAATTTTCGCACATCATATGATTCTTCGAGAAATTTGTGAGAGTCAACTGGGAAAATCATAGTCGACACTAAAAAAATTCTGGTTTGAATGCCTTCTCACATATAAATTTTATACACTGAGATAAATTTTTTAACTTCTTGGGGATATAATTTTAACGTATTTATATCATATAATCGTTCTTTTTAACATATGTACTTTCGAAGCATTTCTGAAACGATTTATTTTGTATCCACTATTAGTCACAACTTTTTCTCTGTCCATTATGTAATCCTAATATTTTGAAATATATGAAAGTAGTCCTTTGTCCATTAGGTAGATGTGGAGATAAGTTCTCTATAAAATACAAAACTGCTTCCTTTGACAATCGAAATAATTTTAAGAATGCCTGGTTAGTGAGTTCAAAGGCATTTGTTGTGTCTCTCAAATACCCATGACAGATTCGAGAATTTTGGCCACGAACATTTTAAAGTACATATATAATATCAACAAGTACAAGGTACTGATATGGATAATGTTGCCTTTAAATATTAAAAAGCAATTGTGTGCTATTTATTAGTTACAACTTAAAACAAGTAATAATTATACACAGTATTCTGTTTACATTTGTTCCCTTCTGTCTTTTACGCAGACAGAATACAA
>JANEYF010001664.1:0-55769 GCA_029963845.1 Rhamnusium bicolor
ATGGGTGCGTTTCCCCTAGGTTTACACTTCACAACAATGAAAACACCACTTTGCAAGTAACTGTACAATTACTTTTATTTTTCTTGATTGTTACAAGATGGTTATGAGTTTACAACTGATTTTATTTTATAATCTGGCTTATATTTATACAGAATCGATTATCAGTAGAAAGTATTATTATTTGGATTAGAAAGTATGATTATTTGGATTGAGGTTAACAGGTCTTACTCAATGTACAATATTATGCATAATTAATGAATAAAAGTTAAAAAAAATAACAAGGTCATTAGGTTAATGGCATTGTATAACTCTTCCCCTGTTAGAACAGAAGTTGGGCTCCGAATCTTTGGGGTCCAACTGGAGTTGAATGTAGCTGGGTTTTTTCCTCTTCCTTGATGGAAATGGCGTCTTTGTCCTTGGAAAATGATACTGTTACATTTGTTTCGTGTTTCTTGCTTCTTTTTTCTTATCCATAGTAGAAGTGTGATTAATAGGATCAAAATGATAATGGATATGATGATCCATGTATAGTTGGTTTGTGATGAATGTGAGAAATTCTTGATATGTACTTTTTGAAGGGTGGCTAGTTGTAATTGTGTTGAGTGAAGGTTTTTTAAAGATTGAATTGAAATATCGATAGAAGGAAAATTTTCTAGGGATATGTTAGGCAGCAAGAAGAATGTTGTTGCTGAGAAAGGTTCCTTATAAGAATATGTTTCATTATTTATGTAGAAATGACAATGTGGTGATAAGGAAATTCTAGTGTTCTGGATTAGTGTTTTATAGGAAATTGTCATCGGATGACAAGTGTATTCCAGTGTTGTGATGACATCGATAATGATGATGTAATCTGTTGGTGAAACTTGTTCAATATGTGGGCTTTTCATGTGAACGGTGGAGATTCTGCAGTACTGTTCGGCAGGTCGGCGTCTTAGTAATTCTATAAAGCACTCTTTTGTGTTCTGAAGATTATCTTCTAGGATGTATGTATCTTCTATTCTTTTGGGCTCCGTATCCATCCATTGATAATTGTCCTTGGAATCGACGACTAGGTATGGTTTTGGTGGAAGGATGGTTATATTTTTTATTGGTATAGGAATTACTTGGAAGAAGGTGAGGGATGTTGGATTTGCTAAGATTGGTACTAATAGTGCAATGTATATAGTATGATCATATTGCGAAAAGAATTGTGTTAAAGCTTGAAAGTATGAATAAGGTTGTGAAAACTTGAGCAAATTTTCTTTTGGATATAATAAACTCAATTTAATTACTATTGTCTGCATATCTCTGGTATTTAATAAAAATGGAGTTACTGTATCTAATCTGAGAAAGGTGATAGTTTAATCCAATTGTTGAAAATAATAAAGAATGAGTTCTAATTGATTAATTATAATTTGTCTTTGAAAATTTGTGTAGTGACTTGTTTTAATATACTGAAGATTCTCTTTAATTTTTTGCTGATTTTTCGAGATTTGATTTAATAATGTATCCGTCTTATTGGCAAAGGTAGAGAATAAAGATGTTCGTAAATTTAGTTCGTGTGTTAATGTTTTTTCGTTTGACATAAGTGTATTGATTTTTCCTTCAAGATTAGCTACATCTTCCTCAGTTGCAAGACCAAATAGTGTTTTGTTAAGTTTTCCTACGATATTAATTATTAATTAAGCGTCTTTTTACTCTTTTTGTTCATTTTAATCGTCTTGGAATTAATTTCCTATATTCTTGGGTAATGATTTCTTTTAGGTTTTCTGTCTGATTTAATAGGGATATGTCAATATTACTGTGGTTATTAATTTTACCAAGTTGATAAGTTTGGTTCAACATAAATATTAAGTTATCGAAAGCGGTGATAAGTGGTTGCAAATTTATTTTATGAATAAACGTGTGATAATGACTTATAAGGCATGTGCCAGTTCCCATGGTTCTGAATAATGTGGGGTGTATGACGGAGTCGAAGGTGATATCTGCCTATAGGTATTTGATTTCTAATAGTATCATTATTGTCTGTATCCATCTTGTCATTGTCGTTGTCCTGTAACAAAGGAGTATTGTTAATTTCCTTTGTTTTTGTACGTTATTTTTATGTAGTGTTCCTGAAGTTGTTGCGACTGTTATGTCTTTCTCTTGCAAAACTGTTACTTTTTTTGTATTTGGGCAAATATTTTGCTACTCGTTAACCAGTTCGTACGTATATTGTTTGGTGTGGGTGAGTAACTTCTGGTTCGTTTAATTTAGTATTACCTTCCGTTATAGTATGCTCTTTATTTGTCTCAATTTGTTGTTTAATAGTTTTATATAATTTTTGCATACTTTCTTGATGTTTGTTAATGTATTGTGAGGTAATTAAATGAGGGTTTGTGTCACATGGATTTGTTCTTGGTCCATGCACGATTTCAAATGGTGTTAATTTAGTAACTGAATAGATTGAATTGTTATAAAGCATGACGGCGAGAGTCATGAGGTATTTAATAGGTTTTCGTTGTTCTGTTTCTAGGCATCGGATAGAATCTGCTAATGTAGAATGAAATCTTTCAACGGGGGAGTTTGAATTTGAGTGGTATGGTGTAGTCAAATGTAAATTTACGTTATGTAATAAACAAAAATATCTTATTAACTGATTATTAAATTCTGTCCCGTTATCAGTAATAATCTGATTAGGTAATCCCATATGTGAGAAAAATTGCAGAAGGTTTTCCATAATGCAAATACTATTTTTGTTGTCAAGGTGATAGGCTTGACCGAATTTGGAAAATGGATGAAAAATAATTAGGAAATTTTCATTTTTTATATGGAAAGTATCGATGTGGATTTCTTCAAAGGTTTTGTTAGGTGTTTCCGTTAATTGTAGCCTAATCTTTTGAGGTTTCCTATCATATTTAGACGTTAGACATGTTTGACATGTATTCATGAAGTTTGTGACATCTTTCTGGATGCTAGGCCAATAATACAGTTTTTGTATGACATTTTTTGATACCTCGATGGCAAGTTTTCCCTTGGTGATAGTATTTTACTTTATCTATTTGTTCGTTCTCATTAGTTGTATCCTCCAATATATTATTAGAAATTACTATTTTATTAGTTCTATGATATAGTAAAGATGATTTGAGGATTCTTGTGATTTTCCTTTCTAGAGATGGGGTGGAAAATTTTAAACAAGTGTTTCCATCTATAGAAATGTATTGTTTCAAAAATTTAAATGTATTTTCATCATCTAAGTTTGTTTTTAATGTGATGAAATGTCGTATATTAGCAAATATAGGTCTCGTATCACAAATGTTAGTAGGCGTACTGTGAGACTATTATAACAATTTGATTTTTATAATGGTTTACCGGTTGTTCCGTGTATGGTATTGTGAAAATTGGTTCTTCATGTGCTATATGTTGAATATTTTGTAGGTCTTCCTCTAACTCATTTATTATTTGGTCTATGTTGTCAGGTGGTTCGTTGTCTTCATTCAATATTCTTTCGATTAATTCATCCAAATAATCATCTATTTGAGCCTGAGTGCTCATGTTGTCATTATCTTGTGTTTCGTTGACATTACAATCTTCCGTTTTTATCCGGCTTAATGCGTCGACTACCTTATTTTGTGAGCCTTGTTTATATTTTACTCTGTAATCATATTCCTCTAATTTTAATTTCCAGCGACAAGTTTAGAATTTGGCTCTTTTAAGCTAAATAACAATTGAAGTGGTTTATGATCGGTATATATCGTGAATTTTGTTCCATAAAGGTAAGGTCTGAATTACTTACAAGCCCATACTATAGAAAGTAAGACTTTTTCTATGGTAGAATAATTAATTTCTGCTTTGTTTAATGTTCGAGAGGCGTAACAAATTGGTTTATTCTTTTGTGAAAGGACTGCACCAATTGCGTAATTTGAGACGTCCGTTGTTACTTCAAAAGGTAAAGATAAATCAGGATAGGTTAGTATTGGACTGTTTGTTAACAAATTTTTACATATTTCAAAGCATTCTATATATTCTTTTGTTAAAGTTATTTTACTATCTTTTTTTAAACAACTCGTCATTGGTTTTGTGATTTTTGCGAAATTATCTATAAATTTTCGATAATATCCTACTAATCCAAGGAATGCTTTAATTTCCTTTGGTGTCTTAGGAATGGAATATTTTTGTACTGCCAAAATTTTATCTGGGTTGGGTTTAATACAGTCAGGTGTTACGATGTGTCCTAAAAATTTTACTCCTTTTTTGTAGAAATTCTGATTTATCTAGCTGTATTTTTAATTGATGTTTTCTGAAAGTTTCGAATACTAATTAAAGATTTTTTATGTGTTCTTCTAAACCGTTTGGGAATTCTATTACATCATCCATATAAATGAGACAAATTTTATTTTGCAGTTCCTTCAATACATTGTCCATGCATCTTTGAAAAGTGGCAGGACCATTTTTCAATCCAAAAGGCATTCTTGTAAATTCTTGTAAATTCATAATGTGTTTTTTCGTTGAGTTTTCTGTAGTCTGTAACTAGTCTCCATTTTAGTTTTCCACTTGCGTCCATTTTTTTCCGGTACTACCCAAATGGGAGATGAGTATGGACTTTATGATGGTCTGATGATGTCATTATCCAACATTTCTTTAATTTGTTTTTGAACTTCTGCTTTATGGCTGTAGTTTTTGCTGTAAATTAGTTGATCGTCTGTGGTTTTGATGTCATGTTTAACTGCATTAGTGAATGTTAAAAAATATCAGTATATTTCCTACAAAGTTGAATTAATGCTGTTTTTTCTTCTTTGTTTAAATGTTGTGTTCTTAATAGTGAGTTTATGTCAGGGGTATTGACGTGTTCTTGTGTATTTGTTAAGTAATGTTTATAAAGGTTATAATTTTGTAAGTCTGAAATTCTTAAATTTGTAGTCAAATGATACTGGAGAAGAATTATAATTGTAAATTTGAAATGTTATGTGTTTATTTTTGACTGTAGTTATTGTGTCAGGGATGTGGTAATCAGTATTTTTAATTTCTTTGAGAAATAATTCTGTGTTATTCGGTATGGTTGTTGGAACAGTGATTTGCTTTATTTCATGACTTTCAATAATTATAGGTTTTTCAAATTTAAGAGGTATTTGACAGTGATTATTGAATATTAATTTATCAGAAATTGAAATATTTAATTTAAATTTTTTAAATCTTTAAATCCCAATATTCCGTCAAAAAATTCATGAAAATCATATAAGATTACATTAAAATTTTGATTAGTGGTAAATTCTGGAAATGCGGGTATAATTGCCTGTTCATGTATTATTTTTTGACCTACTCCTGTTTTAATTTTTACTGGTTTATGAATTATTAATTCTGGACAATATTCTTTGACTATAGTGGGTTTTAAAATTGTTTTGGAACTTCCTGTATCAAGTAATAATTTGATTTGCGGTTGTTTTAATTGTATGTATGGTAAAGGTGTAGTTGTTAGTGAAATGTTACATTCTGCTATTCCGGGAAGTCGTTTGGGGGGGGTCTTCAGTAAAATTTAATCCTTCATTGTACTTCGTTTAAGAATCTTGCTTTTTCTGCCAATGCTTGGTCTTCTTCGTCCTGTTGATCCAACTGTTGCAGTTCCGTAAATGTTTCTTCCATCATGTATTGATTATTTGGTCTGAATTGATTGTTAGAGGTTATGTCAACTTGAGTGTGATGTAGTTCCTCTTGTCTTCTTGGATAATGGTTAAATGATGTTCTATTAATGTCCGAGGTTTCCATTGGTGTTCCTGTTGGATAAGTTCATTGTAGATTTTTATTTATAGTTGAAGTTTCCATGGGTGTTGGTTGATTTCTATGATTCCAAACATGTGTTTTTTGTGGTTTCTTGTTTAGCTGTTCATTACGTACCATTGGAGTATTTTGTTTAAAAGTTTGTATTTTATTTGCGGAAGAAAATGTTTTATATTGTTGCTGTTGATAATTAAATTAATTGTGGCTGTTGATAAGTGAATTTGGTTTGAGGTTGTTGGTAAGTAGCGAGGGGTTGTTGATAAAATGATGTACTTGTGTGTTTGAATGAGAAAGTACTTTGTGTGGAAACAGTTTTGCTATAAATTTGAAACTGTTCTTCTTTTGTAACAAAAACAATGGCGTCCATTAAGTTATCAATTTCTTTGGTTCGTACCATGTGCTTAAAGTTAGATGGTAAATTTCTTACATACGTATCTAAACTTAACTGTTGATAAACTTTACTCACGGCTTCTTTTACTACCATAGGTTCTAAACTTTGAGTTAATTTGGATATTAAAAGTGATTGATATCCTATAATTTTGTTTCCAAATGAAACTAATGTTTTGCGTCTTAAATATATTTTTAAATGTATTAATTCTGTTTGTAGAGTGGGAAGGTCTCTAGGATCTCCAAATGTATTGGTTAAAATTGTTTTAATGTCTGTCCAATTTTTAATTTCAAGACGTGAGGCAATGTTTACTTGCGCTTGGCCGTACAACTTGCTTTAATATGAATTTATTTCGCAAATCATTGTTTTCAGGTCCGTATGTCATGACCAGTTCATCACATGCGGAAATGAAATCGTTTAATATTGATGAGTTTCCATCGAAACTTGGGATAACATCCATGAACATTTTAAATAATTGTAAATTAGTCATATTATCATCCACTGTATTTCTTGCACTTTCAGCAAAATTATCTGAATTCATTTTTTTTTAATTTGAAAATTGAAATATAAAAACTTAAACTTAAACTCATAAATTCTAATATTCAGTTAGAATTTATGCAAATAAAATTTTAATATACAGTTAAAATTTTATAGTTTAATAAACTTTTGATATGCAGTCAAAACTTTATTACTGATTAATTTTGATATACTTTCAAAACTTAATCGTGAGTTGCAAAGACAAAAATACCAATCTTAATCAGGAAAAGTATGTAGGACTTACGGGGTGATTTCTGAGTTTGAGTCCAAATGTTCAAAACCAACGAATTTTCCAAAGGGTTTTTTTCTTCCAATCTACAAATCTCCAGAGGATACCTTACAGAGGTATGACTGCAATAGTCTTCCTTATTTTCGAGATTCTCCTGGAGCAACCACCTTCTAAATTTTCAGCCTAAGGGATACCGACTGCGCCAGTTATGGGTGCGTTTCCCTAGGTTCACACTTCACAACAATGAAAACACCACTCTGCAAGTAACTGTACAATTACTTTATTTTTCGTGATTGTTATAAGAGGGTTATGAGTTTACAACTGATTTAATTTTACAAGCTGGCTTATATTTATACAGAATCGGTTATCAGTAGAAAGTATTATTATTATTTTGATTGAGGTTAACAGGTCTTACTTAATGTATAATATTATGCATAATTAATGAATGAAAGCTAAAAAATAACAAGGTAATTAGGTTAATGGCATTGTATAACTTAGTACAGGGTGGAAATACCCTCACACCCTCTTTACATGAGGTAGGCCTTCTTCGAAGTTAGTTAATGACGATATACTACAGGTGCCTTTCTGTTTTAGGGTCCTTATTAGGGAAAACTGTTAGTATTTGGTATATGGATTTAACAATCCTATTGTCTAGGTGTTGATCTGTGTATATTTTGTTTGGGTGTACGTAGAGCCAATTAGAGAAGGCTTTTGTTTTTTGCTGCAGTTGCCGACGTGGGAAGCAAGGGCTTCCTTTTTCTCCCCCCCTCCACCACTCAGAGTATGGAGTGAATGACGACCTGGAATTGTTTTGACGACCGCATATTGTACCTGGTTTGATTGGGTTTCTTGCTCTGGATTGGAAGCATCGCACCGTGCGTGGTGTGGGATCCTTAGGCCTCTGGAACTGCGGCTTGAGTACTCGCATCCCAAAGTACATGGATGTTTTATGATCCTTGTGGAGGAAATCTGGGACGTCCTCGTCAAAGGAAGTGGGAATCAGTGAGACGCTAAGTACTAACGCCTAAGGATTGCTTACCCACTCCACCATCTACAGTTTATCAGATAAGATATTACCGTTTGATTTCACTAGGATTTTACCACCTTTTTCTTGTTGTATTAACTCACATGTCACTAACTCTTAGCTATAAAAGGATAACTCCAATCACAATGTAATTTTATACTGGGTAGTTCCCATTTAATTATTGTTGTTCAAATTTAGAACGCTAATACGAGGGGGGTGGGAAAATCACATATTACACAATATTAGTCCTGAGACGAATTATTATGATGTACTTTAGTCTCATATTAGTAAATAGAGAGTTACTACTTTGCAAGTATTTTACTCATGAGCGGGCTATCCGCGTCAGATTAGGCTCTAATTTTTTTGTTTGATAGGAACTAGGTATTAAGTAGTAGTGTAAGAATATTCAAGTTTGGTACTAGCCACGTCTCTTGTGAACGAGACATCGTTAGAACCCTAAGGCTTACTTAGGTACAAAGAATTCCTGAAAATTAATATAGAGGAAGGAGTAAGAAACTCTTCTTCTCAGGGCAGATTATAAATTCAGCAGCTTTAGAGTAATTTTTGATGCATAAACTGTCAACTGTCCCATATACATATTAGTCTCCTCAATGATAAGTGTTGTTCGCCTATCGTGACGTCACGTTCGGTACCTATCTCATGTGGTAATTTAGTATTATTTTCTTTACTCTTATACATTTTGTTTTACTATACACATTCATTTACTTTACTCCATATTCTTAATTCCTTATCAGGGAAAAAAATAAAAGGAAAAAACTGTACAAAGAAACCGGTGTTTAATTTATTCACAATATCTTATCCATTGCTTTATTAGGAGAGTTTATCCTAGTGTCTAGATTCAATTATGACCTAGTGGGTTGTCGTCAGATCTAGGCAATTTTCTAGCTACTAATGGCTCTCAAAAGCTAGTGACGCCCTTATATAAATTGTTAGTAAATCTTTGAACCCACTCATATAGTTGAGCTCCAGAATATGGTTGCACACTCGTGAGCAACTCCCTAAGTAGTAACTCGCCATTTATATAATTTAAATAGTAGTAGTGCATAACAAACTCAATGACTGCAGCACCTAGCCGGCTTCCTCGCCTAGTGTCAAATACTAGACCGAGTTCATCCGCAGCCCTTTTTGCTGCCTTAAACAATCATGCTCCCGCTCCTACAATTTCATAATGTTTCACAAACCGCAAGAGGGGATCTGAATTTCTGAGGATGTTACATGCTACACTCGGTACTACTTTGCAATGCGTACTCTCCAGATTCAAAATTACTCGCCCCCCCCCCCCGTTGATGTTTGAGGTACATACGAGGAACGAACGATCTAGGGTGCATACTTCCGTGAATGTTCATCATCTTACGGATATCTCTTTCTGATTGGCGCAACTCATCTACTATGCACTTCACTACTCCAGTGGAGTAGAGTAGAACTGGAACGGCAAGCATGTTAGTCGCAGACACCTTATTCTTCCCCGAAAGTTCGTAAGACCAAATCATTCGGAATTTGTACTTAACGCGAAGAGAATCCTTTATTTGTTTCATCCTGGATTTATCTTTGTTGCATACCCAGATATGTATAGGTCTGTCTGGCATCAAATGTCTTAGGAAGCTTTTGTCTGCAAGATGCGCATCTTCAGAGAATTATTCGCATCGTCCTGTTTTGAGGTGGACAAATGCACAATTATTGTTCAACAATAACGGCATACCAATAGCCCGCATGTATTCTTCAACTACCCTAAGAGCGTTTTGTAGTTCGCGCTCTCTAACACATATAGTTTAAGGTCATCCATACAAAACAGATGGGTGGCATACCTCCAGTCGCTGGGTAGTGTGTTTGGCGAAGCCTAACAGACAACGGCAGCAGTGAAATTCAGAAGAGGAGAGGACTCTTCTCCTGAATGCAACCTGCTCTCTTGTGACCATTGTGCACCAGATGTTATGTTGAAGCAATAGTGACACCAATTTTCCTATTCATCTCAGTAATGGTGCTCATACCAATAGCTCGTGAGATGTATCAAATGCCTTGCGGTAATCAATCCAGGCTATTGATATATTCCTCCTGTATTGCGGAGAATTGTATGTATATAGCAGTCTATCAACAGACTGTCCTTACAAACTTACCGTGCCCTTCTTAGTACCACGCTTTCATGTATCTGCTGGAAGACTGAATAAATAGACCTCAGTATCTTGTCATATAAGATAAGTGTAAATATCTTGTAAGCGAGAGTTGACGCAAATGATATATGGCCTATAAGTCTTCGGATTGAAAAAAATACCCCTTTTTGAGGATAAGTGCATTACGTCATTCGACAAACCAGTCGGGAATCTGCTGCCTTTCATTAAATCGTGTGTTGAAAACTCGCGCCAGATAGTAGTGAATGTAAAGAAATTTCTTTCACCACCAATTACTTATGCCGTTTGGGCCTGGGACAGACAACAAGAGTTTGTTGAACTTCCTTCGTGATAAAAGTTCTTCGTGATTACCAGACACACTTCTTCGGACTCTTCAGAATATCTAGACCAGAAAGTGTGAGTGTGCGATTGCTGAGGCGTCCCTATTGAATGAACGAACCGTTTCGTAGATTCCTTCCAGAAGTTTTCGATAACTTCTACAATCCTACTAGACATCATTGCTTGATGGTACACAACACTATTAAATTTAAAGTGTGATGTTGGCGTCTTAGTCCAGCTGCTATGCGCCGGATTTTTTGGTAAAAGATTTGCCCGTTGTTATGTAATACACCACACTCTGGATCTGAGAGGTATGTATCATTGAACACTGAACATGTAAAACTGAACACATTCTACACATTGACAACACTGTAAGATGGTTAAGCGGGGAATAGCCTATGCCTAAACGATAGGTTACAGAAATACCTTGTACTTGGATTAGTTCCGTCTTCAAAGCACATAACGATTGCGTCGGTAAATTAGGTATGATAAAACACTGTACTATGAGGTGGACCTTACCATCCAGCTGTTACCTCGATATTGGTCAATGTCACGTGTTGATTTTATTTAGGGCTGGATTCGAGTTCGTAGTTATTTATTATGAATTAGCTGTTTTCTGAGATAATCATTGTTATTCATTGTGTGTTGTGTATAGATATTATTATTTTGTGAATTAATCAAATTAGTGAAAACATGGATTATAAAAGAGGAAAAAAGCGTAGACTGAAAACATGGGTTCCTAGAGAAATGGGTTTTGCAGTGAAAAAGGTAGATAAATATGGTGAATTACGAAAACAATTTTCTATCCATAAATAAACTAGACAAAAAAGTCTATACCCAGAAATTATTTTCGAATATACAGGGTGAGCTAAGACGAGTCTACAGGGTTACTTAACATTTTTTAAATGGAATGCCATGTATATCAGAACATTTTTTGAAACCTCCTTATGGTCTCCTTCCACTCCTGTATTATTATTGACTTTCTCCCAACCATTTGGATGTAATAATTTTTTTTTTGTTGAAAATATGCCATTTACACGTGTATATTTAAAAAATCACCACAGTCACAGTTATCGATTTTAAGAAAAAAATATGTTAATACCAGTAATGAGACATATGTGTGATGACACTCAGCCATTTTTACTTCCTTAAAGTATACAGGGTGGCCAAAAATAATTTTTAAATTTACAACTATTTGAACTGAATTTTCTCAATTTTTTCAAATGGAACACCCTCTGTATATTCTGGACGATGTGATGTAGAATTAAAAAACGAACATTTTTTGTACATACATATATCCCTATGGTTATTTTTAACTATTTTCGATTCATTGAACAATAACTGTAAAATTCTGAAAAAAAAAATTAAAAATATACATATTTTTTGTAGTTCAAGAGAAGATATAATAAAAAGTGCTCCATATGTTGCCTATTTCGTTTAACACATCTTTCTATGCCTCTTTGGAATGAGGTTTCTACTGCTCAGAAAATTGCCGGAGTGATACTTCTAAAAGCATTTATTATCCTTTCCTTAAAATTTTTAATTGTTGTTGGTGTTATGTTTTTATGGGTATCCTGTAACAGGCTTATTATGATACCTTCTCTTGAATTATTTGAAAAAAAAACCCTCATGAAATATGCCCCTCCCTCATAAATCACGTAATTTAGTATTTTTGACGTTCGGTTTTTTTAGCATTGCACGGGTCATTTGAATCATGGTCTATGTAGAATAAGTAAAATCCACTAAGGGATATATAAGTTGTGATCGTTTCTCATCCAGTCTACTCAAAAGGGGCTAATGTCATGACTTTAGACCTTCTCGCATGTAACAGTTGCGACAAGAGTGTTGCAGCATCGTCTACGATGTGAACCGAAATTATATGTTTAACTTTAGTCTTAACCTAATATTAGGCGAAAGTGATCTATTCGCTAAATGTTATTAAACATGGAAGAAAATACGTCGAAAAAAGAAAATGTAATGAACAAAATTATCAACGAAATGTTATTAAAAGAGCCCGAGTACATGGGGAATCTTACACAAACTCTAAAGGAAAAGTGGTACCGACTAAAAGTCTTGGATTAGCTTCGGTAAGATAATCTGTTTTTTTTATGAGTATACTTTGTCTTAGTCACCAATATTAGAAACTTGTTTGTTATTAGATTATCTGTTTAGATGCAAAAGAAACTGCTTTAATTCTATTTCCGACGAAGATAGAGTGAATAATTTTAATCGATTTTACAGTCTTCACACAAAAGATGAATAAGACGTGTTTATACAAGGGCTAATAACTCATATGGATATTAAATAGTGCATTTCTATCGCTTTTTGGCATTTCCGATAAGCGTGTAAAGCGTATTAGAAACCTTATTACCTTGGGGCAGTCTCCAAGAGATATGAGAGGTAAGAATCCAAGTAAAAATGCTTTTTCGGAACAAGTCAGAAGTTGTGTTCATGATCATATTTCATGTTTTCCCGTTAAAGAAAGTCACTATAGTGGAAGGGATTTTAAGTACCTCAGTTTTGAATTAAATTTAACCATAATGTATATGTTATAAAAGAACGATAACCCAACGTTGAAGTAAGCTACTCTTATTATTGTAAGTTTTTCAACGAAAACTTCAAACTATCATTTGGATGGCCCCAAATCGATGTTTGTTCACAATGTGAACAATTAAATATTAAAATTAAAAGTAGCCATTTAAGCGAGAATGTAAGAAGAACAGCTGCTGGAGAACTGATAGTACACAAACGGTGTAGTAAAAAATTTTATTCAGCCTTGAAAAAGGAATCCGAAAATGAGGATAAAAATAATGTATTAGCAATCTGTTTTGATTTTATGCAAAATCTGCAGTTACCATGCACTCCAGTTGGGGAAGTATTTTATTATAATCAGCTCACGGTTAATGTCTTTTGTGTCCATAATGTAAAAGAAAATACGGCTATGCTATATGTCTACCATGAAGGTATCGCAAAAAGACTACAGATGAAGTCTGCTCCTTTCTGTTAGATTATATATCACAGTACGGTCATAGTTATTATGAACTTCACCTATATAGTGACAACTGTTGGGCCCAAAATAAAAACCATTCTTTGATAAGATTGATGCTATCCCTCACTGACAATAAACAGTTTAAGAAAATACTTCTTTCTGGTACCAGGTCACTCCTTTTTGCCCTGCGATAGGGATTTCTCAATGATAAAGAGGGTCATAAAAAAGCAAGACCGCATTTTTAGTGTTCATCAAATCATTGAACTAGCGATAACGAGTTCCAACAAAAGAAGTAGCCACTAATGAAATATTGTCATTTAGAAATCACTGGTAAAAATATTATAAAGAAACCTGTACATCGCAGGAAACGTCACAACGTGGAATTCCGAAAAGATAAGATAATGTTTAACATAAGCAACTTTAATCATTTTCAGTACTGCTCTGAAAATAAAGGGATAGTGACATGTATGGAGTATATTGACGGCTTTGTAAATCATTCTTTTAGTTTAAATCACCCTGGTATAACTACCCAAGTTACCCCTATTCAACTGGCATATCCATTAGGAAAAGTCTCACTGAAAAAGAAAAAATAGACGGAATTAAGAAGTATGTGAGATTTGTTGATGATCAGTACAAACCTTTTTACGAAGATATTATGTAGTGGCCAATTGCAAGTAGACCAGACTCTGACGCCGAATAAACAAAAATTTTTGTTACATTTAGATGTTAACTTGTTAAGTGTTCAATAAAGATTTTTTTTGCAAAATGTTATTGTTTTTAATTTTTGTTGTATGCAAAATGGACTAAAATCAGAATTGTTTTTTATGGTTTTGGTAAAAAAATAAAGTTTATATCTGAGTTACAATTACGATTTCTTGCAACATATAACTAACAGTTGCGAAAACTGTGTTCTAATTACTAACTATTGCTATATTGGGATCGTAAATATGTTTTTTGTGATTTCCTCAAATCGGCATTTTACTGCCTTAAGACCTTTCTACAAACCATGATTCATTTAGAATAAATCAGAACCGTCATGACACACCTAAAAGGAAAACTAAAAATTATAAAAAATACTGACGTTTGAAATGTCAGTTATTTGGTATCGTTGGATTCAGAAAATTGTGCAGAATTCAAAAATGCAATAATATATAGGGTGTTCCATTTAAAAATCGAAAGTTACTGTCACATCCGGCGAAACCGGAAGTGAAAAAAATCACTTGTATGTCAAAAAGTGCCGCTTATTATGTGTATAGGATATCCCAAATTTCAATCAATTATCTGCAAAACTAAAGGAGAAAAGAGGGTGTACCATGATCCTGTTACACCCGGTATATTTTTGAAATCGCTTCAATGGGCCCTGTCAAATTATCGAAAAATGCACAATGTAAAATATAAAGAAAATATATAGTTTTGATCAACCTGTATATTTTTACTTAAACTTTAAATTTGAGTTCAAATTTAAAATCTACGAGAAAAATCCCATAAAAACTACTAGAAAATGTTTTTAGAATTAACGACAAAAATGAGAGGGACATTTTATGTGACTTATCCTGTACATACAAAATAAAATAGAATAAACTATGTTTACGATGACGTTTTCCTTTTTTTATTGAATACTGCTGCATTAAGCACCCCTACTATGAATGGCATCAATTAATTCACTTGGCATTTTTGAATATTGTACTGTTAATGTTCTTACTAGAATAATACTCGGTAGTAAACGGGGCCATAAATCACATTGAATACACGTAGAGTCGACCGCCCGAATATTCTGTAGAGAGTGCCTGCTCCTTGTATGCCAAAATCGGGAGAAGAGCCAGGCAATTAAAAATACTTGAGTTGAAATATTAAAAAAAATTGTTTGGTGGTGAATGTAATTATATTCTATGTCGCTGTGTTTTTAGTTTTTCAATTCTCATATTTAGAAAAAAATTTTTTTCAAAAAAATCCCACACACAATCCCAGATTGAACTGTTATCTACATGTCCTCCAAATTTCATATTCATATTTTCTCGAATAATGTCACAGTTATTTGGCTACACATTCATATTTTTCACAGTCGCAGACGGAACTGTTAAGGCAGGCGTTACTGATGTAATTAATATTGTAGGTACTGTCTATCCTGAAAATATCGTATAATAGAAAATGTTTAATTTAAGGAAAACCTATCGAGTAAGAATAAATTGTATAAGACTTTTTTAATTTCTTTCAGGTCAACATATTATCATGCAAAACATTTATACGTATACTCCGGACACGCTACATATTTACTAGAATAATAAGTTATCAGTTGGGACAAATTATTATTATTTTATTAACATGTTTCAATCTACTACAATAAATAACAGGCTATATATTTACTACAATTTTTTAAAACAATGTAGGTTCAGGAGATGAAGGACAGCCTTGTGGTGTTCATTATTATGTTAAACTATTTGTGGGTGAAAATGACACAGATCGTTCACATAAAAGAAGTGCTGTTATGATGGCTATTAGAAAAGTCCAATATGCTCCTTCCAAGCAAGGAAGACAACCTTGCACAATTGTTCGGAAAGATTTTATGTTGAGTCCAGGAGAACTTGAATTAGAAGTAACCTTAGACAAACAGGTAAGAAATCATTGAATATAACTTACATGAAAATATGAAATTTAATTAATTTTCCATTGGTACTCTTTGGGTTAAACATGGATACACATGAGATGAGAATGGACTAACAAAGATTATTAAAAATTAATTTAAAATAGTAAATGAATCTTTTAGCTGTGTTCGGTAGTCGAACCTTGAACACCATGAACATGCGCTAGAAATGGGTAAAATGACGCTTTTAAGTCAGTTAACTCAGAAAAGTAATTTTACCCTTTTCTAGTGCATGTTTACTCATTTTGACTAAGCTATTGGAGTTTTTGATTTCTGTTGAGTTACTTACAGATAGAAACAAGTCCAATGTCCCAAGTATAAACACTAAAAACCATTTTTTTTCAGACATTAATTCTGAGGAGAACTAATAAGTTCGAAACCGATCTATGTCTGGTTAAGAATTGACAAATGATATTGGCTACCAATCTATGATGATTTGAAGGTATAATCCTATGTAGGTCGGGGTATTTGCCCGCTGAGTAGTTGTTTCGTTCAAATCATATGTAATAACAGTAGTTTAGTTCACCTGGGCTAGAGGTCGCCGCTCTCGGTACTTGCTTCCGCAGAGACATCTAATGATGTCGGTGGGATAGTAGCATTTGGACTATGAGAAGTTTCACATACCTCTCATCACTACTCAATGAACATATTAATAATCGATGATGGTGAAGGTCAACCGTGAATCATATTTGCTGGATTGTTCTGTAATTTGGCATATTAATACGGAATTTAAACATTTAAGCAGGAAAATGAAAACAGAAAATTACAACAAATAAATTAAATAAATACAAGACTGGGTAGCATTGCAGATATATTACAACATAACCTATAGATATTAAATATGTACGTATGTTTTGTTCTGTCACTTTCTTCTAAATTTATCTTTGTTATGCAATGATTAAAATTTTTCAATTTATCACTGTGTGACTAATTCAAAATTTGGCTATATAGAGCTAAGTATAAAATACAAAAAAAGAAGATGCTATCGAGGGAAAACGTACATTACAGTAGAAAATTAAGAAATTAACGGGTAAGCCCGCATAAAGAATGCAAAACCGTGGACACCTGTTTCGGACTAATTGGTCTTCTTATACTTTTCTGGGTTGAACTGTGCATTTGATTATACAATCAATTATTTTTCGATACACCCGCTTTAACGGCCAATATCGTTGAGGACTCAATTATGGAATCAGGTACCATTAGTGTGGGTGGTTGAGTTTTTGCGATTCCAGAAGCATAGTAGCTTAAATTAAAAGTGTATATAGGGTGCCACAAACATAAGATTCAATTAAAAATGTTAATGGATGCCATAAGGGCGACTTTCCGAAAATTCCCTAAGTGTAAATGAAATTCGGACATGGGCATAAACCACATTTATTTCATAAACCTCAACATGACCATAACAATATCTTTGGTTGAACGAATACAATAATTATTTTTTAAGAAGGTGACCACAATTACGTTTTTATTTTATCGATGAAAGATTTTTCACCGTTGTAGTGTTTGTCTGTACATTATTATTATCCTACGCAATTATTTATCATTTATTAATTTATTTTAGACAAGCGTATTTTACGTCGATATAGCACTGAAGTTTATATGTAATTGTACATTTTAACCACATACCAGTTGAATTTTGTGTTTCCTATTCCACAGGCATAGTACTTTCAATGATAAGTGCATTGGTGTTAAATAAAATATTTGTGCGAAAAACACGAACATTTTTTTGTATAAATTTTAACAAACTTGTGGAATTATCACACTTTTAATAATTTAATATTTGTCAGTAAAAAATTGTATGAAATACACTTATTAAAGTATGAACTTTTTGATTTAGTTCCATATTAAAAATAAAAGGCCGTCATAAATTTCAATAAAGTGCCTATACACACCAAAAGCTATTATTTAAACAGAACAACGGTTATTCGTATCAGGTATGTATTTACCGAAAAACTAAATTTGTGGGATCGAGTGCATGGTTCCAAAATATCTGCAGGTCCCACAGTTCAGGCATATGTATATACACACACAGTGCCACAGTTAATGGACTACATATTGACACATAAATTAACATTAAACTTAAATAACTGGAAAATAATTCCTTTGCACGGAAAAATACTTGTAGCTTCTTTTGTTAAATTTTTTTATAAATTTGTAGAATTATAAATTTTTTTAACAATTTAAAATTTGTGAGTAAAATAGTATAAACTACAGTTGTTAAAATATGAATTATATGAGTTGATTGCAAACCCAAAATAAAAAGCCGGTTATAAATTTCAATAAAGCACCTACACAAAAATCATTTTTAACAGAATAAGGGTTATTTATATCAGAATATAGGTAACTGCATAGGTATTTACCGAAAAACTAAACTTGTGGGTTCGGAATGTTTGGTTCTAAAATTTTTGCAAGTTCCACAATACCGGTGCAATTACACACAAATTGTCACAGTTAATTGACTACATATTCATACATACACAAAAAAAACACTAAAATCAGATGCTAGAAACAATTCCTTTGCACCGAAAAATACTTACACCTTCTTTATATAATTTTTTTATGAATTTGTGGAATTATAAAATATTTTTAATAATTTAACATTTGTCAGTAAGAACGGTATTAAAGACAGTTCTTAAAGTATGAACTTTTTAATTTGGTTGCAAATTCTAAATAAAAAATTCGTTATAAATTTCAGTAAAGTATCGATACACAAAAATTATTATTTAAACGGAACAAGGCTTATTTACATTAGAATATAGATAACTGCTAGATTACTGAAATACTAAAATTGTGGGATAGAATGTATGATTCTAAAATTTCTGCAGATTCCATAGATCAGGCGTATGCACACACAAAGTACCATAGTTAATAGACTACATATTCATACAGTCGGAGGCGGCCGGGCGGCACGGTTAGGGTTAGACCGCTAGACATGTTAGCAAGTACGCCACTGATATCTCACACACACAATTTATTAATAAAAACAAACAATAAATACACAAGACAGT
Organism: Rhamnusium bicolor; assembly: GCA_029963845.1. Classification (NCBI taxonomy): domain Eukaryota; kingdom Metazoa; phylum Arthropoda; class Insecta; order Coleoptera; family Cerambycidae; genus Rhamnusium; species Rhamnusium bicolor. The sequence goes on from JANEYF010001664.1 coordinate 19,015, forward strand.
AAAATATAAACAATAAAACTACCGAATAACATTATCAACAAAGACTAACGGTCCCGCTAACTCGTACCTAACCCTTTCCACCGCAGGTACACATACATGCCCGCAACACCTCCCGAGCTAGCTGGCTTCGCCGTCACTTCGGATTCCCTCCGCGTGTTCCCATGCTTCAAATCTAAATAACTGCAAGCCAACAACTCAATGTTTATATTAACACAATAACTTAAACCTATCAATGTTTATCAATGTTTATATTAACTAATAACTTAGCTGTGACAGCAGAGTGCTCGTATCGAGGACCATAGGCGTGATAAATACTCGGTGGCGCCGACACGGCCATTCGACATCGTCACGTCCTCGGGCACATCCTAAAGGGAACACCGAAACGGAAACAAAAATGACTTCTACAACACCGCTCGCATCCTGACGAAGCAACTTAATATTTACGGGACCACGAATAACTAAGGGCGGCGACATACAGTCTATCCGGACTCACGGACAACCCAACGCCAGCTAACACGGGGCGCAGACCACGGAACGGCGCAACAGGACACGGAAGGCGGCACAGCAGGACCACTGAAACTAGCAAGGACAGGAACAGGCACAATAAAAAAAAAAAAAAAAAATATATAATAAATATAAAAAAAAAAAAAAAAAAAAATAATAAAAAAATAAAAATTTTAAAAAAAAAAAATTAAATTAATTAGACAAAAATAAAAAGAAAAAAATAAAAATATTTATTAAAATAAAATATTTTTAAAATTTAAATTAAAAAAAAAAAAAAAAAAATAAAAAATAAAAAGGAATCTTTTTAAAAAAAACACTGCAGTCAAGAGAAATTAGAAAAGGAATAAAATTTTATTATTTTATAAATAAAATATTAAATAAATTAAATTTATATTTTAAATTTTTAAAATAAAAATTTAATATTAAAAAAAAAATTATTATTTTTTAAATTTAAATAAAAATTATTAAAAAAAAAAAAAAAATTTATAAAAATTAAAATTAAATATATAAATATTAATCATCTTCTAGTAACCCTATTCAACCTGTACTACTAGTGGAATATTAGCACTGAAACTCCTCGTGTTTGACTATGGGGTTCTGAAAAAATGCCTCTTTGCTCACGGGAAATTATATCGAATGAAAGCTGTAAAAATCCACCAGCGGTTGCGCGAGGGGCAGGCACTTTACGAGATTAAAACAAAACAAAATATTCAAAAAAGAAATGTAAAAATCTATTGCTTACTACTGCAAGTATTTCGAGTTCGACAAAAAGGACCGGGACCAGTGGTATTTACTAAAATATGCACGGATGAATTGTTATTTTTAATAAGGATAGCGCCGTATCTCAGAGGTGGCACGTTGAAGCCTAGAAAAAAAAGAAAAATAGTACGGCCCGTATTAAATAGAATGAGTCTATTTCGTGCTTCATGTGTTTGGGAAGCCATTTAATTTTTTAGCAGAGTTAGTAGTTAATTGATATAGGTGCTTGCTATGGTCGAAAAATTTAGATCATTGATGAAAATAGGAAGCAGCCAAGAATCGAGTTGGCGTTTTGGGAATCGAATTTAAAGCTGAGTTTTACGAGGATTGGGACGCAATTCCCCAGCTCGTTCAGGCGAATCAAATACTCAACCTCCAATTTAAGAAATTTGTATTTTTTCACCTGAACGAAACCAGCTTTGACAAGAGCTTTAGTACCAATTCAAGTGTTCAATCATTCGGAAACTGAAAGGACGGTATTAAAATATCATCAATGTAAACTATTGCGAACTTATTACATAGATCTATAAAGCCTTGCCGATGGCGCGTTGGTGATACAGAGGTGCATTCATAAGGCCAAACGGCATAGTCAAATATTCATATTGTCCATCGGTCGTAACAAATCCAATATTTTCTGCAGTCGGGGTGTACAAAGATATGATGGCTCAGATGCCCTCAAGGGCGAAAATAAAATGATTTATGTAATCGTGTGAAGTTGATCACTCGTCAAAGTGGTAAGGATACTTATCAGTACATTTGGCGTTAAGTTCATGATAATCCATAGGCGATCAAAACCATTTTCTTTACCAATAAAATAATGGGACTAGAAAAAGGTGAACAGCTCGTCCTAATAATATTAGCATTGAGCAATTCTGCTATTTCATTTCTCACAATTTCACGCTCAGCGGGTGCCAATCGATATGGTTCTCCTTTGAACAAATTTAGTTGGATCTTTTAAATGAATTTCTAACTTACCAGTGTTCACTCGTTCCGAAGGTACACCTACCACAAAAGTGATTTCGATAATTGCACAAAAGTTTTACTAAATTTTGCTTATCATTGCTAGTTAAATCAGTTTCAATTTTGATTGAAATTTACAGCTTCTTTGTGCAAATCTGAACTTTTAAGTTACGGAGAAAAAAATAACCATCTGAATTCAAGTTAACCTCGATTTTTGCGCTATCAAGTCTTTTACCTATGATAATTTGAGCGGACATAAAATCATTTGGTACTACGAAAAATAACAGTTCGACAAACGGGCTTTGAAGTTCAATTACTGTCAAAAATTTGAGAGTTACAAACGAGAGACGCATGACCAACGCCTTTCAAGTGATTAAGTATACTGAACCGTTTGCCATCAAAATGAGTAGCAATACTTTCTTTTAAAGAGAACAGTCTGAACCTGTGTCAAACAGAAAAGGAAAAGGTCTCACCAGATTTAAGTTTCAACTGTCAGACAGGCAATGCTTCCATTTCGCAAGTATTGACTTGCTTCTCCACAGACCTGGCTTTCCGGCTGGCATCCGGACACTTTGTTGATATATGGCTTGGGCCTTGCCACAGGTACTAACAGATGACAGTCTTGGAATCTTCATTTCTCCTCGCTCTTGACGTCCTAGGCGGTGACCATCTGGAATATCTGCACTGCTGCGCATGGTGTCCATTTCGTCCACATTTGTGGCATTTTCCATACTAAAGGCATAGTTTTCTCATTTTGGGGAAGGCGATACAACTCGACGCTTCGATCAGTGTGATGACTGGAGGGAAATAGCGCCGGCCGTTTCCCAAGTCTCCCCTGCAACATGGTACACATACTCTTGGCATCTGTTGGGCGGTCAGTTTGATATCTTCGTCTCACGAATCCATTGCGAGTCGACCAAAGTAGCAGGCGACAAGAACAGCAAATGATTCGTCACTTTCTCTGTTTTTCAAAAGAGTAAGAATGAGTCCTCATTGAATGCGGCATTTCATCGATAAGAGGTGTATCTCCTGGAGCGTTTATTTTTCCATTTACGGCTTCAGAGAACTGCTCGTGATAGGATCGACAGGTTTGGCAAAAACTGCTAAAAATTCTGCCTTCAGGGCCGTCCAGTCCTTTTCAGTAGGCTTGGCGGATACAAGCTGCCTCACCTTTCCATGGCTTGTGATAGAGTCATTACTAGGTCCATGCCGTCAGGGTTATATTTGCTCACCCACATATCCACAATTGTACACCAGCCCTCGGCATCGGCGAATTTCGAGGGTTGGATCGAATGTAGGCAATTTTACATTCGCCGACGTAGATGGCGTCGGCGAACTTGTCGATGCTAAAAGTAATTGTCGTTCTAGCTTCCTGATTCGTTCAAGAGTTTCATTTGACTTGAAATTTTCTGCCCGTCACTTCGTCCTCACTGTCTGAATGTCCTTGCAGTCCTGGTCCCACTTCTGATGTCGGAGGCGGCCTGGGGGCGGCACGGTTGGGGTTAGACCGCTTAGACATGTTAGCAAGTACGCCACTGATATCTCACAGACACACACAAATTTTATTAGATAACTAAACAAACAATTAAAGTTTACACAAGACAGTAAAATAATAAAACAATAAAACTACCGAATAACAGTTATTCAACAAAAGGAACTAACGGTCCGCCACCCGCTAACTCGTACTCTATTCACCCTGTTTCCACCGCAGGTACTCATACAGTGCCCGCACACCCTTCCCGAGCTTGCTGGCTTCGTTCCGTTCACTTCGGATTCCCTCCGCGTGTTCCCATGCTCCAAATCTTAAATAATCATTGCTTAAGCCAAACAAACGTGTCAATGTTTATATTAACACAATAACTTTAAACCTATCAAAGTTTATATTAACACAATAACATAAACCTATCAATGTTTATCAATGTTTATATTAACATAATAACTTAGCTGTGACAGCAGAGTGCTGTTGCTGGTATCGAGGGACCATAGGCGTGGATAAATTATCTTCGGTGGCGCCGACATACATAATTTAATACTAGAATCTGATAAATGAAAAATAATTCCCTATCCCAGAAAAACACTTTTAACTACTTTTGTATGAATTTTTTATAAATTTGTCGAATTATAAAACAATGTTGATACTTAAATATTCACCAGTATGAATGGTATAAAATACATACAGTTGTTAAAATATGAACTTTATGATTTGGTTGCATACCCAAAATAAGAAGCTGTCATAAATTTCAATAAAACACCTATTAATCCAGTCTGTAGGGGGCCAAATAAGGCATTTGCCTTACAATGTTAGGTGGGGTAGCAATAATTTTTAAATTATGTTATTCAGGTCTGGGCTTTGACAAAAAAATCCAAGTTTTCGACTCCGCAGTGGTTGATCCAAGATGTCTTTAACAAAGTTAAAGAAGACAAAATTTCTCACATTTTTTTGTATAACATTTTTTTTGTAAGTCTAATATGTAACGAGTTACAGCGGCGGAAAAATGAACATTTTTCCCAAAAAACAGTAAAACTCCTCATTTTTGTGATTTTTTCAATTATTTCTCGCTATTTATTACATAGTTATAATTTTGTAAATTCAAAGTACTCATTTCCACACCACCGTGACCACGCAATTATATTATTAGCGTTTTTCCCTTTTTTGATTATCCTGGTCGGTTGATGTTGACGTCTTCAGTATAATCTGCGTCCTCAATGTCATCATCATTGATGCTTCTGAGAATCCATTGTTCTTCCATTGATAAATCTTCGTCATCCTCGTCCTCGCTGTCGATGCGAACCTCCGGTACATTTTCGCATGACTGACCACTGCAGTAGCCACACACAACAGAGCACTTCAACCCAGCTTTCCTGCAACCACATGCTCCGCCGCATCCTTTTAAACAAGTGCATGAAATGAATTTCAATAAGTTCCAGGTGCTGGTTGCGTTGGTCATTGTGAGTGGAGCGAGCCCATTGCTGCCAAGTTTCCAGCCCCAGTCTTCTGGATTTTTTTGGATCCCATACCATTTTTGGACTTGGTGGTACGTCCTGAACGCATAATACCGCGCAGCGTCCTTCGTTGGTTGCAAAGAAGTAATATTGAATTTGCTTTTTATACTAGATTTAGCGAAACGTTGGTAGCGGACTTCTTCCAAGGTTTCGTCTTTCATGTTGCCATCATATAAAGCAACGAGAAAGCGTGATCCAGCATCTGTGATGTGTTCTGGTGTTGCATCCTGATGTTTGAAGAAGCTAATAGTGGCAATGAGTCCTGCGGTTTTCTGAACAAGCGAATAAAATTAATAAATAAATACATAAGTAACATATGTAATTTTGCTTTCTCAATGACGTAATAATATATAAATTAAAATATCACCAAATACTGTAATTAACTAATCAATGATTCTACTACATCGCAGGAGGCCTTACCGTTTCAAGTTGAATACGTAAGTATTCCCGAATTCAAACTTCGCGGAAATTTCTGACCGAGACTACTCGATACGGGCACGATTAATACCGAGTACTCGAGTTGAAAGGCAGACTCTAGATACTACTCAGTATCCTGCCGTAACCCTCTTTCTAAACTAGAAGTGGAGAGAGGACTGCCCTTTTCAAAAGAAACAAAAAGACGCACGAGAAACGGTATATACCTGCTACACATGTTCTAGGAAGCATCTGTTCCACAAGCCAGAATAAAACTTGGATAAATATTCTCTACTAACTTATACCTATTACGCCACTGCGCCTGTGGCGGTAAGAAAATTTATATGTAACAAGAAAAATCACTGTAATTTGAAATAGATATCGCTGTATAATCTTATTGTGGTGTGGAAAAGTCTAATTTGTTCTTACTAAATTTACCGTAAAAAATTGGGAGTTTTACTGTTTTTTTTGGGAAAAATGTTCATCTTTCCGCCACTGTAACTCGTTACATATTAGACTTACAAAAAAAATGTGAGGAATTTTGTCCACTTTAACTTTGTTATTCACATTTTCGTCGTTGGATTAACCGCTGCGGAGATATTTTGAAAAAGCTAATTTTTTGTAACTTTTATTCAAGATGATGGCTCGAGCGGTCCCCCCCCAGGTCGAAAACTTGGATTTTTTTGTCAAGGCTCAGACCTGAACAACATGATTTAAAATTATTTATTACTACCCCACCTTTTGCAGGGCAAAACTCCCTACATACTGGACTATATACACAAAAATTAGTAAACAGAAAAAGGGTTAATCATATCAGAGTGTAGATAACTGTATAGCGATCCAAAAAAAACAAAAATTGTGGAATTGATTGTATTATTTCACAATTTGCACAGATTCCACAGTTCTGGCGTATGCACATACGAAATGTCACAGTTAATATTCTTACACATAAGTTTACACTAAAATCATATAATTGGAAAATAATTCCTTTGGGTGCAAGCTCAGAATTAAAACCGTCATAAATTTGAATAAGGTACGTACAGATACAAAAATTATTGTTTAAAAAGAACAAGGGTTATTTATATTAGAGTATAGGTAACTGCATAGGTATTTATCAACAAATAATACGGAAACGGGTTCTTCAGTTAAAAAATGCAATAAACAAACATAAACATCTAGCCATATATCTAGACTTGTCAAAAGCTATTGATTCTGTAAATCAAGCAATCTTAAGCAAAAAAATTGAAATATATGGCATTCGAGGAGTTGCCTTACAATTAATAGTATCGTATCTTAACAGTAAACAACGTGTAATAGAGGCAGATGAAACTGGAGAACTCTTAGAATCAGACACACTACAAATACAAAGAGGTGTGCCACAGAGGTCAATACTGGCTCCCTTGTTGTATATACTATACACCAGTAATTTACACTTAGTGACCAACATTAACACCATAATGGATGCAGATGACACTTCGTTAATATTTAGTGAAAATAATAGAGAAAACCTGACACAAACAGTACTAAACACGCTAGATACCTTAGAAAAATATTTCATTCACTAACCTCAAATTAAATAAAGAGAAAACTCAGACAATCAATTTTATCTATCAAAAAACAAATAATGCACTAATACTTACTAATGGCAATAATACTTTAACGTCAACCGCCAGCACTTCTTTCCTGGGCGTAAAAATTGATTCAAGACTTGATTGGAGACCACACCTAGATCATCTTGCACAAAACATGGCTCGGTATTCGTATGCTCATATATACAATCACGAATAAGATATGATATTATTTTTTGGGGTAACTCTTGTGATATACATATATATATATATATATATATATATATATATATATATATATATATATATATATATACAGGGAAAGAGTTAAACGCGGGTTTATTTACATTACAGTAAAAAAATCAATGAATTATCGGGTAACGCCCGCAAAAAAGAAAAAAATTGCACGGTGGATAATACAAAAATTGCAAATGGCAGAAAGATGCAAACCGTGGACACGTGTTTCTGACTAATTGGTCTTCATCAGCACGGTGTAGCTGAGTTAAAATGATGGACAAAACTCAGAAAAGACACAAAAGGAAAACCACTGACAGGGAGCCAGTCGCACCTTTGTGGCTTCCACTTGGATGACTCCGATATGGGAGCATCGTCCAAGCATCGCACACGCGGGCAACTATAGCAACCTGCGTAGGATTCGGACCCAGGAAAATGAATATGTACAGGGAAAGAGTTAAACGCGGGTTTATTTACATTACAGTAAAAAAATCAATGAATTATCGGGTAACGCCTGTAAAAAGAAAAAAATTGCACGGTGGGTAATGCAAAAATTGCAAATGGCAGAAAGATGCAAACAGTGGACACGTGTTTCTGACTAATTGGTCTTCATCAGCACGGTGTAGCTGAGTTAAAATGATGGACAAAACTCAGATATATATATATATATATATATATATATCTGATATATATATATATATATATATATATATATATATATATATATATATATATATATATATATATATATATATATAATAGAGGGAAGATTAGTTCGACTGACTGATTAAGGACAAACATTTTAATGATTGAATCGGGTTCGCAGTCGTATGGCACAAAATTAAAGAAAAAAACTCTTTATTTCTGTTTTAGCTTTCGAGGTTTTATTGTCTCTTCATCAGGAACTCTACAATTTATGACATCAATACAAATTTCTGCATTAAAAGGTTAGATGTAAGAGTACTTACGAAAAAGTGAGGTTGTGATAAAGTAGCACATGTTTTGAAACAGGCTGATGCGATTCATTTACACATCTTGATAAAATATTCCATTACACACTAACACAAGTTAAAAATTGTTAAAAAAGGTTAAAATTGCTGGATGAAGTCCATGTATAAAATTATTTAATAAAATAAAATATAGTTTGTCACATGGTGGGTAACAAATTTACACTACCAACATAACTAATTTACTAATAAAATTATCCTTAGATTACCAACTGTGAAGTTGCAGAATTGCCAACTGCTTAACATTCCCCTAACCTTCAAGATAACAGTTCTTTTTCTTAAGATTACCCATAGTATCATCCTGAATTCGAATCTCCAACCAAGAAACAATCCTCTCCCGCAGGAAAAAGGATGATATGTCGCCGTTCTTGCTATTGAAGACCTCGCGACATAACTCCCCATCCCCTGCTGGAAAAAACTGTTACAGTTGGGGACTCGAACCCACGGGCGGTGTGACTACTGGGACAAATCTATTATTATTATTATCTAGGTGTAACAAATATGTATATATAATGTTCAGTCCTTCAATATATTTTCTGTTGTTTACAGTATTATTGTTTTTGTAAATATTGATCATTTCCAAAAACGATCTTTTTTTCTTTGTTATTTTCGCTGTCTAATACTTCAATTCTATCGTATGCTATGGTGTGGTTACATTCAATAGCGTGTTTTGCCAAGGTACAAGTCTTTTGGTTAAGTCTTACATCGCTTTTATGTGAAGTTATGCGATCTTTAAGTAATCTACCTGTCTGTCCTATATATTGTTTTTCACAACTGCCACATGGTATGCAATACACAACACCTGATTTCTCCAAAATACCAACTTTATCTTTCAATTTTGAAAATAGTCCCTTAACCGTCAAGTTGTTCTTGAAGGCAAGTTTAATATTACTGTGATTTTTAAAAAAAATTTAAATTTTTGTGTCAACCCCTCTATGTGTGGTAGGGAATAATAAAAAGGGAGTTGCTCTTCATTTCTGTTGTTGTTGATGTGTATGTCATTTGTGTTCGTGTTGGATTCTCTACTAAATAGTAATGTATTCAGTAAGTTGGAGGGATAACCACTCATTCTAAATAAAGTATAAAGCTTTTTTAAATTTTGTAACCGAAAAGAAGTATGGCTTGTTTTCTCTACTCTGTTTTTCATACCTAAAATTAGGTTTATTTTCTGTCGATGTTGATGATATGATTCGTAGTGGAGAAATCTGCCTGAGGCCCCTGGATTAATATACCAGGTTATGATAATAGTGTTATCAGATTGTCTGATTAATTTTTTGTCCAAGAAGGGTACACTTTGAACGTTGTCCTCTTTTTCGACAGTAAACTCCAAAAATTCGTTGTAATTATTGAAAACTTGTAGAAGTTCCTGCATACCTGCCTGCGAAGTCATCTACATATTTTTTTAAAAAGGAATAACCTTGTCCTACGTCATCAGAATATCCAGTGGATGGCCTTGTGCTGCCTGGATAATTACCTTACTAGGCAGCACAAAAGCTATTCACTGGACGTCCTGAGAATGTAAGACAGGGTTTTACAGATTTCCTTAGGATATCATGCGATTACCTCAGGAAGTTCCTTGGGATAAGTATGTTCAAAAATATCACTATCAGCGTCGATGCATTTGTCAGCTTATGTGGATCGCATGTGTAGCTAGTTTATCCAGTGGATAGCCTTGTGCTACCTGGGCAATTACACTAGGCAGCACAAAAGCTATTTACTGGACGTCTTGAGAATGTAAGACAAGGTTTTACAGATATCCTTAGGATATCATATGCGATTACCTCAGGAAATTCCTTGGGATAAATATGTTCAAAAATATCACCATCAGCGTCGATGCATTTGTCAGCTTGTGTGGATCGCACGTGTAGCTAGTTCGAGTGCACGTTGATTATCTGATGTGAGAGCTGCAAAATTGATAATTCGAGTAAGTAATTCCTGTTGTTGTTTCAGTCATGTATTACATAAACATTTTTTTTCGTCACTGATGCATTGTGTTTAATTTACTAGCTAACTAATAAAACTAATTTCTCCGTAATGGTTGAGAATCGTACCTATGTTTATAGTACATCTTTTGTCTATTTTGACCCCTGCAGAACCCATTCAAGTATTGCAGTTTCTTCCCAAACACCCTGTAGAATAAGTACCACAATTTTTAGATAATTTAAATATACCACCTATACATGTAAATATATCTATTTAGACCGAGTTTTATTTAAAATTTGCTTGATCTATATTTCCTATGGCTCAGTAATAAGATAAACTGGGTTTTATGGGATGTCAATTTTGAAAAAATAGTGACAAATTTATACTGAATTTTGCAAAAGGTGAGAATGATTTTTTAAACAAAAAAAACCTGAATTTGAATAAATATATTTAATCTTCAAATAGTTTTATTTTATATATATGTACACCCTGTATACATACATATAATTTTATTGATTATTTATTTATATATATACGTCCGCGGATGGGGTTTACAAGAGGTGAAATTGCTAAAATTTTCAACTTTTCGAGAAAAGTTATTATACTTAAAAGTTTTTGCTTTCCTAAACCATACGAGTCATGTTCCCAGACAGCACAAGAATAATCGCTGCATATTCTAAGAATACATGTTCAAGATATTCGAATATTCATAGAAAAAGTATTTAAATATTTAAGATATTTAGGGAATATTCCTACAAAATGCGAATGGGACAAAAAAAATTTCTATAGAATATTCTCATGAATATTCCATAGATAATTAAGTATATTCATAAAATATTCTAAGATTGCTTTCAGCGACAAAATTGAATATTCAAAATGACTTTATAGAATATTGAATGAACAATTATACTTCTACACAAAATATTCACAGAAATAAATTAATGTGCACTGAATATTCACCTAATATTCAGTTAGGTTGTAGGAATATTCAGAGGACAATATACAGACCTATAAAATAATGAGAATATTGCTAGAGAATATTCTACAAATAACTAAATATATCTGTAGAATATTCTAGGGCCAAAGATTTGGTTCTGTAAAATATTTAAAAGGGCTGTACAGAATACATAAATTAGGGTGTTCCAAATTTTTTTTGCTTACCCTCCAATTGTTCCACTTTCCAAACAAGTGATTTCCAAGTGTGAGCAAATTCTGTTAATATTAAGGGGGTCGTACAGAGGCCATGACATTTTCTACTAATATAGGAAAAAGACAACTTTTTTAAATCTACGGATTAAACAAGGAAATGTATAATAAAGATAAGAAACATACAAAAGTCCCTCATTTCAGAATCTTCATGCAAGGAACACAAACTAACTTCTCCTATACTTTTCTTTTATAGGGTCTATACTGTTTTTTAGGCCTTATAAGAGTGGAAATTGAAATGTTATTATTGATTCGTATTCTTTGCCACATTCTGAATGAGGGATTCTTGTATGTTTTTTACCTTCATTATATATTTTGTGTTTAAAATGCAGATTTACAAGTTCTCTTTTTTCTCCATGTTAGGTTAACGGGAAATTTCATGGTTTTTGTGCGACCTGGTTACTATTAATTAACCGATTTGGCGACAATTTGGAGTTCAATTTTGGGAAGTGGAACAAGTTTTGGGTATATGCATTTCTTCCGCATTGCGCGGCCCGTTGCCGAAAGAGAAGTAACACTGTCCATCAAACGACGATTGCGAATGTCTACTAATAGTCCGTAAAAACTTAAAAAAGTCTGCACCAATAATAGCTTTATCCACGTCTGCAATCACAAATTTCCACTTAAACTCGCGTCGAAGTCCGAGGTTGAGATCCACTGTTAGGGTTCCATAAGTGGCGATTGTTGTTCCATTTGCCGCGGAAAGTTCATATGTCGATTTAGGCAATCGACGGTTGATGCGCGTTCGCGGAAAAACACACAAGTCAGCGCCGGTGTCAATTAGGTACGAGATTTTTGAGACTCGATCCGTTATGGAGAGGCGGCTTATAGTGGGACCGTCATTTAATGCCGCGATTAATGACGGTTGCTGGCGTTTCCCGAGTAGTTGCATGGGCTCTTGCACTTTTTAGCATTGTCGCCGAAACGTCGATGGTACCAACAGTTTCTATTATCACTATCCTTGTCGCGGTGTCTGCTGTCATCCCTTGAACTTTGTGAATAATTTCTGTCGCGACTTCGGGAGTGGCTTCGTTGACGCGGCCGTGTGAATTCGGCTATCTGCAGCTTGAGTTCCCGAATTTGTTCACTAAGGTTTTCATACTTTCCATCACTGTTTGCGATTACCTGTGCTACCTTTCTGGGGTTGGCTTCCTCGATTCTATCAGCCAGTTCTGCAATTTTGTCAAGTTCTTCTTTCACCTGGGTGGCAAGTATGGCTTGCATTGATGCGGGAAGGCGGTTTTGCCAGAGGGTTCGTAAAAAACTGTCTGGAACAGTGGTTCCTGCCAGATTTCGTAGGTGCCTAAGGAATTGTGATGGAGACCTATCGCCTATCTCTTCGTGCTCGAGTAGTTGCTTAGTACGTTGTTCTTGAGAGGTGGACAAACGTTTGATCAATTCCGCTTTGATTTTATCGTATTTGTGCGGGGGATTGGTGATAACATCTTCCACCTCTTGTGCGATTTTGTTGTCTAGCTGTGATATAACGTGGTAGAACTTTGTTTTGTCCGATGTCACTCCGCACAACACAAATTGTCCTTCGAGTTGGCAAAACCAAAGCGCCGGCTTCGCTGGCCAAAAGGGCGGAACTTTCACTGCCACCCGATTCACTTCGCGCGCGGTTTCTGAAACACTTTGTTGCTCTAAGTTCGCCATGTTGTTTTTAACGTTTGAAGCACTTAATTCACTAGCACGCGAACTGCTTCTGATCACGTCGGGGTTACCAATTGTAGCGCTGATGCTACTAAATAAAACTTGAAATCAGAAGAAGTTATTTATTAACAAAAACAAAACAATTACGAACTTTACAGTTATGCGAAGATACGTTGTGTATCCTAGACTAGGTATGATATGATATGATAGGTAAACTGATTTGATAATGATGCCTCTTTCGAGTCGGTTCACTATTTATGTACAGGGGCCAGTGATGAACGGAAGTTCCCTACTTTAGTGCGGTGGTTTATTGCTACCTGGTAAATCTCGTGTTTCTCCAAGTTAAGCTTAGATTCTCAATATTAGTAAATCCCTCTTATAAACTTAAATAACTGTTTATTATCGTATTTCTGGAAGGTACGTTTATTGTAAGATACCGGTTATAAAATATCTATTAACGTGCTTCAGGGAAGGACGTTTATGGCTAAATCCCGATTATGAAAATTAGCTCTTATTTATTATCGCGTTTCGGGAAGTACGATACATATATATATATATATATATATATATATATATATATATATATATATATATATATATATATATATATATATATATATATATATATATATATATATATATATATATATATATATATATATATATATATATATATATATATATATATATATATATATATATATATATATATATATATATATATATATATAGTTTGAAAGAAAATTGTTTTTCTTTTTGACTTCTTGAACCTTATTTATATATTTTTATAGTGATTGTGTTCTTGGGATTTTGGTTCTTTAATTAATTTCATTCATATCATTAAAGAACCAAAATCCCAAGAACACAATCGCTATAAAAAAATATATATATATATATATATATATATATATATATATATATATATATTCTATTTTGAAGATTTACAGAATATTCGTGGAATGTTGTGTGCTGTCTGGGTTGAGAAACTTTATATTTTTTGTATATAGGCTTTCCATAACTTGGATCTCTCCAGAATATTAACATCACGTCAAGATATTCATGGTCTAACCATTATGGACATCCATAGGATATAAATACTTTGGACATTAATGGGATACTGATATCCCGGCAGATTATCCATAGTCGATCAGTTACAGACATCCATAGGATTTCCATAATTTGGATCTCTACAGGATATTAACATCCTGTCAGGATATTAATGGTTTAACCATTATGGACATCCATAGGATATGAATACTTTGGACATTAATGGGATACTAATATCCCGGCAGGATATCCATAGTCGATCAGTTGCAGACATCCATAGGATTTCCATAATTTGGATCTCTACAGGAGATTAACATCCTATCAGGATATTCATGGTTTAACCATTATGGACATCCATAGGATATGAATACTTTGGACATTAATAGGATACCAATATCCCGGCAGGATATCCATAGTCGATCAGTTGCAGACACCCATAGAATTTCCATAATTTGGATCTCTTCAGGATATAAACATCCCGTTAGGTTGTCCTTGGGATGACCTGGGGATAATTTTGTGGGATAATCCAAAATCAGGATCACCGGGACTAAAAGAGGATATCCTGAGGAGATCTTGTGCTGTCTGTGTACAGTGTTGTGAAATGTTTTCCCAATGATTTTCTATACTCTTTTTGGCTAAGTCTACTGAAATATTGTTGAATAGAGCTTTAACATCTAAGTTAATGATAACATAACCATCTAGAAGTTGGAATTCATAAATGAATACACAAAATTGAAATGAGTCCTTGACAAAATACCTATTGTCGTTGTTGTACGAGACAGTGAGAATATTAGTTACTAATTGAGCTACGCCTCTGTTTGGACTTTTTACACCCGAGATGATTGGGCGGAGAGTCAGTACTGGCTTGTGTATTTTAGGTAGCCCATAAAATTTGTTGACCACCCCATTATACAACCTATATATTACACCCTGTTCCTTTGTTAACATTTTTTTCTTTTCCAATTGTGATATTAATTTATTCGCCTTTTTGTTGTATTGTAGACGAGGGATCTCGGTTTAGCACAATATAGTAATTATTGTTATTCAGTATGTCACCTGCTAGGGAGTCATACTGTTGCTTAGTGATGATCGTTGTTACGTTCATCTTGTCGGATTGTATGACCTTCAAGTCTGGATTGTTTTTTAAGAAACTTCTACATTTATTATAGGTGCTATACATGTAATTTTCATGTTCATGTCCTTTGTTAACAAAGTTGGTAATTACGTTTGTAGTTTATGTTAAAACGAGATTCTTGTCATGTTCCTGAATGTTGTTGGTAATGTAATCAATGTCCGCTAGTAATCTGGGTATGTTTATGTCTTTCACGCTGGGCTCGAGACTGAATTTAGGCCCTAGTGCCAGAAAATTACTGATATCTTGAGGTATTTCTACATTAGTTAAATTTTTTACCCAGTGAGGCTGGGCTTTAATTTTGTGAAGTTGTGATGGTTAAATTTATTAACGTTGGTATTCTTAACTTGGAAAAAACACCTGTTGTAGTTGATCGATTGTTTTCTATAAAATTCCCTAACCATGTTATATGGTAGGACTTTTGTGATCTTATTTTTATTATTAATAAGTCCTTTTTCCAAATTACGGATACTATCGTGTGTGATTTTTAATCTCTAGATTTAAAATTTTTATCCTTAACTTGTGATTAAACCGTGCTGTTTCATTAAGTGTCCTGCCCACAGCTGCTCTGTGAGACTGACCACATTGTTCAACTCATTCGTGATGTGTTGGGGTACTATGTTGAATTGTCTGCATCGAAACAGGAGAAATTTCTTACTACGAAGACGCTCTGAAGATAGCCAGATGTATATATATATATATATATATATATATATATATATATATATATATATATATATATATATATATATATATATATATATATATATATATATATATATATATATATATATATATATATATATTTTTATATATATATATATATATATATATATATATATATATATATATATATATATATATATATATATATATATATAGTGTCCCAACCAACAGTAGGCACCTTGAATAACTTTGGGAGATAAAAATTTTTTGAAATATTGGTGGAACACGTCGAACTTGTTTCCAAGGGGGACATTTTTTTAAACTTGTATCGATTAGTTCCTGAGAAATAATTGTTTAATTATTTTAGGTTCGGGAAATAAAAATAAAAGAAGCAGTTTAAATTATCGTATGTATTGTTAAAAATGACCCCCACCGACTTCCATACAGTAGTATAATCTGTCTTAAAATTCTGTACGAACATTTCTGAACATATCTGGAGTCAATAAATGGCATTCTCGAACAATTCTTTCACGTAACTTCCAGAGATGCAGGTTTTGTTGCAAATACCTTCAAATGTCCCCACAGAAGGAAATTCAAGGGAGTTAAATCGGGTGACCTAGCGGGCCACTCCACAGGACCTCTTCTTCCAATCCATCGCTCAGGAAACCGATTATCCAAAAATTGACGGAGTGCTATAGCAAAATGTCAGGGAGCCCATCCTGTTGAAAAAACAGTTCGCCCTCTAAAAGATTATCGTCTTCTTCGAGGATTTGGGTAATCATTGGGTCGATGTTATTTTCTAACAGATCGAGGTGCCCTTCGCCATTGAAATGGTCAAGAATAGAAAACGGCCCGACAATGTGATCCCCTAAGATGCCAGTCCAAACATTTAACTTCTGAGGCCTTTGGGTATGAGTTTCCATGAACAAATGTGGATTGGTTTCACTCCAATATCTACAATTGTGCCTGTTTACCTCCTATTTAACTGAAATGTCGATTCATCAGAAAAACACGTATTGTACAGTAGATTGGCATTACCGTTTAATTGTTCACTAAAAATCTCACATAATTCTGCTTTATTCCTAAATCGGTCGCTAAGGTTCATGCTTTTTTTGTTTCCTACAGAACATGTTTCCATAAAGTTTGTCATTAATTGTAAAACATACTGAGAACCAACCCTTCTATCTGGGTGATTTATATTGAATATGTGCTCCGTAGCTCTAGCACAATTATCGTTTTTAAAATAAATGCTGACAATTTCTATTCTCTCCTGAAGGGTATAAACCATTTTGAGTACTAACTCTGGTAAAATGTATCGTGATTTAAAATTGGTTGCGAACAAATTATTGTTCAAAGACTATCAAATACTTATGAGTCTTTTATTATTCTGAAACTA
The DNA here is from genome assembly GCA_029963845.1 of Rhamnusium bicolor. Taxonomy (NCBI): domain Eukaryota; kingdom Metazoa; phylum Arthropoda; class Insecta; order Coleoptera; family Cerambycidae; genus Rhamnusium; species Rhamnusium bicolor. Next base: position 36,487 of record JANEYF010001664.1, read on the forward strand.
AACGGACAAGGAAAATGTTTTTTGTCCGAAAAACTCGTGTTGATTTGAGAGCACTAAAAAATGTAGTTTTTTTATAAATTCCAATACCCAGTGCCGTGTATTTTAGATTTTTTAAACGATTTAGATTGTGTGTAATCATCAAAAATAAAATTATTTTCCCTAAGAACGAATCAATATAAGTTAAAAAAAAAATACACAGTTATGTAGGAAATTGAAAGACTTCTCAAAAGATGTATCACTCGATCCCCCTTGACATTTGAATTTTTGAGAGCGTGGCCGTGTAGGGTAGGGGGGATGATGATAGGTATACAAGTATTACATTAAAATATGTCCCCCCTGGAAACAAGGTCGACGTGTTTCACCAATTTTTCAAAAAAAAATTTATCTCCAAATTTATTCAGGGTGCCTACTTTTGGTTGGGACACCCTGTACATATATATATATATATATATATATATATATATATATATATATATATATATATATATATATATATATATATATATATATATATGTATATATATATATATATATATATATATATATATATATATATATATATATATATAAATATATATATATATATATATATATATATATATAATAATAATAATAATAATAATAATCGTCTTTATTTAGTGTATACATGTATATAAATTGATAATGATGTTGGGGTGTGCGCGGCGAAGTTTAGCCAGTGGGCTACTCTTACACTTAACCGCCACAGCTTAATATATTATTACATATATATAGAACAAAAAAAAAAAAGAAAACTTAACTAAACATACAAACTATAAATTAACCTAAAACCTATAGCTAGACATGTACTAGACTACACAAGAGATTGGTCTAGTTTTGAAAATAATTAAAATAAATAAAATAAGTATGCACCTAAAAAAAGAAAAGAACTAAAGAACTAAATTTCATATTTGTCTGTTCCAAGAAAGAGAGATAACTAAAGAAAGTAATATAATAAATACATAAATAACAATCATATAACCAACATTACTAATTTGATAAAAGATGTGATTTGATTTTTTCCCTGAACTGATTCACAGAAAGATCTTTGAAGTTATTCGGTGTAGCGTTGTAAATTTGTACTGCGTTGAAACTAAATGATCTGCTGAACATAGCCGTACTGTGTAAGGGCAGTGTAAGTGTGTTGGGAAATCTGATATTTAAATTGTGTATGGCAGTTCTGAAAACAAGCTTTTCTTTAAGATAGGCAGGTGACGAATTTATTAGAAGCTTTTGAATAAAAACATGATAGTGGTATCTAACAATTTTTTCCATATTTAGCCAGTATTAGCAAAAGCAGCGGAAATGTGATCAAATTTTCTTAAGTTGCAAAATGAAACGGCAACATATATTTTGTACTTTTTGTATACGATTCTTTGTCATTTGATCCAAGCAGGCCCAGCAAACACAAGATTATAGGGCCACTATTGGCACATTACATCAAGTCAGTTACATGATTTGCTAGCCCAGCGTAGGCAATTGTCAATGGCCCAGCATCTCGGTGTCCTTGTGGCCGACATCAGGGCCAACACTATTTTTAAGACACTTCCACTATTGGACCAATGTTCAGCCGATGTTTATGCTGTATAGTTAAATATTTCCTTACCTTCATTTTGTCAGAATAAAATTTACATTGGCAGACTGTGGATATCCAATGCACACCCACTTATAGATATATGCAGGGTGTAATTGTATATGTATGTATATATTAATAATTCTCAGTCCGATTAATACCATATATCGATGTTGTAGTGCACACTTGGTAAATGCATTTTTGGGCGAAAATGAGTTAATTACACTAAACAATTTCAAGTGTTTGCACTTATTTAGTGTATTTAACTCATTTTGCCTAAAAATGCACTTACCACGTATGCTATACCATCGATATGATGGAATTTCAATTTGTGCATTTTAAATGAATTTTGAATTCATCAAGGCCTTATTGAAAAAGAATATATCATATTTTGCTAATGTCATACAAGGTTAAAATACATGAAAAATTAAAATACAAACTAAGAATATTTCTAAAAAAAAAAAATTATTTGGGTCACATAATTATCTTTTTTTTTTAGAAACAGATAATATGAAACAAATAAAATCAAATTTTCTAAAGAATTAAAGTATATAATATATGTTTAATAAAAATACAGAATAATTCTTATATAGTACCTAGTGTAAAAACAAAATATATTTGGACATGTGATTTCACTCGATGTACTAATTTACATTCTGATTACAACCAATGCAATGAATATTCTTTCATGCTTGGAAAGTACATAAAAAATACTTGAAATTAATACCAAATATTCTCCATAATTACTCACATACTTACATTATAAGGTCATATAAAATAAAATTCATAAAATTAGATGCTCTTCCAAGCTGTATGAAAGCTATCGAAATGAGACCGTACCTTAATACAGTTGAAGGAATGAAAAATATATTTTTGATGAATTATATGTTTTATGTTATTTTTTTCTTTGTTTTCATATTTACTTACATTAATTTATCAGTAGATATTTAATAAAAAATATAACCCTAGCATAAATAAAATGGATCCACACTTGTAAGTAAGTGTAGTTATATTTTTTACAACAAAAATAAACATATTTCTTCTTTCTGCAAAGTTGAAATTTTTAGGATAAAAAACGTTTTATTTGCTTTATAATCTTAAAATAAACAAAAACCAGAACTAAAATAACAAATACAAAAGCACCGTGTGCAATCTTAATCACATCACTAAAACATACAAATAAAACATGTCTATATGAAAGAGTAACTATCTCTAATGAACTATAACAGAGCAAAGTCAAAAGGTTTTGAAATTATAAATTATTCAACATCCTCTAAATTTATTTTAGTTTTTTTTAAATATCGTTTGGTTCTCCCTCCATCTCTATCTCCCGCTGTTCTTAGCCATATTTTAGTAACAGCATCTACTTCCTGTTGAGTAGCTGTTCTGGATATTGGATTCTTTCTGACAATTCTATAAGAACAAAAGGTAGGTGTAAGTTACTTAAAGATTATATTCAGTAGTACAAGTACTTCGATATTATCAGGTCATGTCAATAATTTGTTGCACAATAATAGTCTGTCAATTTGACAGTTTAAATAATCTGACCGTAAAGCAAGAGGATTATCTGCTCAAACACAGAATTTGTTAATGTGAAGGAAGTTTAAGACGCACAACTCGAAAATTTTCAAAGTATATACATTGAATTCTATTTATTTTTTTTGAGTACATTTTAAAAATATAAACATAACTCAAAAGCAAATAAAAAGTTTCCAAAACTATCCCACAAATAGTCAAATAAGTTAAAGAAAAAAGTTATTTATTAAGTTACCTAGTGAAATTTCTCTAGTATAATCGTTAACGAAAATCTACCTTTTGATTGGTCAATATTGGTACGAGAAAATAATCATTAATAGTAATCTCACTTTGGTGGCTTTGTTTTTTGAAGGAAATAATTTTATTAAATCTAAATATGCAAAAAAAATTAAACAAAGATAATTAGTTAAATCACAATATGCTTTCAGTGACTGAGATTATATCTTGATTTTCTTGGCGTGCTATCCGAAAAAGGGGACAACGGCACTGATATGGACATCACTGTTTCATAATCAGAGGAACGATAATTAGATAACTTCGATGTTTGTAAATATATAAGCAGTTCGTTTTTGGTGCATATGCTACTAACCATTTTGTTTACTTTAATATGTAATAGATTCCTATAATTTCACATTTTTATTTATGCTATCAATGTTGTTGTTAAAGAATGAATTTAAAAAAATTATTAACAAATAATAAAATTGTTTAATGCAGAAACTCTTATATTTACAAATCCTGGCATACAGTATATTCACCTGTTATCAGCTTCAAAATATTTTTTATGCTTTGAAACAATTTTTATCATTCCTTCCAGATCAATTGAATGTCAGTGCTAAAGAATTAGTCATAATTTTGCTCAATGCGCGTCTTGTCTTGTGTCAACATCTTTACCACCCACCAACTGTAAACTGCTGACCTGAAAATTAATTTTAATTTTTGTAATTTTCGAAACTAATAAAATAGCTATTTAATTAAGACACAAATAAAACAGACAATATACAGTTATTACCACTGTTGACATTATGTTAAGGTCTTTCAAACTTTTATTTAATTTTTACAATTTCATCTTTGGTATTGCACGGTAGCGTTACACCTGGAAAATGTGATATATAATTTTCACAAGGAAATTAAGTTCAAAATTTAAGGTTTATAAATACTTACCTCATTTTCTTACTTCACATAAGAGGTCTCTTTTTCTTATAAAATTTGTTCAGGATGCTTTTGAATGTCTGCCTACTCAATGAACATTCCAACATAACCTTTTACTTTTTTCTGATGGATGACCGAACTCGGAATGACAGTTTAACAGTGTTGACAACATTCAAGTTACTTTTGTTTTCGTGGTCTGCAGTACCAACATTAAACAAAAAAAACTTATGATCGAAGACCTGATTGCCAATATAGGACCTACAAATTTTTGTCTAAAATGTTAGTCATTCATTCATTACTTAAAATTTATATTTTGCTTAAAAATATATGAATGAAATAAATATATCTTGACTGATACATATATTTCATATTTTTTAAATTATATTAACCACATCTCAATTCTTTATCTGTACTTATACAATGTTAGCCCAGTATCGCCTTTACACCGTTTTCTTTTTATAATGAAAGCTAACATATAACCAACACTGGTCCAGAATATGAAAATATATACTCGTAAAGGCCCAGCATATGCGATAATGGCCCGTCTGTTGGCCATCATTTCTGTGTTTGTTGGGGGAAAATATACTAAATCACCATAACTGAAAATAGGCAGCACTAGTGACTCGCAAAGTTTTTTCCTAAATTTGTAATTTATTAAATGCCTGTTAGCAAATAAAACTTTCATTTTTACGAAGGACTTTTGAAGCAGCTTACCAACATGAGATTTAAATCTGAGACCATCGTCGAAAATGACACCCAGTATTTTTAATTCATGTGACAGAATTAAAGGTACGTTATTTATATTAAGGCGTAATAATTGATTTATACCTTCCCGTTTAGTCTCTGAGCAAAATAGGAGCATACTGGTTTTGCTTGGATTTAACTTCAAGTTATGCTTTGTTGCATAGGAAAAAACAGACTCAAGTTCTTCATTAATTTGTAATGAAATCGTTTGTACTTCCATTGCCTCGAAATTATATTGAAGAAGTATATCATCTGCGTACGCTTGAAGATTTGCAGTTTCCACAGATTTTATAAAATCCGACGTATAAATTAAAAACAAGAGTGGGCCCAATATTGACCCCTGCGGCACTCCAGAAACAACAATTTTTGATGAAGATATTTGATCGCAAGTAGATACTCTCTGATATCGATGAAGTAAATAGGATTTAAAAAAACATAATTTCTCTTTTCCCAAAGCCATAAAAGTTTAATTTGGCACAAAGTAAATCGTGATCAATGGTATCAAAGGCCTTTGAAAAGTCCAAAGAGATTAACACTGTAGCAAGCTTTCTATCATAATTTCTTAGTATATTGTCAGATAAATTGAGAAGTGATGTGGTTGTACTATGTTCTTTGCGAAAGCCAGATTGGTGAGCAGGAAGTATGTTATTTGCTGATAAATATTCTTCTATCTGAATGTGTACTATTCTTTCTAATATTTTGGATAGAACTGGCAACAGACTAATGGGACGTAGATCGGAAACGGTTTGTGGATCATTTATTTTAGGCAGAGGACAGATCAGCGCCTGTTTCCAGTGTATTGGAAAATAACCTAACTCCAGGCAACAGTTTATGATGTTTGTAATGTAGGGCGTTATTATTGGAAGACACAATTTTACCATATGTAAGGATATTTTATCTAGTCCACAAGCATCCGATTTTAAAGATAGGATAACTTTATTTACATCTTCAACTGTAACTAATCTAAAATGAAAATATATATTCGCATCATATTTTGTATTGTTATAATAATCAATATTTTCCGTGCAGTTATTAGATTTTACAAAAACAGATGCAAAAAAATCATTTGCTTCTTCAGGATTTTCTAAGTGTTGTGGTATAGAAGGGTTGGTTTTAAAACGAATATTTAGGGTTTTTAAACCTTTCCATAAATCTTTATCAGAGTTTTTGTTTTGTAAAAAAAAAATTTAAATATGCTGCTTTTTCTCGCCTAAGTGAAGCCAATGCGAAATTACGCAAATGTTTATAGTTATTTAAGTTCTCACTAGATTTATTTCTTTTATAAACATTAAGGGCCTTATCACGTTCATTGAAAATTAATTTTAAATTGTCGGTTAACCAAGGTGCATGAGGTTTACTAACCCGAACGGTTTTTAATGGTGCATGAATGGAAAAGAGATCTGTAATGTTATTTGTCAAAATTAATACTTTTAGGTCTATATCGGGGCTATAAATAATATTATCCCACTGAAAATTTGATAAATCTTCTTTGAATTTTTCTAAATTGAATTGCTTAAAATCCCGAAATGTAACCATTTTTGAACAATTTTTATAGAAGCAACTTTTATTTTACAGTATACTAATCTGTGATCTGATATTAAATCTGCATTGACTGTACCAGCCTCGGTTATTAAATTAGGATCACTTATAAAAATAGGATCTATCAGAGATGCGGTGTCTTGAGCTATCCGTGTGTGATCATTTATGACTTGTATGAAACCTAAATTATCAAAATAAGTAGCAAGTGGGTTACCCATTATAAACTGGTTAATATTTACATCACCAACAAGTATCACTTTATCATTGGTAGTTATGATTTATGGCAATATGTTGTCTAAGACCTCGATACAGTTTGTAACAGTAGTTGTTGCATGGCGACGATATATAACTCCTAAGACTAGGTTAATTTTTTGGATTTTAATTTGAAGCCAAAAATATTCAAGATCACTATCATTCACAAAATCTACATCAATAACATGGCAAGTAAACTCATTTTTAATAAAAAAGCCCAATCCTCCGGCACCCCTACCACGATCTTTTCGGAAAAGCCTGTACCCAGGTATGTTAACAACATCAGACGGTATATCCTCAGATAATCGTGTTTCAGAGACAGCCAGTACACTTACAGATAAATTGTTTACCATATGACATAGTTCAGTGAAACCGGTAAATAACGAACGAACATTTAAATGTGCTACTGTTAAATTTTGTTTGTTATTTGACTTAGCCATCTAAATTTGTTTTTGATATAATATTTTCCAGCACTAGTTTATATACATGACAATTGGTATCTCTTACTGTGTGATCTACCGGTATATTGGTTCTATGATTTTTATTATAATTAACACAATTAATACATTTTTTGAACTGAGCGCGGCAGTCTTTAAGTTCATGTTGTCCGGCGCAGGTGGGACACGCCATCTCTGATTTGCAGTCATCCTTCATATGATTATAACGGGAACATTTAAAACAACGAGTTACAGAGAAATGTTCGGCAACAGCGCATCTCTTCCATCCGACGTACAGCTGTCCAGTTTTTAAAATTTGCGTTCGCACAGACGGTAAAACCTCAATAACAACATTTTCAGAATATTTCAAAATTTGTTTTGTTACTATTTTTATATCTTCTAAGGTACATGAAAGATTATTTTGAGCTATTAAATCTTTGACAAAATCAGCTGAATTTAAAGACTCTTTTTCTATATTTAATATTTTTAAACGAGGGTTATATTTCTGTGCTTCCTTTATAGAATATTTATCTCATACTTTATCATTAAATATGATATCATATATATATATATATATATATATATATATATATATATATATATATATATATATATATATATATATATATATATATATATATATATATATATATATATATATATATATATATATATATATATATATATATATATATGTCTTAAGTGTGTAGTTATATTTAAACCACCGATTCTTGACATCTGTAGAAACCCTCTGACACATTTTTTTTTTAATTCCCACGTGTAACTGAGTTATCGACTTTCAAAAAAATATGATGAAACTGTTTTGGAACTGCTGGATACTGGAAACATTCTATATCTTAGCAAAAATGATGTAATGGACTAAGGCAACGTTGCCGCATATCTTATGCAATTCTCACCCAGGGAGCGATTTTACAATCGTAAGTTAACGTTGAAGGTTACCTAGCATCATATTTTCACAAAAATCGATGAGATTCTAATACAAACCACTCCAACTAAAAGTTACTTTAGCATAAAAAATATTTGTTGCTATAACCACTTCCAAAACAAATGTAAAGAAAAAATTCGATTTCTAAAATTGTGAGTTTAGCTAACCCACGCCACGTTTGAAAAACCGAGCCCTAGCATTAGGTTCATTCCCGAATTTATAATAACATTGGATGAAATAATTAGCTACTTAAACGATTAATTGCTCCGCTTGAAATATTTTTTAAACATTTTGAAATACCTTTCAATGTGAGAAATGTACAATTTTGACTTTTTCTTGCACCAATCAACATTTCTTTTTAAGCGTTTCATATGGAATATACAACTAAAACTAAATTTTTCGATGAACAGTAAACTTTTTAGGTAATCTCGAGAGGAATTTAATGTTCCCATCTCATTTTTTCAAAGTTTATAAAAAAGGATTATTATTTTTAAGAAGTAGGTACTTACCCTCTGCTATTACAATAATTTGAAATGTGTAGGTGTTGAAAGAATTAATCAGCTCTCTACTATTTTAGTTGGCCTCTAATAGTAAAACACTGAAGGTGCACTACAATATCAGGTGATGGAAAATAATTTGCAGTATTTTCACACACTTTCATTACTTTTTACACTGGTCATACCCAACAGTTGGCATTTTATTCCTCCATAATACTCTGGACGATTAGGAGGATAGTATACGTCATTTTTTAAAAAAAGAGCATTTTTTCTTGAGAAAACAGCACTTTATTCGGGATAAGTCATTACATGATAAATAATCAACCACGCCATAATGTGAACTGGGATATTAGCGTCGCATATCTAACTACTAATCTGTGTTGCCAGACATCAATTTTCATGGTATTTATAACATTATTTTCCTTGTGTACCTGCACTTTTTTTAAGTAATAAAACTATTATTTAAAAATTTCCACCATTTTACACCAATATTAGCAAAAGTTGAAAAAAAGTTAAATTTAGGTCGTCAGCCCCGACCTCGGTCAGTTCTTCCATTAAAAAAGAGTAAACTGAATTAAATTTATACCGTGTACGTAGATCTTTATAAATCGGAACCTCCCGTAAAAAGCGCTAGATGTGCAAGCCCAAATAAATAATAGTCTTTTGCTGCTTTCTGTTGTTTCTGTTGCGATGGCAAGACCCGTTTTTTCAATGCTCAGATACCTGAATTAACGGTCAGTTAGGTCAATAGAAATTTTTTGAAAAGCATCATGATTTATTTATAATGAAATTTATAACCTATGTGAAAATCTCATACATCTGGCAACACTATACCCCATGTAAAAATCAGTGATGTTGATAGTTCGCGACGTTCGCGTACCTGTCTGCATTAAATTTAAAAAATGTGTTTAATACCGTTATTTATAGTTTTTTGTGATTAAATTTGTGAATCGAAGTTACTATGTTACCGAAATTTATTATTTATAATTTGTTCCTTTGGTGGTTTATTTTGTGAAAATTAGTGATTAACCATAGCGACTAATTTTATTATTTTAATGCTGGATATGTTAAAGGCATAATTTCAAGTAGATGAAAATGCTAGACAAGCAAAACGGCTATGGAATGCTATCCAAACTTCAAGCCCATATGGTATGTATATCCATGTAGTAACTGTTGTATTATGTAAGTAAACAAATCTGCTTTTTCGTTCTTTTAAAGTAAATGCGTCTTTTTAAAATGATTATTTTCACCTTTGATTCATTTTTAGAAATGAACCATATTAAACAAACTATGAATTAGAGACAATAATAATAATTTAAAATACACAGAAGAAGTATTGCATATTTTTAATATTTGGTGCTTACGACGAGTTCTGTTTATTTATAAAAAAAAGTGTCAGGATTATCTAATTTTACAAGGAAAAATAGATAAACAGATACTTTTAACACCTTTTATTTTAAGAGCAAGCTACAAGTGACAAGTGTCGCTTTCCACCACAAAGGACTAATCAATCGCGCCTTGGCCGCCTTGAAGTTTATTTCTTATTTTCGGCCAGTGTGTACAGATATCATGCTTTCTTAAAAGAGCTTAATGTTTTATAAACTATTACATTTGTTTTGGTGCGGCGTCTACACTGATATTAAATAAGTCTTATATCGTCTCACAAAATGCCCGTGACAAAAGGGTAATAATTTTTTTAAAATTTCAAAATTTGCAATTCATGCAATGTATGCAATTTTAGGATAATTGTGATGACGAACTCTGGCAGTAGCAACACTGCCTTCAGTTACGTCATTTCTGTGAACGGCGTTTACAAAGTTATCCAGTGACTATCAAAATGTCAGTGGCTGGAGGACGAAAAAATTATCAGAAATTAAAAAATTTTTTTTGTTCAAAAAAATTTTTTGACAGTGCCAATCAATTGTACACGACGAAATATATTGAGGGTTCAAATATAACTAAACATTTAAAACTCACCCTGTATATATGTATGTATATATAGGTGACCTACCTTCGAGTAATGACGTCATCACCGATTTTTTTAAATGAAACACCCAACTTTTTCCCAATTTCTAATGTCCCTTGCTGAGCTGATTCCAAAAATGTATCACAAGTTGCTTCAAATTGGTACAGGGTTGGCAACAATACCAAAAATTACAAGCTATTTACAAATGAATAAACGTACTAAAAAAATAAATGAAATTAAAATATTGTGATACTTTGATATATACAGGGTGAGTCTTCAGTGCGTAGTTATATTTAAACCACCGATTCTTGGCATCTGTAGAAACCCACTGACACATTTTTTTCTCTTAATTTCCACGTAAAATTGAGTTATCGACTTTCAAAAATAAGACGAAATTGTTTTGGAACTGCTGATTATTAGAAACATCCCTCATTTTATCTGAAATAGTGCATTGACCTTTAGCAGTGTTGCCGCATTTCATATGCAATTTATCACCTTTGCAGTAAGTTCGTTCCGGGACATAATTTTGAATGAAATAATTACCTACTTAAGCGATTAATTGTTTCATTGGAAATAATTTTTAAATATTTTAAAATACCTTTTTAATGTAAAAAATGTACAATTTTGCCGTTTTTTTTTGCATCAATTAACATTTCTTTCAAATGTTTCATATGGAATATACAACCAAAACCAAATTTTTCGATAACAATAAACTTATAAAATGCTACCGACAATTTTAATTTGGTTTTAAAGTTTATAAAAGGATTATTATTTTTAAGTAGTTACTTACCATGAGATTATATAAATTTGAAGTAATCCTGTAATTTATTAATAAATAGATCGTTCTCTTTCTCTTGCGAGAAATTCCTTAAAGATTTCCTTCACTCAACCACAAACACACAATTCTTTCTTTATGTAGGAATTAGACTCAAAAACTAAATAATTAACAATATCTCTATGTGCAATATTTGGAAATGCATCAATATTATAGCGAAGTCTTCTCTTTCAAGGTATAAATGCATCTAAACCAATGGCACTTTTTCCATGTATAACGTTTTACGTTAGAGCATCTCTCCACCGCACAACACATTGTTTACAAATGTTTTTTAGTACCAAATGCATATGCACTTAATGTAAAAATATATTATTTTCACTACACAAAGTATTAAAATATCCTATCGTAATAATGAACAGTCGCAAAAAAATTCATAAAATGAAAGAAATCATACTATAACCACAGAAAAACTAAAAAACCATTAAATGAATGAAATTTCGTGTTCAAGTACCAATGGCTGCATCCCATGATGTCATCAGATTTTTGATGCGCAAACGTACAAGAGCCTTCTCTACAGTAGAACTGAACGGGACCGAATTTAGAATTACAATAACATTTAATCATTTTCTAGGTGGACTTAAATCAACATTATTTCCCATTTCATCTGCAGTGTCGGTACTAGACATTTTGTACCGTATTTTAAACAACCCGGACACAAAACAGTAGAAATAACGACAGACAAATAAAAATTAAATAAACCAAATAACTGCTTGCTCTTAAAATCGACGTGCTTGATTACAATTCAATAAAATAGGTGGGGTTCGTCTTCCTTGATTTTATTGCCGGTAGACCAATAGGAAAACAAAGCGTTCCGCAGTCCGATCTAATCACGTGAACATCACGCTCAGTTTTATGTTTTCGTCCAATCTATTAGTGCTGCCAGTGATTTCTAGTACAATTGTACTTGATTCCAGTACAATTTAATAATTTTTAGTACATCGGCTCGGCACCTCTTTCAAAAATCTAGTACATTATCATAATTTGTTCCTCTATGCGGTATTTCAATAAACAAATGAACAACTAATGCTCGCCTGAAAAGTAACATGTTTCACTTGTCATTGCCTTGTCACTTTTTTCGTGCTCTAAATGTAAGCAAACAGTTTAATTTAACCAATCACGGAAGAACAGGAAATTTGTATTCTACCAATCAGCAATCAGCATTAATTTTTAGTAAACATGTTTCAAGGCGTTCGTAGCGCAAAAATACACGTTTTGATTACGAAATTATTTTAGAAAAACTACTCTTAAAACATTTCTTTCTGCTGTGTCTTTTTTTTGGATGTTCTGCGGGCCTTTGTCCCTTCTGTAACATAATTGTATTCTGCTTGTCACCAGAATAATTAAGTTCAACTGTTAGGAGAACAATACGTTTTCTTCCAAGTTCGTTTCGCAAAGGTGGGTCTCGGTTCATACTGTTTTTTTTATTATTATTTCATAAACGAACGCTGCCAAAAAAGCATTCTAGTACAATTTTCTGATTTCTAGTAGAATTTTGTATCAAAAGTTGATACGACTTACTCAATCCGGTTCTGCACTCAAGATAATACAACTGTGAATGACAAACCTACATTCCGCAGTTTAGCACTACCAAACCGCCGCCGACGGCAAACAACTAAACTTTACAATCTTAACATGTGTTCAATTGCATTTATAGGCGCATCGTATGTCATCGCTCGAAATCACATGTTTGAAATTTGATGAATCAAAGTTTTTCGAAGTTATTTATTGTGTTACCATTATTTATAATTTATTCGTTTGGTAAAAAGTAGTGATAACAATGGCGAATAATTAGTCTAATGCTGAGTGGGTGAATATGTTAAAGGCATATTTTCAAGCCGATGAAAATGCTAGAGAAGGAAAACGACCTTACGTGGAACGGTATATTTTTATTAGTGATTAGTGCAATTCTCGGAAAATAATATTATTTAATGGTTATTATTAGTGTTTTTAATTTTTGATTATTATTAGTGATTTATTTTTACTGTGTATCTGGGTGTGCGGTTTATTTAGATGTAGAAGAGAATTTTTTTCAATGAGGTACGTACATAATGCCAATTTTTATTATTTGCTTCAGTATTAGAATTTTTGTTGGTTTAATTTATTTATAAAGGAGTGTAAGTTTTTATTATCAGAATTTATTGTTGATTTTACTAACATTTTACTAAACTGGGCAAAAAATAATTCTATTGTTTATTTTAGAATAATCTATTGAGATGAGAGCAATTAATAATTTAAGACTTAGACTTCCATAGATTCACGGAACAGAAGTGAATCGACCTTGCGGCCAGCTGATAGCATAGAACTATCCACGTATTAAATAAACAAATCTGCTCTTCCGTTAGTTAAAAAAAATGCTACTTTATAAAGTGAATATTTTCAATTTTGTTTCATGTTTAGAATTTAATTCAAACCACGTATTACCAGTTGTGTACTAATTTAAAATAGAATTGTGAGGAACTGGCAACACTGCCTTCAGTTACGTCATATCTGTTGTCGGCGTTTAGAGATATCCAGTGACCATCAAATTGTCAGTTGCTGGAGGACGAAAAAATTATCAAAAATGAAAATTTTTTTTGTCAAAAAAAATTTTTTGACAGTGCTGATCAATTGTACTCGACGAAATATATTGAGGGTTAAAATATAACTACGCATTTAAAACTCACCCTGTATCTACAGTGCGTCTATAAAGTAACACATAAATTCATTATTAGGTAAATAAACAATATTATTAAAAATTCCCCAAAAAACACGTTGATTTTCGAATTTAATTTATAGTCTTTTCAAATAATAATTTAATATATAGGGTGACCTACCTTCGAGTAATGACGTCATTACCAATTTTTTAAATGGAATACCCAACTTTTTTCCCAATTTTCTGATGTGCCTTGCTGAGCTGATTCCAAAAATGTATCACAAGTTACTTCAAATTGGTACAGGGTGGGCAACAATACCAAAATTACAAGCTATTTACAAATGAATAAACGTACTAAAAAATTAAATGAAATTAAAGTATTGTGATACAACTACTTTGATAAACTATTAAAAAACACCCCAACCATGTTTATTAGTGATCTTTTCCCCTCGACTATACCGTACTATTTTTATTGTTTGTAGGTATTTTTTTGCCATTTGTTTTTTAATTGACGTTAAGAACTGTCATAAAAAAGTTCACTCTGTATTGTTAACGCTTCAAAGTAGGTACGTTTACGTGAAATCTAAATCTAATTTATCATATTAAAACTGTTTTTTGAAAATGCCTTTAACTGAAAGGGAGAGGATTGAAATTTTAATGATGATTGGTGTTGGCGATAGAATGCGGACTCAACAAGAGGTATGCAGATTATTACATGAAATGCACCCAGATCGTGAACCTATTTTACAATCCGCGGTCAGCAGAATAGAGCGAAAATACAGAGAATTAGGACATGTGAAAGATGCCCCAAAACAAGGTAGACCTAAAATTAATGAAAATATTCTACAAGACGTAATTTTGTCGACAGTAGAAAATCCACACTGTACAGTGCGGGGAGTATCTAGGTATTTGAATAGTGGAAAGTCTTCAGTGTCGAACATTTTTAAAAGGTAAAATACCATCCTTATAAAGTACGTCTCATCCGTGAATTGGCTGAAGACGACTTTGATCGAAGAAATGAATTCTGCGAGTATATGATGAACCAATATAATCGAAATAACAAGTGAGAATGGGTGAACAGTATATGCGGGTGACAGTATGAGGAACTGAACGACTAACCCCCGTATCCAATTCTGATATGTGCATAAGTTAAGCGTGCGCTACGCGCACCCTGGCGCTGTGCAAGGCATCCTCCTCTGTCGCCGTAACAACGCGTCGGATCGAATTCGGTCATAAGACTTTTTGCGTCGTTCGCGACGTAGAACGACACGCCGCGTGCGAATTTGTCGAAAAGGTGTTTTCCAAAATTTATTGTAAATTGTCTTTTGTAAAATACAGTAACGTATAACTTTCTAATTAAATTTTTATAAACACCTTTTGTATTGTTGCCCATCCTATACCAATTTGAAGTAACTTGTGATATATTTTTGGAATCATCTCAGCTATATGTATATATATATATATATATATATATATATATATATATATATATATATATATATATATATATATATATATATATATATATATATATATATATATATATATATATATATATATATATATATATATATATATATATATATATATATATATATATATATATATATGTATGACTAACGGTCTGTTTGAGGTGCAAATAACATATCAAACAGTCAGTTTGAAGTGAAGGTGGTTAGTTTGAGGTGCACCTCAAACTGACATCGTTAAGGTGGTAAATGTTCAGTTTGAGGTACATTATAGTTTATATGAGTACAATTGAAATCGTATAAAAACTGAAAGACTGCAAAAACAGTCGGCATCTCTTTATTGTACATATACAATAATATATAGAATAAAGAGATGCCGACTGTTTTTGCTCGCTTTAGTTTTCATACGATTTCAATTGTACTTGTATAAACTATACCGTGCGTTACTTTGTCGAGTTACTCTAATAACAGTAGCGTTCAAAAGAAAAAATTGAATTGCCTTGTTTCGATTTCAGTATGTTTTCCATCGTTTAATTGATTATTTTGTCGTGCAAATACCAATGGCAGATTAGTTTTACATGCTTTGGAAGCGGATCAATATCTAACATTTTTATTTCAAGTCATGTTTAGTCATGTGAAACATAGGCTTAAAAAAGTAAATCCTATTAGCAGATGTGAATGTCAAGGGGGCAGTAAAAAAAATATGAATATGTCAAGTCAATTGACATGAAAACGCGTTTGGAATACTGTGTGATGTTCTCTCACCTATTGTTTAGTTGCTGTTCTTGATCTGTTCTACTTCAAGTTTCCTGCCATTAGCTGCGCTGACGGTGAACAATAATTCCGAAAACTGGTGTTCGTAACTCGTGAATTTTCGTCGCAGCTTCAGCCATTGGTGACTTATTAAAAAAATACGGAAGAAGCTGAACTCGTTCAAATTGCAATGGAGTATTAAGTGAATAATTTGGGCACTTTATTTTTTTAAAAATTTTTAGATTCTAAATTCTTTAGTAATAAGTTCTTATTGACCCCCGGCGTTTGACATTTAACAACATAAACCCAAAAATGTTTGCAGATAATCAATCTAATTTAGATTATTTCAAGTCAAGTTACATCTCGATCATATTTGTGACATTTGCTGTTCTATAAGTGGTACTTACCAAAAATCAAAAAGTGCTTTATATAATAACTTGATATTGTTTTTAGTTAAAACAATACAAGACTGACAATTTTCGAAGAAGTTTATAAAATATACAATTAGGTAAATTTGGAATACTGAAACTAAGTAGGCACCTATAAAAATTAAAAGAATATCATGGATCCATGTAGTAGGTACAAAACACTAATAAAGAGAATAAAATAATTAGTTATTTCTTCGAGGGCTTTTATGTACCTAACTAAGAAACTATATTTCAATTGTTATTGTACCTATTTGATTTAGTCAAATAGAAATATTGTAACCGGATAAACATTGTTAACAATCATAGAAAAAAATTTGCACAGAAATCCGTTTCATAATTCTTCCCAAAAGTTTCTAATCAATGCGATGGACACAGAACCGTCATTAAATATGATCTGGGATACATATGTCATCGACGAAGTGAACTAACGTGAATTATTAACTACAAATTGTCCGCCGAGAGCTTTCAACTAAGACATCGGTTAAAAATAAGCAGGGAATCTTGTTTCTTGACACCGAGAACACCTTTTGGCACATTTTTTATTTCGAATTAAATTTTTTTGGTTCCATTATTGTCATCAATATGAAGCTTGATTCTAAATGAACTCTCTCATATCGACATTTTGTTTGGAACTTAAAACCTTGTGATGACTATCAAGTAATACGTAATTCCGTGTAAAATTTCGAATGGTGCTATTGCCGATCTTCTATTTTCTACGATATTCGAAATATGGCCGTTTCTTCGTGAAAAATTTTGAAAATGTCAATTATAACGTTTATTATCTATTTGTCAGAAAATTCTATTTTTCACAAAAGTTTCTAATTAATGCAATAAACACAGAACCGTCATTAAATATTATCTGGGATATATACGTCGTCGAGGAAGTGAACTAACGTTTGGAACTTAAAACTTTGTGATGACTATCAAAAAATACGTAATTCCATGTAAAAATTCGATTGGTGCTATTGTCGATCTTCTATCTTCTCCCATATTCGAAATATGGCCGTTTCTTCGTGAAAAATTTTGAAAATGTCAATTATTATCCATTTCTCAGAAAATTCTATTCTTCACAAAAGTTTCTAATCAATGCACTAAACACAGAACCGTCATTAAATATGATCTGGGATATATACGTCGTCGAGGAAATGAACTAACGTTAATTATTAGCTGTAAATTGACCGCCGAGGGCTCTCAACTAAGTCATTGGTCAAAAATAAGCACGGAATCGTGTTTTCTGACACCGAGAACCCCTTTTCGCACAATTTCATTTCGAATTAAATTTTTTTGGTTCAGTTATTGTCAAAAATATGAAGCTTGATTCTAAATGAATTCTTTCATATCGACTTTTTTGTTTGGAACTTAAAACTTTGTTATGCCTATCAAATAATATGTAATACCGTGTAAAAATTCGATTGGTGCTATTGCCGATCTTCTATCTTCTACGATATTCGAAATATGGACGTTTATTCGTGAAAAATTTTGAAAATGTCAATTATATCATTTATTATCCATTTCTCAGAAAATTTTATTCTTCACAAAAGTTTTTATTCAATGCAGTAAACACAGAACCGTCATTAAATATGATCTGGGATATATACGTCGTCGAGGAAATGAACTAACGTTAATTATTAGCTGTAAATTGGCCGCCGAGGACTATCAACTAAGTCATTGGTCAAAAATAAGCACAGAATCGTGTTTTCTGACACCGAGAACCCCATTTCACACATTTTCATTTCGAATTAAATTTTTTTGGTTGGAATTTAAAATTTTATGATGACTATCAAATAATACGTAATTCCGTGTAAAAATTCGATTGGTGCTATTGCCGATCTTCTACTACGATATTCAAAATATGGCCGTTTCTTCGGGAAAATTTTGAAAATGTCAATTATAACATATATTATCCATTTCTCAGAAAATTTTATTCTTTACAAAAAGTTTCTAATCAACGCAATAAACACAGAACCGTCATTAAATATTATCTGGGATATATACGTCGTCGAGGAAGTGAACTAACGTTTGGAACTTAAAACTTTGTGATGACTATCAAATAATATGTAATTCCATGTAAAAATTCGATTGGTGCTATTGCCGATCTTCTACTACGATATTCAAAATATGGCCGTTTCTTCGGGAAAATTTTGAAAATGTCAATTATAACATATATTATCCATTTCTCAGAAAATTTTATTCTTTACAAAAGTTTCTAATCAACGCAATAAACACAGAACCGTCATTAAATATTATCTGGGATATATACGTCGTCGAGGAAGTGAACTAACGTTTGGAACTTAAAACTTTGTGATGACTATCAAATAATATGTAATTCCATGTAAAAATTCGATTGGTGCTATTGCCGATCTTCTATCTTCTCCCATATTCGAAATATGGCCGTTTCTTCGTGAGAAATTTTGAAAATGTCAATTATATCGTTTATTATCCATTTCTCAGAAAATTTTGTTCTTCTACAAAAAGTTTCTAATCAATGCAATAAACACAGAACCGTCAT